>JARHVA010001799.1:1987500-2317500 GCA_037957365.1 Torreya grandis | reverse complement strand
AAGCTATGAGTGCTTATTAAAGGATATGCCAAGATGATTCCAAAACATTTCTCAAGATACCTTATTCATCTTTACAAAGGTCAAGACTAGAAAGGGATGATTGACATAATAAGATGTGTGATATGGATAGAGGGATACGATATGGATAGGATTGACAAGGAATGGGTGTGATGGTGAAAATGGATGGGTCATTCTCCTTAGTGTTGAGGTATAATATAGATAATTGATTATTATACCATGATCTTAGAAATTGGTTTTCATTATAGTACTTGACTAAGGTGCCAAAAGACTAGTTTTCACCATTGGACAAATGATTTTTTTAACTTTTTTGACTTTTTTGTGACTTTTTGGGTAAGATTGATGATACTTTATGGATCTTCAGCCAAGACCTATTCAAGAGATGTGTAATGTTAGGGCAATGTTGTCACCACTAGATATATTAATATTCTCATCACCTTTATTGATTCTTGATTTAACATCTTCCAGATGTTTTAACCATGTGTTTTTATAAACCCTATGAGGGATAATATTGCCTAGGGATTGTAGATATGGTATGGATGGGAGCATGTCATGATTTTGAGGATGGGGTATAGGATGTGGATAAATAATATGATCAAGATAGTTAATATGATGGGATAGAGAGCAAATATGGGGTTTGATATTTGCATACACCATTAGATATGGTGGAGGGGATTATTTATATTGGTTCCATGAAATTAGAGGATCTAAGACCTTTTGATTTTTTAATTATTTGATCCAAATATTAAAAGGATGGTCACCCATAGGATTATTACTTTGGACATTATTTTGTTTTACTAATTGGGTTTGACTTTGACTACCTCCTAGTGCCTGATTCTAGGCTTCACTAAGGATAGTTGATTTTTGAATTGATAGATGATGATTATTTTGACTTTGGCATTCCCCTAGTGCCTAATTTTAGGCTTCACTAAGGGAAGACATTTTTGGATTAGGATGCTGATTTTACTTTTCTTGATTTTGATGTATAAGATCAAAAATGATTTGATCATGATTTATGACTTTTGGAATATGGTCTTGGACCTTTGTATTTGTGGCACATGATGTTGAATGCAAAGGGGAATCCAATGATGTATGTTCCTATTTATTCCCTTCATGGGGTGGTATATAGGGATTATGGAAGTGAGGTGGATGATTAATGTTGTGTGATGGATAAAGGGGATAATGGGTATCATAGTCCTCATAAAGGTCATTAGGATCCCTAGCCTCAATGTCAGATAAAGTGTCCTCAATAATCTTAAAAGGATCACTAAGACTTGTTGAAAGACATGCATCTAAGGTAGGATCAGATCCACTCTAAATATGTTTGATAGATAAAGCTTTTAAGAATTCTATTATGGTATCATCATCTTTATTGGGATTAAAAGATATGCTTGGAGACTAATTATCATCTAGATTATGGGTATCTTTAAAATAACAAGAATTATCATCATTTTTTGCAATATCTATGAGGGATAATGTCATTGATGAGGATTCATATTTTGGTGTTTAATATGATCTTTATGTAGAGAAAATTTATATTGGCTCTGATGTTGCCTTTGGTTTACATGACATTAGGATGCTAGTAGAAGAGTGATTGTCCATAAGTGGCCTCTCAACAAGGGGGTTCTTAATATGTTGTATGAGATAAATATGAGGGAGGGCTAATGGATTGAGCAAAGATAGGACCATGGTAAGAATTAAGAGGAAATGGAGGACTAGGCTCATGAGGAATAGACTCATGGTTGGTGGAAGATTTGTTAAAGATGGGGGGATCATGGAAGATGGGTGTGGTGTCTTGACCTTGGCTTGGAAAGGAAAGGGCTTGATCATGATCAATAATGGAATCTTGGAATTCTTCTTCTTATTCTCCTAGGGATATAGACTCATATGGTTCATCCTTGATTACTATGTCACCATGATCGATGAGGTCTTGCATATAGTCTTGGAAATGTCAACATTAATTAATGGCATGCCCCTAAGTTTGGTAATATGCATAATATTGATTAGTTTTATACCCATATAGTTTAGGCTTGGTAGGATTAAGATATCATATGAGTGGATAGACCATCATGTTAGCAGTGACTAGTTGTTGGAAAAGGGATTCCAAGGTCATGGGAAGGGGAGTATAATGACCCAATCCACTTTTATATGTGGAATCCTTAGACTTTTGATCATATGGTTGTTGACATGGTTGGGTGGATGGACTATTAGTAGACAGGGTAGCCAATATTAGATTCCCTTTGCTAGCATAAGACCTTTGGGAAATTGGACACCCAACTCATATATTCATAATAAGATTAACTATAGGTTTTTATCAAGATACTTATTAAACCAAGAAATTTGTGAACTAGGAAGGCTATGACAAGGATGAGGACTAGTGGATGGTGAAATGGAATGAGATGGAGATGAAGGTTGATAGGGGGTTTGCCTAGAAGGTGACTTTAGGCTTATAGGGCCAACATCATTGGGAAGGTGGGCCCAATATTAAATACCCATAAGAGGAATTCATCTTTATTATCCAAGATGTATTTATTGAGTAGGATAGCCATATTACTAAATGATGAGGTTGACCCTGATGAGCTAGGGGATTGTGAATGGTGAAGGATGCAAGATGTTGATTTGGGTTGAATGAGAGCAAGGTTATAAGGTAGGTGAGTACCCAATTCTAGTTCTCACAAAAGTACTTTAACCTTATTGGCCAAGATGTATTGGTCTATGTGAACTAGGTCTAATGCCATGAGGATGGATGATAAAAGATGGATTATGAGGGGGTCAATGCAGAGGTAGACTAAGGATTAGATATGGTTTCTTGAAAAAATTATGTCTGAATGATTGATATTTTATGATAGGTGATAATGAGGATCAAATTTCAAACTGATAGTATAATAAGGGCTAGTGATCTATCAACAATGCCTAGTTTTCAAGTTAGCAAAAGGATTAGGGATTTGATAAGTTCCTAGGTTCAAACTAGCAATATGATGATTAGATTGGTGCTAGTGATGAATAGGCAAGATGATTTCACTAGAGACCATTAGATTTATATTTGATGGGTTACTATATTTAAACCAACAAAGTGATAAGATGCTAGTAGGATATTGACTAGGTATGAGATCTAACTAAATGATGAGTGATAGTGGACTAAAATGATGGGATGATGTGAAAGGACAAAAGGAATAGCTCAAAACCTTGGAATAATATGCTCAAGATGGTATGGGATAGGATTATGTAATGAAGTTGATTTATGGGACAAGGACAAGTATGGATAGGTGATGATAAAATGATTAAGGTGTTGGAACACAACTATCTAATTAGAGGGGGGATGAATTATTAGATTGAATAAATTATTCCTTTAATACTTTTAATGTAGATTAAAATATATATGTATAGATAATAAACACAACACCATATGTATACATGTAAAACCCAATATAAGAAAATTTATGATGAGAATAGCTGCTAGAATCTATTATTATAATCTAGCCTCACAATTAAAACCTCACTAGTTAAAACATTTAAAGGTAATAACCCTAAGGAGACACAAACCCCTTGGTTTAAGATCACCTACTCTAATGAAGCACTAACTCCATAACTAAGCACCAACTCAGCTATTTTGATGGCACTTACCAATAAAATCTATATTATGGAGATACAAATCTAAATTATAAAATTGATTCATAAATGAATCCAATTCCAATTATCTATTGCAGGTATGGTCTATAACTACTCATGCTTTTCACATCTCTCTTTTCTCCTCGTCCTCTCTACACCTTTATATTTGTGTCTCTATATTTATCTATTCAACACACTTCATCAATCTCCTCCTCTCTACCTTTCTCTCTCTTAGTTTGACTCTCTTCAGCAGCAATAATATCCTTTACTATATCCTATATGACATAAATATAAGCATCATATCTAGGTCTCGTATCTTCTTTGTGTTCACACTTGGTTTGTAACACATCATGCTCCATCCTTGGACTTAGTTCAATCGACAATTTTCTTGCTTCTTGAATTCATGCTCCACCACCATGATTCTCTATCTTATTACTATATTTATCATATATTGGTCTTTGGTTTTTATCCACATGCCATATTACACAATTGAGATCAATCAGAGCAATATATATCATTATCTATGTCTTATAATGCATCTTTTCTACATGGTCCTTTTTTTGAAAGTTGTGATGAACAAATCTTTAAATATTAACCATTGATCTTAAGGTTTTCACTATGATTTAATGATCCTCAATAAATTTTCTTAGCTTTAAAATGTATTCATTGAATCTTTTGATTTGAGTTCTCATGTGTCGTTAGATCTTGAAATTAGCACAAACTTTATCTGTGCTTGTCATTAAATGTTGAGAACTTAATCTCATATCCCTACTTCTTAAGTCTTTAAAACATATACACTCTATTGATATCAACAAAGTAGCTCAATATTTAATTTGATAAACATCATACACTTTGACCTCTTTGACTCCACATGCCATATTGATCTTCATTGCATGACCACATGCTTACCATTAGATCCTCTGACAAACTAATATGCTTATCGGTTCTCTATCTTAAAAATTTTCTAATTTGACACTTGGAAGTAGTGCATTCCTTATTATCACTTCACTGTCAATCTTTACGCTTGTGACACTTGGTACTCACGTGTTCCTTCTACACATTGTCAATTCCTACACTAGTGACACTTGGCACTAGCACGTTTACTCACAAGTGCCTTTGACAAACTATCTTTACTACACTTCATTGGATATTCAATGTATGATTAAGTCCTAACCATTAATCAAGCTAGGACAAATATTAAGGTATTTGATCACTACTCAAGCTGGTAATTGCTAGGTTAAAGGTGTCGTTTGCACAATGATGACAAGGAATTAAGATATAACTTAAGTAACTGGTTCTTACCTATATCCAGTCAACCTAAAAATACAACATGCTTGTGAACACCATGGCTTAAACCCTTAGGATTTAACTAAGAAACCATATAATGTTCAAGAACTAAAATAAATTATTTCTGAGCTCATCTCTCTTCATATGAACCTGTGGACCATATATCTAAGATGCACTTGAAAAACCCATCACAGATCTTCAATCAATTTCTCTTCAATCCTCTAGAAATGGTCTCTATAAAAGCATGACAAATTTGCATTGTGCAACTATAAAACATGCTCTTCTCTCTAATATCATGCCAATAATCTCCCTTTTGACATCAATGAAAATCATATTGCCAACAATCTCCCCCTTTGGCATTGATGGCAAACTAAATGCTCTGATCTTATCATACTTTGCTCCTTCTCTAGCATTGTTTGCATTAGTTTTTTATGAACTTGAGCTAAAATTATTCATACCAAACTTGTTCCCCCTTAGGTAATGGAAGATTTGGCTAAACTCAACATGGAAACATGCTCTACTCTTTTAAACTTTTATAGAGAGCATTTGCACTTTTTCTCCCCTTTTGACATCAATGGCAGATGGACTCCAACTTTCTCATAGTTTGTCCAAATTTTTCTCCCCCTTTATCAAATAAAGGAGTTTATCCAAGAATCTGCAACCATAAACTCATTATAAATTTGAAAAAATATGCATACCTAAGTTTCCTTTAATCTCTTATTCCAAGGATTAACAAGACTTATGTGATACTTCCCCTAAACTCATACCCTATTACTAGGATAGAGTAATGTGATGTAGGATCCACCACTCCCAATTTCTATCTTAGATACTCAAATTGTTCCTTGGGAAGAGTTTTGGTGAATATGTCTGCAACTTGATCCTAAGTTGGCACACACACTTCATTGTGACCTCTTGATCTACAATATTTTCTCTTAAGAAGTGATACTTGATTGATATGTGCTTAGTTTTGGATTGCATCATTAGATTATTTGATATGTTAATAGCACTTGAATTGTCACAAAGAAGAGAGATAGGTGATTTGTATTCTACCTTGATGTCTTTGAGTGTTTTATTCATCCACAAGACTTGAGTGTAACATGCTACTGCTACCACATACTCTACTTCTATTGTAGAAAGAGTAACTAACTCTTATTTCTTGCTCAACCATGAAACAAGTCTATTTCCAAGGAAAAATATACCACCATTAGTGTTTCTTTTATCATCCAGACTTCCTACCCAATTAGCATCTTTATATGTTGTCAAATTGAAATCTTCACTTTTAGGATACCATAGGCCATATTCAATTGTGCTCTTGATATATTTAAATATTATTTTCACTGCATTGACATGGGATTTTTAAGGAGCAATTTGAAATCTTGCAACCAACATATTGATTGCATGATATCAAGACTTGATGAAATTAGCTATAACAAGCTACCTATAATTGATCTATACATACTCTTATTTGGATCAAAGGACTCATCCTCTTTGCTCAACTTACATCTAATTTTCATGGGAGTACCTACTAGTTTGATATCTTCCATTCCAAACTTCTTGAGCATTTCCTTAGCATACTTGGTTTGAGATATAAATATCTCTTCATCAGTTTGTGCTATTTGGATACTAAGGAATAAATAAATTTCTCCAAGCATAGACAACTAAAACTCATTTTACATTTGTGTAGCAAATTCTTTGCACATTGTGTTATTGCTACCACCAAAAATGATATCATTTACATATACAACAATAATTAACATATGCTCACCTTCTGATTTGAATTACAAATTATTATCTACACAACATTTATTGAATCCTTTTTGCTATAGGTATTGGTCTAATCTTGAATACCATACTCTAGGTACCTATTTTAGACCATATTGAGCTTTCTTCAGTCTTTAAACATAATTTTCTTCTTTTGATAGCTAAAAACTTTTAGGTTGTTTTATGTAAACTTTCTCTTCTAGGTTCCTATTCGAGAAAGTAGACTTAACATCCATCTGATATAATCTATATTTATTATAAATAGAGAATGCTAGAAACATTCGTATGGTTTATAATCTAGCAATTGGAGTAAATTTTTTCTCAAAATCTATGACTTCAACTTGTGTATATCCTTTGCACACCAATCTAGCCTTATTCATTATAACAATTCCATCCTCATTGAGCTTGTTTCTAAAGACCCATTTTGTACCTATTACATTCTTGCTTGAAAGTCTTGGAACTAATTCCCAAGTTTTGTTCTTTTCAATTTGACTTAGTTTTTCTTCCATGGCTTTTAGCAAATTTTCATCTTTGTTAGCTTCAACATAGTTCTTAGGCTCAATTTCAGACATTAATTTAAAATTTAATTCTTCTTTGATCATTACAACTCTTCTCCTTATTTAAACTCCTTCATTTTTATTACCAATGATCTACTCTATAGGATGATCCTTTTGAATAAATCTTGTAGGTGTATTATCATTTACTTCCTCAAGATATTCATTAGCAACTTCCTCTTTAGACTCTGCTTCTTCTTCATAGATATCTCTGTTAGGTTTAACATGTTTCAAACCTTCATCAACCTTGACGTTGATACTCTCTATAATCTTCTATAGCCTTTTGTTATAACATATGTAGGCTTTACTTTGGGTGGAATAACAAGAAATATTCCTTCATCACATCTTGATTCAAATTTTCTCAATTTGTCTTCTTTTCTCCTAATGTAGTATTTGCTTCCAAACACTCTAAAATACTTAACAGAGGCAATTTTTCCATACCATAGTTCATAGGGAGTTTAATCACTATTTACCCTTAGCTGAACTCTATCCAAGATATATATTGATGTTTTTACTACTTCTCTCCAGTATCCATCAAGTACTCTTTTAACATTTTTTTGGCCATATCCTTGACTATCCTATTCTTTCTCTCAACAACTCCATTTTTTTGTGGAGTCCTTGCTACAGAGTAATGCTTTTGATTTCATGATTCTCACAGTATTCTATGAACTCATTTAAGGTGAATTCTCCACCTCTATCAAATCTTAAGTATTTGATTTTTCATCCAATCTCATTCTCTACCATGGCCCTAAAGATCTTGAATCTTTCAAATGCCTGAGACTTATCCTTCAAAAATGTTACCGATGTCATTCTTGAATAATTATCTATAAATAACATGAAGTATCTCTCTCCTTTATATCATCTTGTCTTAGTAGGACCACAAATATTAGTATGAACCAATTTTAGAGGCTTTGTAGTTACATACTCCTTTGTTTGAAATCTAACCCTTATCTGCTTGTCTTGTTGGCATTCCTTGCAAGTAGTGTCTACAGCTTTGGTTATCTTAGGCATGTGCCTAACACACTTATTTGAACTCAACTTTACTAGGTTTTCAAAATTGGCATGGCCCATTCTTCTATGCCATAACCACTTTCATCAATCTTTTCTATCAAGTAACTATTACCATTCACTTCACTAAGATTATGAATGTTACTTTCAATTATTTTCCCTTCTACAACTAATATTCCAAATATCCTTATTTTACAACCTTCTATATTAAATATGACCTTATATCCATTATCACATATTTGGTTGACACTTAGCAAATTATGTTTTAATCCTTCAATATAAATGACATCATGTGTAGGTGGTTTTCCATCTATGTTCAAGGTTCCTTCACCTCAGACCTTTACTGCAGTGTTATCTCCCAAGTTGATAGATATTTCCTTACATTTACTTAGTTTGATGAACTTGCTCTTGTCACCATTCATATGCTTTGATCAACCACTATCTATTACCCATAAATTATGCTCCTTGACATGGAGTGCAGTTTGAGCAATCATACATTGATCTTTCACTTTCCACATATCCTTGGGTTTCTTATTTAGTTTATTTTTCCCTTTTTTAGAGACTTGTAAAACTTTGTTCACACTGGGAGGCATGTCTTTCTTTTCACTTTGTAATTTTGATCTTACAATGTTTGTTTTACATTGTCTAGCTATGTAACCAAAATTATTATAGTTATAACATATTACATTTGTATCTAGCAAGGGTACAAATAATTTTTTGCTTACAAAGTATGTTCTCCTTTTAGGTATAACCCTACATTCACTATCCCTATGGCCAAATTGATTACAGATATAACAATAACCATATAAAAATGAGGAATACCTGGTCATAGCATTTCTTTTTGTAGGATGAGGAAATCTTCTTAACTCTAGCTTCTTCAAATCTTTCACCCTTATGAAACCATTAACATTAGCTACCTTTGTCTTCTTCTTTCCTTCAAGATTATTTTATCCTTCAGCTTTCTTCATATTAGTAGTGATTGTGTTTGTCTTAATATCTCTAGAGGTATTCTTGCAAGCTTTTTAATTATTTATTCTTGATTCTCTCTCTACTTTGAATTTTTCATATAAGTTTGCAAATGTACTAGTTATGGGACTTTTCCCTTTTTCATAACCAAGACGAGATTTAGTTTTTGATTGATTTTGAGAGTTGATTAACTCATCAAGAATTACTAAACCTCCTTTTAGCTTTAGACCTTTGTCTATTTTTTCTTTAGCTTTTCCAAGTTCTTTTCTCAAAGACATTATATGTGCTTCTAAGTTCATGCATTCATCAAAATTTGATTATATTTCAAGTTTGACTAAATATTCTATTATTTTGGCCTCTTCAACTTGTGTCTTTAGACTAACCACCATCTAATTAAAATTTTCAATACTTTTGGATATTTTTTAAATCTCCTTTTATCCAAGCTTCTTCTATTTTGAGTTCTCTTTTCTCATCTTGTCAATTTCATCTAGAGCATAAATGAGTTCACACTCTAGATCCACTTCTCATTCCTCTTCTTCATCTAAGTCTTCAACTTCTTATTGATCAATAAAATTTGATCTTAATGTCATGAATAGGACTTCCTTTTCCTTAGCCACAAAATCAAAGTCATGGTCATCATCAGAACTGTCACTATCATCCAATGAATCACTATCTTCTCTTATGTATAGGCCCTTCTTATTTTTAAAGAAGTTATTCTTCTTGAAGTAGTGGGGTTTCATCTTTTTACTATCCTCTTCTTGCTCAGAGTTATCATTTTTATTATAAGGGCATTTAGAAATAAAATTTCCTACCTTACTATAGTTAAAGCATTTAAATAGTAACTTACCTTTGTATTTTATAGACCCTCTTCTTAATCTTCTAACAAAGTTAGCTTCTTCTTCATCAGTCTTCTCAAATCCAGATATAGGTGCTTCTGCTTTTACTTGTTTAGTCACTTTGAATGTAGCTTCTCTCTTGAAAGTGTTTGCTTATCCCATTCTCATCTCATAGGTATTGAAGGTTGCATGCAACTCATCAACATTAAGTTTATCTAGATCTCTTAATTCCTCTATTGCAAACATTTTAGAGTCATGCCTAGATGGTATAGATCTTAGGACATTTTTGACAATGATTGATTATTTCATCTCTTCTCCAAGGCCTCTTATTGCATTGACTATTTCATCTACTCTAAGGATATAGTCTACAATTTTCTCTTCTTCATTCATTTTAAGACTTTCAATCTTGCCTTTGTATGTTTATAGCTTGGCCTACTTTACCTTATCATCACCTTCATATATGTTCTTCAATTTGTTCCATATATCTTGCATATTTTGATAACGCATCACTTTGACAAATTTTGAATCAGATAATCCACATAGAATAGCATTCTTATCCCTAGCATTACTCTTATATGCTTTCTTGGAAGTCTGATCAATAGTAGTTGTAGCAAGAATTGTATATCCATTTTTAATAGACATCTTACATCAAACCTTAATAGAGATAAATATGCTTCCATTCTAATGATCCAAAATTCCTAGTTTGATCCATCAAAAAAAGGTGTTTTGTTTGAGGAAGATCCTTCTTGACTAGCCATTTGTGTTCACTATCCAAGATCCACTTGAGTTGATTAAGCTTCTTCTAAAGAACTAGGGCTCTGATACCAATTGTAGAACATAAATATCTACTGAGAGGGGGGTGAATCACTAGATTGAATAAATTAGTCCTTTAATACTTTTAATGTATATTAAAACATTTATGTAGAGATCATACACATAACACCATATATACATAGAAAACTCAATATGGGAAAAACCATGGTGAGAATAGTTGTTAGAATTTATTTTTCTAATCTAAACTCATAATTAAAACCTCAATAGTTACAAAATTTAAGGGCACCAACCCTAAGGAGACACCAATCCCATGGCTTAAGAGCACCTACTCTAAGGAAGCACCAACTACCTAACTGAGCACCAACTTAGATCTTATGATGGAACCTACCAATGAGATCTATATTATGGAGCTATAACTCTAGATTACAAAATTGATTCATAAATAAATCCAAATCTAATTCTTTGTTACAAGTCTAGTCTTTAACTACTCATGGTCTACACATCTCTCTCATCTCTTCTCTTCTTCTTTACCCCTCTATCTTTGTGTCTCTATATTTATCTATTAGACACACTTCATCAATCTCTTCCTCTCTACCTATCTCTCTCAATTTGAATCTATTCAGTAGCAATAATAGCCTTTATTATATCCTAGATGGCATATATATAAGCATTGTATCTAGATCTTGTATCTTTTTTGTGTTCAAACTTGGTTTGTAACACATCACACTCCATCCTTGGACTTAGTTGAATCGACAAGATTCCCTCTTCTTAAATTCATGATCCACTACCATGATTCTCTATATTATTACTATATTTAGCATATATTTGGCTCTGGTTGTGATACACATGCCATATTACACAATTTAGATCAATCACATTGATTTATATCATTGTTTGTGTTGTATAATGCATCTTTCCTGCATGGTCCTACACTTGAATGTTATGATGAATAAATATTTAAATATTGACCATTGATCTTAAGTTTCATGCCATGGTCTAATGATCCTCATTCAATTTTCTCAATTTTAAAATGCATTTGTTGGATCTTTTGATATGAGCTCTCATATGATGTTAGATATTCAAAGTAACATTAACTTTATCTCTGCTTGTAGTTAAACATTAAGCTCTTAATATCATCTCACTACTTTTTGAGTCTTTGGAACATATACACTCCATTGATATCATCAAATTAGCTCAGTCTTTAACCTACTAAACATCATACACTTTGAAATATGTGACTCTATGCACTTCATTAATCTTCATTACATGATCATGTGTTTAACATTAGATCTTATGATAGACTAATATGCTCATTAGTTCTCTATCTGACAAGATTCCATGAATATGACACTTAACACTAGAGTGTGCCTTATGAATATTTTACTATCAGTCCCCATGATTGTGGCACTTGGAACTCATGCATTCCTTTTGTACATTGTCAATTAATGTGCTTATGACACTTAACACTAGCACATTTACTCATAGGTTCCTTTGACAATTTGATTTTATTATGCTTCATTGTATCTTCAATGTATGATTAAGCATTAATCATTGATCAAGTTAGGAGAAATATTAAGGTCTTTGATCATTTCTCAAACCAATAATTTCTACATCAAAGGGGTCAATTTCACAGTGATGACAAGGACTTAAGATATAACTTAAATAACCAATTCTTACCTATATCTATTCAACCTAAAAATAGAACATGCCTATGAACACCATGGCTTAAACCCTTAGGGTTTCACTGAGAAACCTTATAATGTCTGAGAGCTCAAATAAATTATTTATGAGTTTATCTCTTTTTATCTGAACCTGTAGACCATATATCTAGGATGCACTTGAAAAAGCCATAACAGATCTTCAATCAATCTCTCTTCAATCCTCTAGAAATGGTCTCTATAAAAGCATGACAACATTGCATTGTTCAACTATAAAACATGCTCTTCTCTCCAATCTCATGCCAATAATATCCCTTTTAACATCAATGATAATCATATTTCCCAACATAGGGGTAAGATGAATGATATGGGGATGGCTTGGACATGGGTGTGACCTGAAAGGGCCAATTAGGATAAGATAGGATGAGGATAGACTAAATGGGGGATGAGATGATTAGTATGGAGGCAAGGTCAAGATAAAGTGAAATTAGGGCAAGATGTGGATGATAAGATATGATGTAGGTGATGGTGGATGACTAATTAAGAGTGGTAATGACTAGACTAAGAGGGGATTAAGATAATATGGGAGATGGGTGAGGATAATGAAAAGGATATTCAAAGAAAATATGTATAAGAGGATGATGAGATAAGGATGTTCAAGAGAATGAATTTTGTAAAAGAGGATGATGAGATGAACAAAATAATAGTGAGGTAAGGATATACAATATTATATGTATAAAATACCTAGATAAGTGTGTATAGGTTTGGATAAAACGCTGACTGACTCACAAATAACACTAGTCTAGCACAACACATAAACAATCACGCAAGCCACAAACCTATGATTATTAAACACAAGGGTGTATAACCCAATGACTATACCATCTAACAGGTTCATAGGTGAGGCTGTAGATTGATGACCCTCTAAAAAATCTTACAAACCCTATTAACCCCATCTACATATGATGATCACTTGGGAGTTGATATTAACTCTATCATTGGATCACTTGTTAAAGTCAAAAGGTCCTAAGCTAGGTATATACAAGTTTTTCTAGGTGCATACCTGATATACATGAAGGTACAATGGGTCCCAAGGATATATAGGATGTTATCTAACTACCTTACATATTAGAGCTTAAATTCCCCTCACTCTATATAACCCTTTATAGGGAATTCCACTTTAACACCTAATGACAGCTCTCCTGATTTTTATACTTCACCAAAACATGGAGTTTGGTCTAGTGCATAGTGATTAAATCCATGTCATTGACCCCTAAAAAAGGAAAAAATGGGGGTTTATAGGTGGTTTTTTATCATTCAATAATTTCCACATGGATATAAGGAAGAGAACATACACCACCATAGACATCGAGAGATAAACAAGCAAATAAAAAGATTAATGAATTAATTTTTAGGATTAAGTGTGAGATATTTATAGGAAGTAAGAATATACAAAAGAAATATATACATGAAAAAATTATGAAAATGATATATATAAGACAAAATGATCAAAATGATTGAAATGATTCAAAAATGATGTTTAAAGTGCCAAAAAGGAGTCTTTGATAGACAACCTACAAACAAGGGTTAGTAGTTTGGCTTTAGCACTCAAAAAAGGTAATCTGCAAGACAAGGATTAGTAGTTTAATTTAAAAATCTTGAGGGTTAACCTACAAGTCAAAATATTAGACCAAAATATGATCTACAATAGAACGATGTTATTTTGATAAAATATCAACTAGATTTACCCCTATAAGAAGTGAAGTGTTAGTCCAATAGGCCTTAATAAAAATACCCTAAAAAATAATGATTTGGCTCTATAACTCCTTTGGGTGAGTATGCCACAACATGAGTGTCTAGGGGCATAAGCCCCTCGTGGGGTGGCACCCCTTATAGGGTCAAGGGGTGGCACCCCTTGTGGGGTCAAGGGGTAGAGCCCCTTGCAGGGTTCGGAGGTAGTGCCCTATCTGTACTCCCTATCATAGTGTAGGATGGGATTGAGGGGTAGAGCCCTCAATTTCAAAGGCAATTTGGGCCTTGTGAAAGGCTTGAAATGACTCAAAATGTACTTTGAAAGGATAAAATTGGATTCAAAATTCAATACAAAATCACATTTACATAATGCAAAACTATAACTACTAGTGAAATATTGTAATTTATGAGTTACAATTTTGTAGCAGATAGTTAATCATGACATTCAAATTGAAAAATCATGACAGTTAGACAAAATTGTGATTTAAAAAGGCAATATCACTACTGATGGAAATTCAAGATTAGTAGTTTTGTGATAAAGTACAAAATCTCAAAATTTTGACTGTGGATCAAGATAGATGTTTAGGAAAGGTTATAACAAGTTACTTAGATACTCAAAAATGCATATTTATAGATGATTAGGGAAAATTAACAATTGATGATGATATATCAAAAATTTATAAACAAACACTTAGATTTTTATTCAAAATGACCCAAAATTTTGACTATCCTTTAGAACAGAGAGTGTAATAATTAAATACTTATCCTAAATCTACCATATGAAATGCTAAATATAATTTGTAGATATAATAAAAGTCTAAAATGGTAAAAATAAATTATGGAAAGAAAAAATCATTAGTCTTGAGGAAAAATTGCTAATGCATAGGACAAAGTCATGATTATCAAAATTTCATGATCTATGGTTTTTATGATGATGAAAAAAAGGGTTATATTTGTGATTGTTGTGGATGAATTTCCTGCCTTTTTCCCTCTCCTACTGATCCTACCAATCACACAGCAAAAATTGGTAGAGATAGAAAACTTGGTTATGAGAATGCGGTCAATCAAAAATCTTCCTTTAAGACTCAAATGATCTAGATGTGATTCAAAAAAAGGGTTATATGATGTTTGAATGACTATTGATCATTAAAAAATATAAAATAGGAAGTTCAGAGTCTTCAGGTCAAAAGGACAACACAATGACTATGAGCAATTTTCCCAAGCAACACAATATCATGATTCTCATTTGTAATATCATGATTAATAGGGTAAGGTCATGATTTTGTGATTAGAAATGTTTTAATTTAAAAATTTTCAACCAAATCCCTTCCCGATGCCTTTTCTTATCTGGATCTTGCACATAGAGGGTTAAAATATTAGAAAACACATAGGATGATCACCCAAGAGTTAGACAAAATGATTACTTGACAGATAAAACAAGTGATTTTATTTTTGAGTTTAGAACTTATAAAATTGCAAGTTAGCAAGGCAAAACCACTATTTTTAAGACAAAATCATGACTTACAAAGTCCCATTATTATAATAAACCTATAAAATAGACTGTTAATGGTTAGATAAAGTCATGACTTTACAAAATCACCACTCTCCAAACAATGTCACAATTTGTGAGTTGTGATATTATCCAAGGGCAAAAAACTATCAAGGTCAAGATAAATAGTTAGTTGTTAAATCAAATGGTTAATGCAAAATCACAACTCTTGAGACAAAATCATGACTTCAAAGTCATGAATACTAGTGTAATAACATAGATTCTACCTGTGCACATAAAACTTCAAAAATCTAAGATTTTTTTCCCCCAATTGATCCTACAAGATACTAAAAGGATTTATAACAAAAAAAAAAATTGAATTTGGAGGGATGATCCCAATGTGATCTCCAAAAATCTAGATAGAAATTTGAGCAAAATATAAATTAAACTGCACATAAACATGCAATCTAAACTCAAAATGCCAAAATACCTAAGTAAGATTTAGAGTCATTAGAACTAAATGCAATAGATGAATTCACAATTCAAATCAGCATTATAATCTTAAAGCTAAATGCTCTAAATCATGATTAAATAGAATATAAAAATAAGAGGATTGGATTTATTACCTTAAACTCAGAATTTGGACATGATGATTGCTTAATCAAGGATGTTGGAGGATGGATTTAAGGATTGTTATGGAGATATTATGGATTCAATGCTTCATTAGTTGGACATGGATTTTCTAGGTGATCCTCTATGGAGGAGTGGAGTTGTTTAAGTAGAAGGAGGAAGAAATCAATGGTTTAAATTCAAATTTAGATAATGGCAATCAAGGGTGGAGAATTAAAAGGAATTTAAAATTCCTTAGAAGCCTCTAGATTTAGAGGCTTCTAGAGAGGGAGAGTAAGAATAGAGAGGATTCTAGAATTATAAAATTTTAGAATCTTTTTAAGGATTAATTAAGATTGGATAGGGATTATTTGGGTGATTAGGGACTAGGGGTGTAGGAGAGCCTAGGAATAGGCTTAGTAAGTGGGTAGGTAGGCCATGGGAATTTAAAATTCTCAAATAATAGATAAGTAGAATTAAGAAATGATTAGAGGAATTAATAGGTTGGTGGGATAATACTAAGATTTTAAGAGGACTGAAGGGGGACTTTAGATTAAGATTAGAGTTAATAAATTAGTGGGATTAAAGGGGAGATAAAATTAGATAATTAGAATTAGTTTCAACTAATGGTGATATTAGTGACGTTAAATGAAGCAAGTGAATTTATATGCATATAGCATATACAATATACCATAATGCAAATGATAGTGGATGTTAACTTTATGGTATATCATATCAATGAAGTATGTATAATGTGATAATATGTTGTATTTACATAGAAAAAACTATTATACATATAGCTATGATAAAATAGTTATTTATTATAAAAATGAAAAAATGAATGTTTGTTCATATTGGTTGTATAAAAGCATTAGTTATGTTAAATAAAAACCATATAAGGTATTTATGAGGTTAAATATAGAACATAATAGTATGTTATAGAATGGGTGTTGTTATATGCAGAATATGAATAATTTAATAGCCAAAATTATAATATTATTATGTGGATAAATAATATTATAATTTATTTAATGGATAAAGTAAATGGTGGTATAGATATTCATTTTCAGATGGTGTGTTATTGAGGACTATTTTTATATTTTGATTATTTTATATAATAAACTAGATACTTAGATTTCATTCACTTCATTTGATCGACAAAATGAATGTTTGTGACATTTTTGTACTTTTTTATTAGATAAAGTGAAATATGATGAATAAATCTATTATTTTTTGTATTATTATTTGATTTAACTAATCTCACATTCATGACCCTAATTAAGTAGTGGATGGATTCCACTAGCTTAATTACTACCATCAATGCAAGGTAAGGGGTAATTCGATCAAGTAGTGTGTATAAATTTGACTGATCTTAGAGGTCAATTATTATTGAAAACTTTGGCTAAAATAATGTTTGATAAATATTTCATTTCATATATTGATATAATTTTCATATTTTGACAATATCATATTAGAACAGATTTATTTATGGTACACATTATGTATTAGATATCTTTGACACACAAATTTTCATTTGTTACTTTGGATTCTTACACCATCATTATCTATCCATCTGTGAAGTGAGGGTCATCCCCTATTTGTGATATAATTTAGTGGATATATGGTTCGTGGTTGGTGTCTAAAAGTACTTATATAATACTCTCCCTCCCAATTAGATTACTATACTTGAGACTACACTTGAAATTATATATTGATACTTGAGTCATGGAGACTATGCTCAGAGGAGATTGTATCATATTTTATCATTTGCGATATTTTATGTATTATTTAAAATATAATATATATGCATTGTATTTTCTATAGTATAGGTTGTAATATTGTATCAGCTATGGTTGAACTTGTACTATATCATTAAAGTTGATATTCAATAATTATGGTTATTCAACTTGTTAATGATTTATATATTTATACATGGTGATCCTTGGTGAAGTGGATTAATTATAACCTTGAGGGTTAACTAAATTAATTTATTTAGTTAAATATCACTAATTAATATTTTTCATGGTAAAATCTTTATGTTGAATGTGTGTACTTAATTTTATTAACAAAAATTGCAATATTCTAGTAAAACCTAGTGGGGTTGTTGCACTTCTCCTTTTAGTGAGTGCTTGATTATCTAAAGTGATCATACTTAAATAGTAAAAATTCTTTCTTTAAAATATTTTTATTCAATAATCATTCAACAATCCTTACAAATGCATTATCTACTAGTAACTTTGACTGTATAAACTCAAAATTACTTATGACTAGGTTGTGATAAATAGAAATCCAATCACATATAAAAGTATTGATAAAATTTACTCCATGAAATAGATTATTTATATTTAATTTTATTAATTCCATGAATATTTTAAACACAAATACTTTTTTATTCAATCTCTCCTCAATCAGTCATCTTACATGTTAAAACATTATACACATAATTTTTACATGGGAGGCAGAGTACTTATTTTTCTCTTATTTTATTGACCATCTACCCCTTATTATCTTAGATACCAACCCCCTACTTATATTACAACATAAAATAACTCCTTATATTACTCCAAACATTAAAAACTAAATCTTATCTTTCCAACCTTACATTGGAAGGTAGTTATACTTTCTTATTTTCTTGATTTTCATTGCCTTATTTATGTCTTGTGTGTTGTAGCACCACTACTCTCACTAATAGGAAATTTTAGGACTATTCAAAATCATTCAAACATTTTTACCTTCTTTCCAAAATCCAAAATACCCTCCAAAGTAAGTTACAACTTTCAAATTTTTGAATTCTAGTTTTTGGCAAGAAAACTCTAAATGAGTTCAAACACACATTCTAATTACACCTAATTACTCAAAGACATCCAATAATATTATACAAGACCTCACACATCTTATAAATCTAAAATCTCATCATAATTAATACCCCATACATGATATATCTTAATATTCTTTTATCATATTCCCAAGGTGGGAGAAATTTGAACTCCAGTTCAAAGATAACTCATCCTTTTTCTTTCATGTTTTTCCAACTATTATTATTCTAATATTTTGATCTTATCTCTTTATTATTCTTTCCATCTGTAATTTCTCTCTTTATATGATCTTTTCATCTTTGTTGTCTTAACTTATTTGGCCTTATTCCTTTGATATGTCTCTTTTTCTACTCTTCTTCAATCTCAATGAAATATAAAAGCTTTTGCAATTCTTTGTCTTCATACTCTATGGAGTCTTGTTTCCCCTTCATTATTTCCATTCATTAATTTGAAACAATATCATTCAAATTATTCATGCTCTTACCTTTCACTTGTATTACTTGTTTATCTTCTTGATTGCCATTTGGGCTAGTTATCAAATTAGTTTTGCTCTCTCCTAGCTTCTTCATTGTAAAGTTGAGGTTATTCTAGTCTTGGATCATCCTTGGACTAATTTAGTCCATATTAAAATATGATTTTATATTAAAATGATTCTCCTCATGATTTTTATTCAATTTATCTTACTTTATCATGAGCTTTTAACTTGCATCTTTCTCTTTATTCATATGTTTATGAAGTGTTTTTTACTATTGCACCTCTATATCTTCTCAAACCACCTCCATGACTCTCTCACACTTTATTTTTTCCATCCCATATCCTTCATCTTTAAATATTTCCTACAAATATACCTCTTCATTATCAAATCCTTAGCCTTGTCCTTGATTTTACTTATTGAGTCTTGACTCATCTTTTAGCTTATCATTTCCTTTCATAATCTGATCTACACTATTAACTATTGCAAACAACTTGTTTAGAGTATTAAACAACTCCTCTATTGGAAATATTGTCATTAATGTCAAAGGTCTAGCATTATTGGTGATAAAGTGCCTATTGTATTTAACGGTGCTTTTAAGATTCATATCTTGGCTAATGTGCATTAATATTTATTTAATATTAATGAATATATTTTTGGTTACATATAAGTCAAAAGAGGGCCCATGGAGAAGTCAAAGAGTCATAGGGTAAATACAAAAGAGGAATGGGATGCATTTTCTCATGAAGAGTCATCTTGAGGAATTTCAAGAGTCACCATATAAATACAAAAGAAGTTATGGTACATTTTTCCATGAAGCGACACTTTGAGGAATATGAAAACTCACCAAGATAAAGACAAAAGAGGAAAGGATGCATTTGCTTATGAAGGGTCATCATTTGACTTTTCAAATGCAAGGATACGAAGGGTCATGCAAGTTTAGAATCATTTTCCATGAGGATTGAAGGGTTAAAAAGGGTGAATGCCAAATGTCATTTGAAAAGCTATAAATAAAGGCTTGAGAAGCCATTTGTAATATACAAGAGAGTGCATGGTTTGTATTTATTTTCAAAGAGATAAAAATAGGAGATATTGTAGAGTTATATCATTTATTGAGTAAGAAACATTGAGAGATAGTTGTGTTTTATACACAAGAGGGGTTGGTGCTCTTGTGAATTAGTGCTCATAAATC
The DNA here is from genome assembly GCA_037957365.1 of Torreya grandis. Lineage (NCBI taxonomy): Eukaryota > Viridiplantae > Streptophyta > Pinopsida > Cupressales > Taxaceae > Torreya > Torreya grandis. The sequence goes on along the minus strand of JARHVA010001799.1, from coordinate 2,296,699 downwards.
TTTGCAAGGGGTTGGTGCTCCTATGGGTTAGTGCTTAAAAATAGTTGTTGTGTTGGTGTTCGGAAAAGGGGTTGGTGCTCTTATAAGTTGGTACTTATGAACTTTGTAATTTGAGTTGATGGTCATTAATATACTTGAGATTTTTCTCCATGGTTTTTCCCACTTTGGGTTTACACATAAAAATCTACTCTCTCTCTCTCTCTCTCTCTCTCTCTCTCTCTCTCTCTCTCTCTCTCTCTCTCTCTCTCTCTCTCTCTCTCTCTCTCATGTGGTGCATATTATTATTTCATTTTTATTGCATATCTTGAATGTGTGATTAAGTGGTTAAAGAAAATAAATCAGATTAAGTAAAAGATATATAATATGCTGATTTACCCCCCTCTCAATATATTTCATGCTTAATAATTGGTATCAGAGCAGGTTCCTTTTGAAAAAGTTTTACAACTTGAAGGTAGATCAATAAAGCATGATGGTTGGATCACATGAAGGTTTTTATATAAATAAGGCACCTTTGTTTGATGGGATAAATTATGCTTTTTAAAGCATAAAGATGAAGACTTATTTGATGGCCCTTGGATTCAACATTAAGTAGTGGTGGAAGAATATGAAGAGCCATAGACACTTGTAACTACTCTAAAAGAAAATAAGGCAAGTGAAAATAATGTTAAATCTTTAAATACTATTTTATGTGGTTTATGTGAATCAAAATTTGTTAAATCTATGCAATGTAAATATGCTCATAAAACTTGGTTAAAACTTGAGAATATTTACAAAGGTGATGGAAAGGTTCAACAAGCTAAGCTTCAGACTTTTAGAAGATAGTTTTAGAGTTCGAAGATGAAAGAGGAAGAAAATATAGCAAGTTATCTTTTACAGATTGATCAAATAGTTAATTAGATTCAAGGTCTTGGAGAAAAGCTAGAAGAATCAATCGTGGTTCAAAAAGTTTTGAGATCTCTACCATTGAGATATGATGCAAAAGTTTTGACAATTGAAGAGATGAAGAATTTATCCAAGCTAAAGATGGATGAGCTACATGGTATTCTTACAGCATATGATATGTGAACCAAACAAGAGAAACCTCAAAGAGAGAAGCTACTTTCAATACATCAAATAAAGAGAAGGCTTACATTCAAGAATCAAGTGACAGTTATAGTGATGATGAAGATGACAATGGAGTTGTATTCATTCACAACATAAAAAAGGGCACAGGTAAATATCAAGGAAAATTACCTTTTAAATGTTTTGATTGTGGAAAGATTAGACATTTTATAGCTAAGTGCCTAAATAATGGAAATCATGACAATGAAGAAGGAAACTCTACATACAAGAAAAATTCAAGAAGGGATTTGAGAAGAAGAGTTTGTATTCTAAATATCCTAGCTCAGCCAAAGATAGTGGAGTCAGTGATTCAGAAGAAGAAGAGACTCTATTCATGGCCCTATATAAAGATGCCTCCACAAGCAAAAATATAGATGATCAAGAAGAATAAGATGAAGCTGAAGTGAATCTAGAAGAAGAAATAATTTATGCTTTAGAAGAGTTAAAATCTCTTGAGAAGAAGAATCAAAGATTAAAGCTCTAGATCGAGAAAAATGAAAAAGAATCAAAAGAAATAATTGAAGATCTACAAGCACACTTTAAAAAAGCCAAGAAGAAAAAACAAGATCTAACAGCACAATTTCAAAAAGTAAGTAAAGAATGTGAAAGGTATGTTATTGAAATCACTTTTTTAAAATTAGATCTTGAGAAAATAAATAAAGTAATAAATGATAGAGCAGCCAATGATTCAAAATTTAAGAATAGCACTAATATGTTGAATAAGATATTAGAAAGTTAAAGATCAATTTTAGATAAGACAGGTACCAAATTTGAAAAAGAGAAAGGGGATGCCACTACTTTTATAGACAAGGAAAAAGGAAAGAGTTATACTGAAGTTGTTATAAAAGAGGAAATAAAAAAAGAAGAAGTTAAGAATATAGAGGACATCTCAAACAAAGAAGGCTGGAGGGAGCAGAGCTATAAAATAAAATCAGGTCAGAAATACACAAACATGTCCTATTTTTATGGCTACTATTTTTATTGTAATGGATATAGTCATAAGAAAATAGAATGTCAAAAAGGGCTAACAATTTTAGAAATAAGGAGAATAAAAGTCATGTAGAGTCAAGCAGAAGCCACAACTCTTTTGTTCCTCTATTAGGATTTAATGAAGAGTCCATAATATGTTACAAGTGCAACAACTTTAGATACATAGCCTGGTAATATAGAAGCATGTCTGAGTCAATCAAGAAGGACTAGAGTTTCAAAGCTTCATTCATCAAGAAGAAAGTTTAGACAGGTTCATGGCAGAAGAAATAACCTAAAAAATCTATGTTGGTACAGACAGCTTTGCATGCAAGAAATAAAGAAAAGCTATGGTGATAAGATCTTGATATTAAATATATGTATAAATACCTTTAAGGTAGGGAAACACCATATAATACTCCTTTAAGAAGGAATAACTCCACAATGTCTCTTCGAGGGGACAACCTCTAATATCCTCTTATAATAGAAGACTCAATGCTTACTTGATATCTTTACCATGATAATCATCTCCTATATATATACATCTATCTAACCCATGGATGGGTAACCTTCTAATTCTAGTGTAGGCCGACCATTACCCAATGTACTACTTCCACAAGTTACTTTATTATCCTAATATATTTTACCCATATAACTAACTAAGGGGATGTGTGCCACATGTGAGCATCTCCATCAACCCATATACATTAATATATCATATCCCTAGGTACATAGCATTACTTCCCTCTTTGACGTGTTTCATCCTCAAAACATAGGAAGAAACCAAATAATGAGTGTGTTTCAAATCATTGCACACTTGTCTCCAATCTCGATCATCTAACCATCCATATATGATCTTGGTAGGTGATATCTCTCCAAGCTTGTGTCCAAAATCCATTGTGATCCTTTGATTTTTTTCATGATAATAATTATACTAATTTGGTGTCCAAGCATAATTATTCCTCTTTTTATTCCATGTACCATATTCTGTTGCACTACTTTGATTCCAACCATGACCATAGTAGGTATTCTTCCATGCATAGTCATAGTGATTTTCCCATTTATTGCATGTGCCATAGTATTTTTTCTTTGGATTCCATACATCTCCAAAATGATTGGAAATTTGATTTCATGTATAGACAAAATGATTTTTGTTATGACACTTCCTCACCTAGTTCCATGATTGTTTCCTCTCATGATGATGCAGGTGTCTATATACCTCAACCTTTTCCAATACTTTGACATTATCCACCTTTACTTCTACCTCTTCTACCTTTTCCTTCTTTGTCTCTTGAGTATATGAAGTGTTCATTTGTAGCGTGTCTTTATCTATATCATCTAAATCTTTATCTTGATCTTCATCACCTATTTTAATCTCATCCTCATGATCTACCTGGATTGTTATTGGTGTTTTTTTCACTATGATATCTTGTAAAGTGATTTTCTTTTTCTTATACCAAAACTTCATGAACTTTTTTTGAACATTAATATTCATTATTCCAAAAGTCTCTAACCATGGATATCCAAGAACTATATCCACATCATCCATATCCAAAGCATAAAAATCTGAATGCAAAACATATTTTTCCATAATGGGCTTCAGATCTTCAAACATTGAAATATTCTTACCATCTACTTGAACCTCTTTGATATTCTTTGCTTGAACATGTAAATGCTTGGACACATTCATGTTGACGAAGTTATACTTACTGGTAGGGTTTATGGACACAATAACCCTTTTCTTTTGAATGCATCCATGAAATTGAAAAATTGACTCAGATTTCTTTGGAGCCAAATAATTTAAACCTTTATCATCCAATTCTTCTTCTTCTTCTTTTTCTTCTTCTTCTTCTTCTTCTTCTTCTTCTTCTTCTTCAACTGATTCTTCTATTTATTCTTCTTCTTCTTTTGCTTCTTATTCTTCTACTGCTTCTTATTCTTCTACTGCTTCTTCTTTTTCTACTTCTTGTTTTATAGCCTAATGATCTAAAAATATATGTTTCATTTCTTTCCATGAAAAAAACCTTTCTGTACAGCTCAATTGATCAAACCAATGTAGTGCAGGCCCAAGCAAAAAAGGAAGTAACCATCTTTGCCCAAAATTTTTTGTAAAATGATTCTCCAAAAGGAGCCACCATTCTCTAGCATCAATATCTTCTTCCCCTGAAAATGTTTACAACTCCATGATCCACAAAAAAAATTAAGGTTCATGAAACCCTAAAATGTCAAAACTGATCCATAAAATCATAATAAATCACTTTAAACAACTCAAAAAATTCTAAAATTTTGACTATACTTCTCTTATATCTGCTTACATCTCTAGTAAAAAATTTGAATAAACATTCCCTATATTTCAGAAGATATAGAGAAATTATTATAAACACTAAAATAGAAATAACTCCCTCAAAACAAATCAAAAGTTCTCAATTTTTTTACTGTGACTTATTTGAATTATTATCCATATCTAGTAAAACATTTGTGGAAAATTTTGAAACCAATCAAAACTTATTGATGATTCAAAAAAAATTAGGGTTTCACTCCACAAATTGCCCAAATCGAAGCTCTGATACCACTTGATAAGATCTTGATAGTCAATATATGCAAAAATACCCTTAAGGTAGGGAAACACCATATAATACTTCTTTAAGAAGGAATAACTCCACAATGTCTCTTTGAGGGGACAACCTCCAATATCCTCTTATAATAGTAGACTCAATGTTTACTTGATATCTTTACCATGATAATCATCTCCTATATATATACATCTATCTAACCACTTGATAAGATCTTGATATTCAATATATGTAGAAATACCCTTAAGGTAGGGAAACATCATATAATACTCCTTTAGGAAGGAATAACTCCACAATGTCTCTCTGAGGGGACAACCTCCAATATCCTCTTACAATGGAAGACTCGATGTTTACTTCATATCTTTACCATGATAATCATCTCCTATATATATGCATCTATCTAACCCATGGATGGGTAACCTTCTAATCCCAATGTATTCTGACCATTATCCAATGAACTACTTCCACAAGTTACTATATTATCCTAATATATTGTACCCATATAACTAAGGGGATGTGTGTCACATGTCAGCATCTCCATCAACCCATATACAATAATATATCATATCCATAGGTACATAGCATATGGTTCATTGACAATAGATGTTTGAGGCACATGATAGGAGACAAAATCAAGTTCATAACCTTGAAGAATATCAATGGTGGCACAGTAAAATTTAGAGATAACACTACTACCAAAATTACTAAAAAAGGTACACTAAGTTTGGATAATGGTAGAACTAAAACTAAAAATGTTTTATATGTAGAAGGTCTTAAGCATAATATTTTAAGTTGAGGTCAAATGTGTGATTAATAGCACACACTAAATTTTTATGCAAAAGGCTGTGAAATTAAGAGAAAAGATTCAGATGTGTTGGTTGCATATGCTCAGAGAATAGAGAATAATTTTTATATGTTATCAGACATCAAAGGTCAAAGATGTTGTTTGAGTCATATTAAAGAAATTTAATTATGGAATAGGAGAATGGGACACAAATTTTGGTAATCTTTTCAACATCAGCAAGAAGCAAGCAGTCAAAAATCTTCAAAATATTACAAAGCCATTTGACACACTTTGTGAACCTTGTCAGCATGGGAAGCAGGCCAAAAGGTGATTCAAAACAAAAGAGTACTCAACCACTCAAATGTTAGAGCTTGTTCACACTGATCTATATGGACCTATGAGAACTCAAGGTGAGAAATATTTCATGTTGCTTATTGATGATTTTTCACATATGACTTGGGTAATATTTTTAAAGAAAAAATTAGAAGCTTTTACACATTTCAAAGCATTCAAAGTATTAGTTGAGAATGAAACTAGTTTGAAGATTAAGTGTCTAAGATAAAATCAAGGAGAATTTATGTTAGATCATTTTATTAAGTTTTGTGAAGACCATATAATAAAGAGACATTATTCAGTAGCCAAAACTCCATAGTAAAATAGAGTAGTTGAATAGATAAATAGAAAAGTTTAAGAGATGGTGAGGACAATGCTAAATGAATCTAAGATACCAGATAAATATTGGAGAGAGGTAGTTGTTATAGTAGTACATATTTAGAATAAAACATTATTGAGAGTCAATAGTGACAAGACTCCTTATGAGTTATGGAAAGATAAACCAGCAACAGTTGATTATTTCAAAGTTTTTAGCAACAAATGCTTTATAAAGAGAACTGACAAAAATCTTGGTAAGTTTGAATCCAGAGTAGATGAAGGTATATTTCTTAGTTATTCTTACAAAAGTAAAGCTTATAAATGTTATAACAAAAGAATCAAAAAAAATTGAAAGTGCAATTGTCAGGATAGAAGAAGATGGAACATAAAGAATCAGTGATCTAGCAGACATTCTTAAAATCATTAAAGAGAAAGATTTTGAAGAATAAAATGAATATGAGAAGGAGAAAAAAGACACCAAATCTCTATCTAAATATATTTAGATAAATCATAATGAAAGTGACATCATTAGAGATATAAATGAAGGAATTTGTACCAAAAGAATGATGATGGATGTCATAATATGCCTTCTTAAATGGGAATATAGAAGAAAAGGTCTACATTGAGTAGCTTGAGGGATTTATTCTCTTAAATATTAGTAGCCATGTATGCATATTAAATAAAGCATTGTATGGATTGAAACAAGCTCTCAAAGCTTGGTATGCAAGACTTGATAAGTACCTGTAAGATCAAGGTTTTAAGAGAGGATTTGTTGGTAGTAATCTCTATATCAAAATAGAAGCATCAAAGCCATACATCATGCATGCAATAGGTATGGTTGCAAGATATCAGTTAACTCCAAAAGATAGTCATGTTTAGTTGGTGAAGAGAATATTTAGATATATCAAGGAGACATTGGATTATGGATTGTGGTATCCCATAGGTAGAGATTTCACTTTGGTTGCTTATATAATTTCAGATTGGGTAGGTTGCTTGGATGATAGAAAGAGTACAAGTGGAAGAGATTTCTTCCTTGGTGATATCTTAGTATCATGGCTAAGCAAAAAGTAGAATTTAGTATCACTTTCTATAGCTGAAGTAGAATATATTACAATGGTATTGTGTTATACTCAAGTGCTTTAGATGAAGCAAACTTTGAAATATATCAAGGTAAAATATGATGAACCTATTTCTATTTTTTGTGACAATACAAGTGCTATTAATATTTCAAATAATTTAGTGATGCATTTAAGAACAAAACATATTCCTATCAGATATCACTTCTTGAGAGAGCATGTTATAGATCAATAGGTTAAGATGGAATATATCAGTACTAAAAAGTAGATTGCAAATATTTTTACAAAGGTGCTACCAAAAGACACATTTAAGTATCTATGGGAGAAGTTGGGAGTAATTTTTTTTACTTCATACCATTGAGGATCAGCATCAGTTGAAGGGCAGCTAAGTATTATCTCCAAGATGGCCCTTTGCCATTGATGTAAAAGGGGGAGAAGAACATAAATAGGTATAGGTACAGGTATAGGTACAAATTCAAAAATAAGTACAAGAAATAGGTATAGGGTATAGGTACAAGTTGCTACAGTAAGGGGGAGTTACTATATATTTTTTAGATGGTAGTATGTGTAGGTTTCAAGATGTGGCAGTTTCAATTTGAGGTTGCCATCAATGACAAACAGGGAGATTGTTGAAAATATTGTCATTGATGTCAAAGGTCTAGCATTATTGGTGATAAAGGTCCCATTGCATTTAATAGTATTTTTAATATTCATATCTTAGTTAATGTGTGTTAATATTAATGAATATATTTTTGGTTGTAGATAAGTTAAAAGAGGGCCCATGGAGAATTCAAAGAGTCATGGGATAAAGAAAAAAGAGGAATGGGATGCATTTTCTCATAAAGAGTCATCTTGAAGAATTATAAGAGTCATCATGTGAAGACAAAAGAGGGTATGGTGCATTTTTCCATGAAGGGACACTTTGAGGAATATAAAAAGTCACCAAGATAAAGGCAAAAGAGGAAAGGATGTATTTGCTTATGAAGGGTCACCATATGACTTTTCAAATGCAAGGATACAAAGGGTCATGCAAGTTTGGTGATATTTTTCATGAGGATTAAATGGTTACAAAGGGTAAATGCCAAATGTCATTTGAAAAGCTATAAATAAAAGCTTGAGAAGCAATTTTTAATATGCAATAGAGTGCATGGTTTGTATTTATTTTTTAAGAGAGAAAAGCAGGAGATATTGTACAGTTCTATCATTTGTTGAGTAAGCAACATTGAGAGATAGTTTTGTTTTATACACAAGACGGGTTGGTGCTCCTATGAGTTAGTGCTCACAAATCTTTGTAAGGGTTTGGTGTTCACAAATTTTTATTGTGTTGGTGCTCAGCAAAGGGGTTGGTGTTCCTACAAGTTGGTGTTTTCAAACTTGTTAATTTGAGTTGGTGCTCATTCATATACTTGAGATTGGTCTCCATGGTTTTTCCCATTTTAATTTTCCTAGCAAAAATTTGGTGTCTCTCTCTCTTGTGTGGTGCATATTATTGTTTCAATTTTATTACATATCTTGAATGTGTGATTAAATGGGTAAATAAAATAAATTAGGTTAAGTAAAAGATATATACTATACTAATTCACCCCCCCCTTTTAGTAAATTTTATGCTTAACATCCTTTAACATCATTATTTCTTCCTTCCATGAGAGATCATTCAACTCTTCAGTTTCTTCATCATACTTGGTCATCTTTAGTTTTATTTCCTCTCCTTTTTATTCTTCAACCCACATTTTCACCCTATCAATTATATGGAATAATTACATACCTTTAATATCATCAAAATATTCTTCCATAGGTCATCTTATATCAGCATATTGTTCCATTGCTCTCTCCCTTCTTAAGAGGTCTTCACAAGATTTATCAAAGAGGTAATTATCCTCTTATTCAAATGTATTTTATTATGTTGGCTTTAATTCATCACCATCTTCATCTTCAAATATCCACTGAGATCTTTCTTCTTATTGTATACTAGTGTTTCAACGCATACTTTCCCATACTTTCTCTTCTCTTACAAATATCTCACTCAATGGCTCACTACTATCACCATCACAATCAATTTGATTACCTTCCATTTACTCAATACCTTTTAGAAAAACATCTTCATCATCATGGCTTGCATCCTCATTCCTTTTTATCTCCTTCTTGACTTTGGCTATCCACACTTTATTCTTCAAAGCTTTGGGTTGGTACTTGGACATTGTTTCACTTGTTCTCTTTGATTTACAAACTGATTGTTACTTCTGAGCACTTTCTTCATGCCTATTTTATTAATGCCTTGACTTATAATATTTTTTCACTTTAAATCTAAAATTTATTCCATGCCTTGTACCTATCCTTTGCCTATATTTTCTTCTTAGACAGCTTCTTGATTAGATTTATTGTCCTTCATTTCATCTTCTAGTTTCTTAATCCACTTAGGCACAATATATCCATGATTGTTTGCAATTTTTGAGATTCTAACTTTATTATTTATTATCATAACTTGTATATCAACATCCTCCTTCTCATATACACAATAAAAATCAAGACTCAAACATTTATTTACCTCCTTAAAGGGTTGTTGCATGCTCATATTTGTCCTCATGTCCTTATTGCTTGTAATCATCATTTTCTTGTGGTTTTCCCCTCTTTTTTATGATGTAATGTTTGATAAGGAATCATGGAACTCTAACTCATCTTTTAGCTCTTCATTGGTATGCTGAGAATCTTAAATATCCTTCTTTTGGGCTTCTATAACATGTTCTCTTCCTCTATTATCTTCATTCATATTGATAGGTGTTATGCTTGCCCCAACTCTTGAAAATTGTACGGCCTTATACTTGACCTTCTATTTGAGGTTATCCATACCTACATATATACACTTAAACATAATTTTATAGCATAAAATAAGAGACTAACATGTCTCTATGACTATCTCCTTCATGGACACTCTCCTCTTCTTATTACTTTTCTTCTTATCTTCCTTCATGTTCACCACAATGAGAACTCTATTCACAACTTATTTTTCATGTTGCTCACTTGGAAACTCTTTGCTCTTCAAGCCTCTATAGGCTATTCTCTCTTGTTCATCTATTTTTCTCCCAATGGATTTATTCTTTGCTTCTCCATGAGTGTCCTTATAGGCCACTTGACCCTCTTTCTCACATCCCAGCTAAACCATTGGCTTTCTTATTTTTACATGAGCTTCACTGTGATTTTCACTTTGTAAAAGCTTGGTCTCAACTCATATATTATACTCTCTATCTCATTTTCCATCTTCATCTCATTTTCTCTTTATGTCTTAGGTCTCACTTGGACCTATCTCACTTAGCAATTTACCTACTTACTCTCTTAGACCTCACTTGGGTCTCCAATGACTAAAATTTCTTAGGTGCCTCGCTAGGGTCACCACTTGATCAATTTCTTTATGTGCCACACTTTGATCACCACTCTTATCCCTCTTAACAAGCCTCAATAGGTTACACCTATACTTGCTACATTTTGTAAGACTTCTCAACAATTTGATATATATTTTGATATCAAAAATTAAAGATAATAGATAAATGCAAATGTACTTTTTCTATTTCTATTTTTCCCTTCAATCAAGATCTTCAAGCTTTGATACCAATCTGATGCAAAGCTTAGGCTTGCATATCATCCCCATTTTTCTACCTGACTTTTTTTCATAGCCAACATAAAGAATCATTGATCATTAGTTTGTTTTCTTATCTGCAACTCACTCTATCTTCATATGGGTCATGGAACCATATATGTCCTTAAGGCTCCATCACCTTAATTCTTCATTATAATGCTTCTATAACTTTATTGTACCATCTTTGAATTTTCTTCACCTTTTTTGACTTGTGTCAACTTATTTTAAAGACTCATCTCATCATGTTTCATTAATTCCATTCACTATCCTTATATCAAACTTGTTCATCATTAACATAGCTTTCTAGGCTTCATAACTAAGTCTCAACAAGTATTTTCTATAATTATTTAACTCTCTTAGATGTCAAAACCATTATGACCATCTGCAAACAATAACTCTCCATATAGTTCCTCTTTCTTTCTTTAGACCTCCTCCTCTCTAGTAGTCCTATCAAAGCACAAATTATGATGGTATAGAAAATATATAAATCCTATATAAAAATAAATAATAATTTTAAATACCCTTTATCTTTTTACAACTACTTGCAAATTCACTTGGATCAACTCCTAAGGTAAACCTTTCATCCCTCCTATCTTTAAGCCAATTAGGCCTCTTTTAGTATCCATGTTTTCTCATAAAGCTCCTTGGTTTGAGAAAACCAATAGGTTTCCTTTAAATTTGAGCCCATATTTGGGCACCCATTATCTTCATCTTAATTCTCAATAATCTTCATGACTTAACTCATTAAGAAAGTCCACTTTCTAAACATTCTCTTTCATAGTTAGGTGCCATTAAACTTAATCACCTAACCAAACTTGTAAATCAATACAAAAAATATTATACCACTCTATAAACCTATGAATAACTTATTACATATTAAATTAAACTTGACTATAAAATTTCATTAACTTTTAAGGGTTAGAATAAGAGATATGTTCATTACCATATAGAAATACTAGGTTAATTCTTATAGGCCTGTACAAAGATGATAGGTCTCTAAATAATCTTGTTTGAATTAAAATTTGATTCAATCACTCTTAAGGTATGGTTAAATTTTTCATAGGTATACTACACCTTATACACCCTTGGTTATTGTTATCACTTAGAAGTGCACCCTGCAAAGAAATTGTGCATATTCTCACTTTTGTTGATACAATGGAAAATATCCAAGGTGTGGGTGACCTTATGATGGATATAATATCTATATTAATGTCTGATTACCATTATTACATTTACCCACTTCTCTCTAAACTCTCTTAGATAGTTATTTCTTGACTAGAAAAAGAGGAAAAAGAATAATGTTAAAACTGAAAGTGGAAAGGAAAACTGAAATTTGGGGTGTGCACCAATGTTGGGATAAATTATAAAGATACCTAACACACTTTAGAATCCAAATAAATTGACACACATTCACTTCATTCTCATACAATTAATATTGTATCATTATTTCACAAAGAGGTCTTGGCAAACACTCACACTAGCTAAGAAGGAATGAACAATGGTTGAATTCACTTCTAGATTAGGTAGAAAATAGACTTAGACACTCTATATGAATTTAAATATGTATAATTTTTCACATAATATTGAATAATTTAAACATAAATTTAATAAATAGAGTAATTCTCTAATTTATATCAATGAATAATAAACACACACTTCATGAAAGGTTGAGAATTGAGGAAAATTCAGCTCTTTATTTCCTCAAAAGTGATGTAATACAAAATTTTGGCATATTTTATGTAATACAAAATCATAATATATTCATAATCATTAAAAATAAATTTATATATATATAATAATAAGAGAGAGAGAAGACAATAAATTTTAAATGAGTCCACATGCAAGTTCTAGTTTACTCCTGCTTCAATTGAAAATTCAATTCAAAATTAAACTCTACCTCCAAATCCACTTTTTTACACCCATTATCCCATGTCTCATTTAATTTTAAATATTATTTAATATAATATTACATGGTATGAGATATGGATACTATTTTTCTATGTTTTAAAAGTCAAAAGACTCTTCATGCATCTTGAATCTTGAGTTAACTGGATGTGATCTTGCATGTACCTTTTGATCTAATTTAATTAACTCTTTTAAATATTTAATTTAATAATCTTGGTCTTACATGAATATTAAATTTATAATTTATTTACCTTCACTTTCATCTTTAATTTATTGGAATTATCTTGACTTCGCTTTTGGAGTTCAACTTCACTTATCTTGACTTGCAACTTGCATGCAACTTGACTTTTTTTATTTTTTTAAGTTTATCCCAAAAAGAGGTGTAATAAGATAAGGATTTAATTATTATATTATGATTATTATTTTTAATGAAAATATGACCTCAAATATTTATCAAAACTCAAATTTAATTTCTCTATTTTTACATGTTTTGAACTCCACTTGTCTTGACTTACAACTTTGACAAGTTTTTTGAATGCATTATCAGAGCCAAAATGTTTATGTATATTCATAATTTGAATATAAAAATAGAAAAAATATTATTTTAACATAATCACCATGGTGTCATAGACCTTCATAAAAAAATTTAGATCCAAACTCCATGTACAACTCTAAAAAACACCATTTTATGCTCTGTGATGTTCTCTTATTCTCAAGAAACCCTGATTTAGATTAGGGGGTCTAAAATGATTTTAAATATTGATAAAATACTCCTAATATTTATTTTGTATATGTCTCAATGGTTCAAATTTTAAAATTTTGAAAATCTCCAAAAAATTTCACCGAACTTCCTTAGCAAAATTTATAAAAAAAAGTGTTTGTTTGTTGTCCTAAGGATGATCTGGTGATGTTTTTCAATGATTTGAGCTTAATTTGAATTTTTTTTAATTAAATTATAATTTATTTAGATCTTTAAATTAATTATTCATACTCTCAAATCAATTTTTACCATTGTAGAGACCTGAAACACCCATTTCCAACTCCATTTGTTAGCAAAAAAATGAATAAACCTTCATTCCCTTCATGATCAGACTTGTATATTGATGGTTTATCTATTTTTAGGTATAATATAGATATTAAAATAATTTTAAATATTAAAATACATCAAAAAATTCACTTATATAAAATTTTAATAGTTTTCATTTAATAAAACTCAAAATATGTACTTTTTAGAGTTGACTAGCTTGCCCAATTTCATTTTTGAATGCCTATAAGTCTGTATTTTGTTATTTTATTGAGTTTTATAAGGCATAAATACATAATTATTTTTTAATTAATATTTAAAATAACTCATCTTATTATTAAAATATTTGTATGTATTCAAATAATTACTTAAACCTCTCAAAAATTATCTTTTATGATTGTCTCTCTTGTTTGCTTAAAACTTGGATGCATGATCTTTTGACTTTATTCATCATTTTATATAAAATTTTAATTTATTAATATGTATAAATATCCTATAATCCCATTAATTTTTACATAACATTTATTTTTCAATAAATAACTCAAAAATGCAATCATATTACTTAAAATTGAGTAAATGAGAGTTTAAGAAAGGTTTTAGAGTACATGTTCTTCTTAACAATTATTCATAAATTTAAGTCATTATAACCTAAAACCAATGAATATAATATTTAAGGAATAGGAGTCCTAAAATTTCAATAATACATTTTTATCCAACTCATTTTCACCTTCATGTACGGAGCATCTAAAAATTAACTTCACTAGCTTGCAAATAGCTAGTTAGAGGAATTAAAAAAACCTCTGTCAAAATTTGAAATTATGAGTTATTATTGAGAATTATTTTGTCTGATGAATATTTTATGATGATTTTAATACCTTTTTTTAATTTTAATCCATGAATAGAGTCGTCTTAAAAACTTACACATAAGTAATTTTGACCAATGATAGCAAAATTATCAACATTCTTGATGATTTTACTAGGATATTTTTTTGTTATACACTCAAAACTAGTAGATCTATCCATTAGGGTAAATATTTATAAAAATATCATCAAATCTAAAATTTAAAATATTTTTCTCAATAAAATCTAAAACTAATATTCCATCATGCAACTACAACACTTGTGCATAAGTACTTATTAAATTGAAGACTATAACAACTACCAAATGAAAGATGTGCAAGATAACACTTAGAGGAATGTGAAAAATAAAAATAATAAAAACATGTAAAAAATCAAAATCCACATGGATCAAAATAAAAACTTATTATTTCCTTTTTATGTGGTTGATGAAGATAACTAATAAGTTGTTGTGTGAGTGCCATTCTAATTGGATCAGTGTTTTTCGTTATTGTCAACCTATTTAACTTATCTTCAAATGAAACAAACATATCTCCAATATATAAAAAACTCATCATTTTATTCAATACTTATCTCATATTGTTCCTTCACATGAAGAAAGATTTACAATATAACCACATTCTAATTTACCTTCATAATCAATTTATCAATGTCTTCACAAGGAGATATAGGCCTATAAAGATTCTTAAAGTCTTGAATCAACTCAAATTACTGCTGCCATAAGTCATCAAAACCTTCTTGATCATCATTTGTAGATTCTTGAGCTTCACTATGATTCATTACATCTTCTTTTGTATCTTTATTTAGCTTATGTCTAGGACCATTATCTTATGAAACCACTGTTGTAATCTCACTAGATACTATCATTTTTTATGAAACGTCTTCATGGTAGGCTTCTTGAGGCTCACTTATTGTTGTAATTTAATTTTTTAATGGCTCCTCAAGAGCTGCAACATGATCTCCTTCTAAAAACTAAAGCGCATTTGACCAACACAACTCTTGATCATCCTCTCTTGACAATTTTTTTTTTCACTTGGATGTTCTTCTTTTGCCTTCCATACAATAGATCCTTTTTCAAAAAGGAATATGGTGGAAAGGCAATATATTTAATTTTATGGCATAGGAATATAAATCATTATTAGCTACTCTTAAAATTGAGGTGCTTGGTGAATTTTGTTTGCTACAACATGTTGATTTTTCTCTTGGGGCTCATCTATAGCCCTTCTCTTGAATCTTATAATGGTTGTAACAAGTTTTTTTGATTTGATAAGCTCACCAATTTGATTTACTATCACATGATCATCAATTCTAAAATTCATAAAGATTGCATCTGATTGTACTTGTCCATGATGTGCTTCTTATTGTGTTATTTGAAGAATTGTCATATTTGATGCTACTAAAGCTTGATTATGCATGTCATTGATGTTATAAGGTTTCCAACTTGAATCTTGTATAAAATTATTTTATACCATAATAAAGGATTTGGTTGAGGAAGTAAAATTAGGATTAATTACAACATATGGTTTCGCTGGTATAATGGCTCCTTGAGCTTGATATGGAGGTCTATTAGCTTGATATTGTTGCCTCTTCAACTCAGTTAACTCATTACCAAAAGATTGTAGCATAGTTTTTAATTCATTAAGCCCACTAGATTGACTATAAGGAGTTTGATCTTGATTTTTAAGTGTTGAAATTAGGGTCATTGATGGTGCTTGAAGAGGTATAATAAGTTACAATTCTAAAAAAAATGGCATTGGAGGTCTAGGTGCAAGTTTACCAACTTGAATTAACCTATTTTTAGCATTTATGGTAACCTTATAGGCATCTGGGAGTGTTCTACCACATATGGTTTGAATCATAACTAAAATATTAGAATTCAAGGCTCTCAAAAAGCATACAAAAGCATGTTTAGGAGATGGCCTTATCATGGAAGGGATTCTGTTCCATATCTTCTAAAATCTAAAATTGAAATCAATCATAAATTCATGTGATGCTCTCTTGATGGTAGTGAGCTACTCAACAAGAAATAGATGTTCTAATATATCTTCAAATTATTTACATAATACTGCACCTAAATCATCCTAAGAGGATATAGAGTTTAAGGGAAGGTTCGTATACCATTGCAATGCCTTTTCCTTGAAGGATGCAACAAGTAAACAGATGGAAACATTCTCTTGAGTAACATAATGGAAAGAACACAAGTTAACCACATTTTTGATATATTTTATGGGTATAATTTGATCTTCACCTGTGAAATATGGTAGACTTTTGAGGCTTGAGGCTAGAATATCATCATATTAGTCTAAATTCAGAGGGCTTCCATCATTGAAAGGAATAAATACCTAAATTATTAGTACATCCATGTTAATTTTTAGTGACTTTAGGTATGAAATTAATACTTTTTTTTGCTACAAATATTTTTTTTAGCTTCAATTTGTGTCCCATCTTGTGTGTCAAAAATTGTTATCACTCAAAAGTGTACCCTTCAAAAAACCTGTCTTTGTTCTCACTTCTATTGATATAATAAAAAATACCTAAGGTGTGGGTAACCTTATGATGGAGAGGATATCCACATAAAAAAATAATAATAATAACTTTATTACATTCATCTACTTCTCTCTAAACTCTATTAGATAGTGTGTTTTTTACTAGGAGAAAGAGAAAATGAATAATCCTAAAACCAAAAATAGAAAATAAAATTGAAAGTTGGGGTGATGCACCAATGTTAAAATTAATTATGAAAATACCTAACTTGATTTAAAATATAAATTAACTTATGTATATTCACTTAATTTTCATATAATTACTCTTGCATCAGTATTTCACACAGAGGTATTGGCAAACACTCACACTAGCTAAAAAGGAATGAATAATAGTTGAATTCACTTTCAAATTAGGTAGAAAATAGACTTAAACACTCTCTATGACCTAAAATATTTATAATTATCTATATAAAATTAAATTATTCATACATAAACTTATTAAATATATTAATTCACTAAGTTTTATCAATAAATAATAAACACACACTTCATGAAAGCTTGAGAATAGAAGAAAATTCAACTCTATTTTTTTAAAGGTGATGTAGTATAAAATTTTGATAAATTTTATGTAATAAAAAATCATAATATATCTATAATAATTAAAAAATTAATGTATATATATATAAGAAAGAGAGAAGACAATAAGTTTCATATGAGTCCATATGCAAGTCCTAGTTCACCCCTTCTTCAACTCAAAATTGAACTCCACCTTCAACTTCACTTTTTTTTACCTGTTATCTCATATATCATTTAATTTTAAATATTATTTAATATAATATGATATGGTAGGAGACATGGATACTATTATTTCATTTTTGAAAAGTCAAAGGGCTCTTCATGCATCTTGAATCTTGAGTTAACCTGTGATCTTGCATGTAACTTTTGATCTTCTTTAGTTAACTCTTTTTTGTATTTAATTAAATATTCTTGGTCTTATATGCATATTAAATTTAAAATTTAGGTACTTTCACTTTCATTTTTATTTGACTGAAATTATTTTGACTTCACATCTAGAATTCAACTTCACTTATCTTGACTTGTAACTTGCATGCAACTTGACTTTTTTGATTTTTCTAAATTTAACCCAAAGAGAGGCATAGTAATAAAAGGACTTAATGATAATGTTATAATAAGTATTTTTTATAAAAAATATGTCTTCAAAAATTGAATTCAACATCTTCATTTTTGCATGTTTTGAACTCCACTTATCTTGACTTGCAAATTTGACAAGTTTTTTGAATGCACTATGAGAGCCAAAAAATTTATGAATATTCATAATTCAAATATAAAAATAGAAAAAATATGATTTTAAAATAATAACCATGATGGCACATAATTTCAAATAAAATTTCAGCTTCAAACTCCATGTATAACTCTGAAAAACATCATTTTATGCTTTGTGATGCTCTTTTGTTCTCAAGAAACCCTGATTTAGATTAAGGGGTCTAAAATGAGTTTCAGACCTGATAAAATACTTATATTATTCCTTTTGGATAGGTATTAATGGGGTAGACCTGTATAATTTTAAAAATCTTCAAAATTCTTCATCAAACTCCATAAGAAAAATTCACAAAAAAATATCTATTTGTTGCCCTGGGGATGACCTAAAAATATTTTTCAATGAGTTGAGTCTATTTTGAATTTATTTTCATTGAATTATCATTTATTTATACCTATAAATTAATAATTCACACTCTTAAATCAATTTTTTCCATTTGAGGGACCTAAAACACCCATTTTTAACTTCATTTGTGAGCAAAAAAGTGAAGAAACTTTCATTTCCTTCATGATCAAACCTGTATATTAAAATTTTATCTATAATAATTTATATTAAATATATTAAAATAATTTTAAATATTAAAGAACATAAAAATATACCTTATTATAAAATTTCAAGAGTTTTCATTCAATAAAACTTAAAATATACATTTTTTGTTGTTGACTAGCTTGCCTAATTTTATTTATAAACATCTGTAGGTCTGTGTTTTTATATTTTATTGAATTTTATGAGGCATAAATATAAAATAATTTTTAAATTATGACCTTTAATAACTTATCTTATCATTACAATAATTTTATGTGCTTAAATAATCACTTAAACTTCTCAAATTTTATGTTTTATAATTATCTCTCTTGCGTGTTTAAAACCCTAATGCTTGATACTTTAATTTTATTCATCATTTTTCATGAAATTTTGAGTTATTAAATTTTATATATGTCTTATATTCCCCATAAATGTTTAAACAACTTTTATTTTTTAATAAATAACTCAAAAATGTAAACACACTACTTAAAATCGAGCAAATGAAAATTTAAGAAGGGTTTTAGAGCCCCTGTTCTTCTTAACAATTATTTATAAAGTTAAGTCACTATAACCTACAATTAATTTATGTAATATTTATATAATAAGTTCCTTAAAATCTTTCTAATATATTTTTATCCAACTCCTCTTCACCTTCATGTACCAAGCATCTAAAAATTACCTTCATTAGCTTGCAAATAGCTAGTTAGAGGAATAAAAAAAACTTCTATCAAAATTTGGAATTATGAGTTCATGAATATTATTTTGACCTGATGAATGTTTTATTATGATTTTAATACTTTTTTTATCTTTACTCTATGAATAGAGTCTTCTTAAAAATTTGTACATAAATGATTTTGATCGATGGTGGCAAAATTATCAATATTTTTGGTGATTTTGTTGGGATGTTTATTTGCTAAATAATCAAAACCAATAGATCTATCCACTGGGTTATGAATTCATGAAAATATCACTAAATATTAAATTTTAAATGTCTTCCTCAAGCATAT
Source organism: Torreya grandis (assembly GCA_037957365.1). Classification (NCBI taxonomy): domain Eukaryota; kingdom Viridiplantae; phylum Streptophyta; class Pinopsida; order Cupressales; family Taxaceae; genus Torreya; species Torreya grandis. Next base: position 2,276,776 of record JARHVA010001799.1, on the reverse strand, counting down.
CTGAGATTGATATTCCCTCAATCAACTACAACACTTGTGTATAAGCACTTATTGAATTGAAGACTAGAACAACTACCAACTGAAAGATGTGCAAAATAGCACTTAGAAGAATGTAAAAACTAAAACTAATAACATGTAAAACAATTAATATCTACCTAGATCAAAACAAAAACCTTTTATTTTCTTTCCATGTGGTTGATAAAGATGACTAACAAGTTGTTGTGTGAGTGTCATTCTGGTTGGATCGGCTCTATTCCTTATTATCAATCTATTTGGCTTATCTTTAGGTGAATCAAATGAAGAAAATATATCTCTATTATAAAAAAAATCATCATGTGATTCAATACTCACCTCATGTTTCTTCTTCACATGAAGAAAGCTTTGCAATGTAACCACATTCTGATTTACCTTCACAATCACTTTATCAATGTCTTCACAAGGAGATGTAGACCTACAAAAATTCTCAATGTCTTGAATCAACTCTAAGTAATTTTATCATAAGTCATCAAAAATGTATTGGTCCTCATTTTTAGCTTCTTGAGATTCACTATGAGTCACTACATCTTTTAGATCTTTATTTAGCTCATATTCAAGACTATTATTTTCTAAAACCAGTGCTACAATCTCACTAGTTATTGCCATTTATTCTAGAATATCTTCATGATAAGCTTCTTGAGGCTCACTTACTACTGCAATTTGATTTTTTAATGGCTCCTCAAGGGATTCAACATGATCTCCTTCTAAAAATTGAAGCTCATTTGACCAACACAACTTTTGATCATCCTTTCTTGCCAAATTTTTCTTTTCACCCAGAGGTTCTTTTTTTTCATTCCATACAATAGGTCCTCCTTCAAAAATGGAGATGGTGGGAGGCAAAGATATTTCATTTGGTGGCATAATAACATAAATCATTATTAGATACTCTTGAAATTGAGGTGCTTGGTGAATCTTATTTGCTTTAACATGCTGATTTTTCTCTTGAGATTCATCTATATCCCTTCTCTTGGATCTTGTAATGACTACAACAAAGTTATTTTATTTGCTAGCCTCACCAATCTAATTTACTACCACATTATCATCAACTTAAAAATTCACAAAGATTACACCTGGTTGTACTGGTCTATTATTTACTTCTTCTTGTGTCATTTGAAGAATTACCATATTTTATGTTGTTAAAGCTTGATTCTGTATATCATTAACATTAGAAGGTTTCTAACTTGAATCTTGTATCAAACTATTTTGTAATGGAATAAGGTCATTAATTAAGGAAGGAACATTGTTGGGTGAATATTTTGTCAATCAGCGTACTGATAAACAAAATAGGTTTGATCAACCACAGTAGGAAAATTGGTCAGCCAAATGTGTAGGTTTACCACATCATAAGGGGACTAATCTCTCCTCTCATCAAGTGGAAGTTTCTTGTAAATATGTGGTAGCTATATATATATATATATATATAGAAAATAACACTCAAGGGTAGGATAAACCATCCATCTCTCTTTTTTCAGAGATGATGTGCACAAATCAAAGGAGAAATCTAGATGAAATGATAGAAGACACTCCTCTTCTTTCAGAAGTGTTGTGAAGCAGACAAAAGAAATCTTTCTGGTGATGACAAGTAACTTGTAACAGAGTATAGTAACACAGCAGGATGAAATGAGGCACAAAGTCTCCACTTCAATTGCCAAAGAGTGAAATACGAAGAACAATGAGGACACAAAGTTATCCCAAGGTTTTTTACATAGAAATAGAAAATAAACACACACTGAAGATAATTATGACAACACAAAGTCTGAAAGTAACTGGCTTCAGGACACCTTCTTTGTCACCTCCACTAGCTCTATTTGTTAAATTGCATAAATAAGAATACATTTAAAAAATAGATATAAGAACAATATCCTAGAATGATACAAGCTATAACAGCACAAAGTCTAAAAGTAACTTGCTTTTTGATTCTAACAAAGAAATATGATGAACAATCTGAGATCAAAGTCTCAGTAATGCCTTTCAATTTGGGTAGAGTTTTGTTTTTGATAAGAGAGAGAGAGATCTCCTAAAACAATAAGAGAGAGTCCAATATATAGGCCTCCAAGAAAGACTTGGGAGTAGTAACACATCATGTTGCATTAAATTCTGTCAAGAAGATATGCTAGAATCGAGCGTATTTGCCCATTTGCTTTTCTCAATGCAGAGAAATGGGTCACACCATTGAATGTTTGTGTTCTCCAATCTCCATCTGGTGGTCTGCTTCTAGAAACATATCTTATGCGTAGATATTTTTGGTCCTTCTTCATCATTCCTCTTTTTTTGGTTGTTAAATTGGGTCTTTGGTTCAATCAAATCTTGCTCTTTGGTCACTTTTTGTTGATCTCAACAATTGGCACATGGCACATTCTGTTGCAAAATACACGAGGACACTTGGTAGCATCCGTGGGACTCTAAGAGATGTTTATTAAAATAAGCTTTGAAACTTGTAATAAATTCAAGATGTAGATACAAACACTTGCCATGCTCTATGGAGTTATAATGGAATACGTGGCATATTCTAAATTTCTTTTGAAAATCTTGCAGAGGATGACATGTGGTGGCTTTCGTTGAGTTTATCCATTCACCTGAGACCCACCACAGTCTTTACTTAACAAAGAGACCAAAGGAAGAAACTATGGATGTCAACACGTGGCAGCTTCCACCGAGCTTTAGCTTCCCTTTTGAAACATTCTAGACTCATTTTAAATTCATGTAGACAATGCCACGTGGCACGTTTCATTGCTTGAAATTGTGTCTCGACAGATGACATGTGGTAGTATCTACAAAATTTCGTAAGGGACACATGGTGGCTTTTTGGGCTTTTATTTCCTCATCGAGTTTTCTATTTTGGGGGACTTTTCCTTCAGACAAAAAGTCTAAAGGATCTTTGCCTTGAACATTTTACCGTGAGAATTTTTTTGAAGGAATTCCTTGTGTCCGCTTTGCTCGCTACCCTTCGCAAGGGTACTTGGCATGGTTCAATGTCCTCTGCAAGGGTACTTTTTCCTTTGGCTTTGCCTTAGTTAATTTTCATCGATCTCAATAGGTGACACATGGTAGAATCTGCTATAAAATAGGTGAGGACACGTGGCAACATTCGTTTAACTTATAGAGGCTTTAGAGGCCTTTTGAGTGTCCCATGGAAAATGACATATGGTGGCTTCAGTTGAGCTTTTAGAAACACTATAGATACACTTGGGACTCATTTTAGATTCATGTGGATGTTGACACTTGGCATGTTCCACTTATCTTACAAAGGACATGTGGCAACTTCTGTAGCTTTTAGAAACAAAGTAAAATGGGGCTCGGTAGATGACACTTGGCAGCATCCATTGGGCTCTGATAGGCTTTTGTTTTGGGCTTTTGCTTTAGGCTTTTCTCACCTTAGTCACTTTTGCCACAAAAATTCCCTCTACAAGGGCACTTGTCTCTTCAAATTTTGGGGCACACCTTTGAACTTTCCGCTTGAACCGACCAATTGAACCAACTTTGGTTCAATGGTTCAATAGTTCATTCCTTTGTTTCTATTGACCGCTTGAACCAAGCTCTTTGAAAAAAACCATGTTGAACATGTCGTCATTGAACCTGTTGAACCTTTGAACCCATTGAACCTTTGAACTTGAGTGGTTCAATGGTTCAACGTTTAATGGTTCAAGCCTTCTTCTCTTTAATAAGTGTTTTGAAGCCATTGAACCTAAAGTGGTTAAACTTTGAACCTTGACAAAAGTGCTTAATTATTTTTTGATGACGTTGAACCTTTGAACCCATTGAACCCATTAGTCCTTTGACTAAAAAAGCTTGAATAATTCCCAATTTTGAGGTTTAGAATAATTTTTTTAAATGGGAAGAGATAATTTTGTCTTGTAGGACCAAAATAGCTTATATGTTGTCCCAAAAATGAGTGACATTTTTTGGGTACAACAGCTAGCTCTAGTTGGGGAACTTCTATCAATTATAAAAAGAATTGAAGAGAGTAGCATCTAGAATCTCCAGTGTCTTCATGTGTACCATTAGGCTATGGATTCATGTTATCCAGAAATGAAAGGTGTCAAAAACAAAATTAAATAAAATAAAATAGAACTAAAAACTATACAAATATACATATGTACATATAAAATGATCTGGTACTTCAAGAATTGAAGTGTTTCAGATGCTACCCACTGTGAGGTAGAGAAAAGAGTGTGCCATCTTGATGATTCAACAAAAATCTATTTTCACCATTGTGCTGATGAATAATAAAGGGGCCTCTCCAAAGGGAGTCAAACTTTCCATGCATTCCCTTTGGTTCTCTCCTTTTATCCCACAATAAGACTTGATCTCTAACTTGGAAATCACAATTTTTTGCCTTCTGGTCAAAGAGTTTCTTTACCAGACTTTGATGGGTAGCAATTCGGTCCACCACCATAGTTCTCTGCTCATCCAACTCAATCAGGCACATGATCCTTTTATCAAGGGGGCTTTCATATGTCTGATATTCAATTGCCTTAGCCAATTTTAAGGTTGGTAATTCTAAGGTGATCAGTATCTCAGCATTGATACCATAAAGAAGTTGGAAAGGAGACATACCAATTACCCTTTTTAGTGTGATTCTGTCTGCCCATAGAGCATCAACCAAGGCTTTATGCCATGTCTTTCGGTTGTCATCCGCTAGCGTCTTGATGATGGTCACTAGTTTCTTATTGCTTGATTCAGCTTATCTATTGCCTTGTGAAAAGTAATTAAAAGAGTGGGAGAGTGTAATCCCATAATAGAAATAGAATTGTGTAATCTCCTGAGAAGTGAAACAAGTTGCATTGTCAGTAATAATCTTGGTTGGGACTCTAAATCTGGAAATGATATTTTCCTTGAGAAAATTACACACTACTTCTAAAGTGGCATGTTTGGTTGGGATAGCTTCTACCCACTTGGTGAAATAATCAGTTGTTGTAAGGACATAATCATGTCTAACACTTGAAGATGGGTTTATAGCTCTAATAAAATCAATTCCCTATTATTGGAATGGTTCTTCTATGATCACTGGCTTGAGAAGCAGGGCAGCTAACTTGGGTCTTCCAACAAATTGCTGGCAGAGTTCACATTTTCTCACCCACTTATATGCATCTTGGAAAAGAGTTGGCCAGTAATCCCTAGCTCATAGAATCTTATGGGAAATCACAGGAGCAGAACAATGTCCTCCATAGATTAGATTGTGGAAGGATTTCAAAAGTTGGCTTTGTTGCTCTTTGTCTACATAGTGAAAGAATACTCCATCAAGACTTTTATTGTCCAGGCCATTGTCCCAAAGGACAAAATTGATAGCTTTCAACTTGATAGTCCTCCTTTCTTTGTAAGATAAGTGAGCAGGAAATTCACCATAAGTAAGGAAATGAGCAATACTTGAAAACCACTCATTGGTAGTGGAGACAAAGAGTATTGTCGGTGTGCCTTCCACCTCTACTTCTTCATGCTCTATTTCTTTTGGCTTATTATTAGCAATTAATTGGCATAGGCCTTTTCTCCATACCAACTTTTTTGGCTTGATGTCTAGATCAAACTCCTAGATCTTTGCAATCTAATTGCCTTTTTTTGTCCCAAACTCTTGTTGAGTTAATATGGATTTGACTGTAGTGTCGGGAACTAAGGTAGTAGTGTGTAAATTTAGGATATAGAAGAAAAAATGATTGACTACCTTCACCATTGAATAAGCATGCTTATCTATGTTCAAATGCTTCAACTCATGAGCTTTGAGAGGGTAGCTCATGAAAGAAATGGGAGATTTCATACCTTCTTTATCATGTTGAACCAAAATTGCTAAAAGCGTGTGCTTAGAAGCATAATTGTATATGATGAACTCTTTATTGTAGTCTGGATAAACCAGAGTTGAGGTGTGGGTAATGGTAGTCTTGATATCCTCAAATGTTGATTTGCCTTCTTTAGTCTAGCTAAAGGTGGTCTTCCCTTTCATCATATTTACAATATGTCGAGTCTTCTCAAAAAACTTGGGGATGAACCTTTGTAATAAATTCACCTTTCTGAAGAAAGAGTGAACAGCATTTTTATTTGTAGGTAAGGTAAGCTCTTGAATAGACTTGACTCTATTTGATTCAATCTTTATGTCTTCTTTCGACACAATGTGTCTAATAAGTTTCTCCTTTGTTACTCCAAAAATAGACTTTTTGGGGTTCAAGGAAATGTCATTCTAGCGACAGCACTTCAGCACTTGTTGCAGGTGGTGTATATGATCAAAATGATGCTTTGAAAAGATGGTCAAGTCATCAAGGTATACCACAATGAACTTACCCATCTCATCCTTAAAAGCAAGGTCCATTGCTCTTTGAAAAGTGTCACTAGCATTTATCAAGCCAAAAGGCATCCTTCTATATGTAAACGTGCCACAAGGTGTGGTGAATGCAGTCTTGTGTTGGTCTATTTCACCAACTTCAACATGATTGTATCCTAAGAATCCATCTAGCATTGATAACATCTTTGAGCCTATCACTGTTTGAAGTACTTGATCCATGATTGGTAAAGGATAGTTATCCTTTAAGGATGACTGATTTAGATTCTTGAAATCCACACAAATGCTAATTTTTCCATTCTTCTTCCTTATAGGCACTATGTTTACAATCCATGTGGAATGATGGATTAGGAAAATGATTCTAGAATTTAACATTTTTTGTATCTCAGATAGAATAGTACCTGATATCTTTAAATTATACTGTCTGGATTTTTGCTTATAAGGCACTGAGTCAGCCTTGAGAGGAATGTCATCATAGATTTCATCAAGCCTGAGAGACTTTAGGTCATCATAGGAGTATGTTAAGACATCCATATATTGGTGAAGTATAGCAGTGAACTTGAATCTCTCTTCAGGAGTGCAGCACTTCCCAATATTCACCATTTTAGGATCTTCCTTGGTAGTCAAGTTTATTTGATCAAATCCCTAAGAGGAGCTTGAATTTGTTTGTTGCTGTTTGACGAACCTATCATGCTTGTCAAATAGTTTCTCAAGGGAAATCAGGCCTTTGAGAATTTTATTCCCTTTGAGTTTTAAGAATTTTTCATTTACATCTAAACTTAATTCAAGGGTTGGTTCACACTTCTGAGGTTCACTGCCTTCAAAATGTAGTTATTCAAAGTTGTCTTTTCATTCCAAAAAGGCAATGATTTAGTGATCATCATTGAATACTTGCCAATGATCAACATTGTCAGGTACACTTGGTCTAAAGACCAACTCAATGGTATACCTATCTTCTGTGAAGTCTAAGTGAGGAACTAAGAAAGTTGCTAAAATAGTAAGTGCATCAGCTCTGTCATTAGATTCACTGGGTATGGCAGAGATATTGAAAGCATCAAAGCTTTCAATTTGGTCCTAGACTAGGTTGCGATAATGGCGCAATCTTTTATTCTTGGTTTGGTATAGGTTTTTTACTTGACAAACCACTAGTTTAGCATCTCCTTTAGCATGAAGAAGCTTGATGCCTTTGTTTAAAGCAGCCTTCAATCCAAGCAACAGAGATTCATATTTAGTTGTGTTATTGGTGTTACTAAATTGCAACTTATAAGATGAAGTAAAAATATCTCCTTGAGGAGATATCAACACAATCCTGGCTCCTGAACTGGTAGAGGAGCAGCTGACATCGAATTCTAGAGTCCTTACCTTATCAGACACTAATTTTTCTTTATATTTTCCTTCATTAAAGAGGGAAGATCCTTCTCCATCTGTAATGCAACCTACCAATTCTTATGTTGTTCTGGTTGAACTAATATCTAGGTTGACACTTTCAAGAGATTTATTAGATGCTTCATGAACTTCGTCTGTAGATAGAAAATAGTTACCCATACCTGAAGACTCAAACAAAATTTGAGCTTCAGGGGCTGATGTCTGAGTGACAATATGTGTTGATTCCTTTTCAGGAAGTAGCCTCTGCATGATGCCTTTAACAAGGATCCTTGCTTCAAATAGGTCCATGCTCAATTCTTCACCAACATCCTTGCAAAAATTTTGCCCTAGCAGAATACCATATGAGGGTGGAACATCGGCCACCAGAACTGTCATCTTGATTCTTTTGTCTGGAAAGGCTACAAATGCAAATTAGGTGTCTTTAATTTGCCCCAGCAATGGCACTTGTTTATTCTCCATGGAGAAACATCTCTCAAATGTCTTGGTCAGTGTGAGATCAATAGATTCTACCACTTTGGTAGGCATGACATTGTTAGAAGCTCTAGAATCAATGATGCAATTGCTCAGATTGTGACCATTTATCAATAAGGAAACATAAAAAGGTTCTATTTTCTCAAGGATAGTTGGAGTAATGACAAAATTGTTTAGAATGGGCATGTTCTTTGGGGAATCATGAATTACCTTCATAGCTTCTTGTCTTGTAGGGATAGATTTATTTTTCACACACTCAACCAACCTATCCAACTGCTCAGGATTGGATTGTAAATATTCAAACTCAGTCATTTGAATTTTGGTTTTCTTGACGTGATCAATTATGTCAAAAGACTGAATTGGATTAGGAACAAAAGAAGGTAATTCAACTTTTTAGTTTATAAGGGGAGGAGGACTGATTTATGAAATTGAAGTTAAAGGTGAAGGTGAAATTGTTGTACTTACCTTTTTGGTGATCACTGGGTCCTTTGGATGGAAAGGTAGAGAGGTTCCACATTTAGCAATTGAAATTATTGGTTGAGGTTGTTCTTCTATTTTCCCTTTATCAGCTTGCTGGGCTGATTGGTTCTTGGACCTGGTAAACACTACATATGATCCATCAAAAGCTTTTCCCTTACTTCTGGATTAATCTTGGTAGTTCAGGAAACCAATGTTAGAGATGCCAGCTGATTCTTGATCTTCTACAAGGAGATCAGCATCATTTTCTTGACTCTATTTAGACTAAAAAGAGAAATCTAATTTTGCTTCAAGATGTCCTATTGTTGAATTGGTTGGGGGTGCTTCAATGGCAAGTTTCCCTTATGGGGGAGGAATATGATTTAGCTACCCTTGATTCCTGGTAGCATTGCCTTGATACGACTCATTTAGAAATGTCCTCCTTGGTGTATCTCTATATGAAGGAGTGGAAGACATTCCTTGCACCATTTACTTTTTGAGAGCAAGCAACTCATTTTTCAACTTCTACACCATTAGATCGGTGGTCCCTGTAGATGGATATTCAGAAGATGATGAGGGTCTATTTCTATTAGGATCTCTCCTTATATTCCTTAGCAAGATGAGATCATCTTCTACCTTAGTGGTCAAATCTTGAGCTGTAGCAAGGTCTATTTAACCAGCACGTCTCAACAAAAAACTCACTTTAGGTAGTTGAGAATTAATGAAGAAACATTTGAGATTCTCAACTGTAGGTCGAGCAATTATAGAAATCCTATTTCTTAGTTTGTCAAACTTGGCTATGAAGTCCCTCATTGGTTCATGAGGCTCTTTCTTCATCTATGTGAGCTGAGCCAGAAGGGCATGTGCATCTTCTGTAGGCTTGAATTTGGCTTCAAACTTAGCTTTGAGGGTATTCTAGTCAATTATTGATTGAGCCTACAGATGGTAAAACCAATCTACAGCAGCACCTTGTAATGTTTCCACAAATAGTATAACTACTACATCCTTAAATTCCACTCCAGTTACACCATAGGCTATGTTGAAGGCTGCAATGTGTTCATTGGGGTGAACTTTTCCATCACCATAGAACTTGGAGAAATTCTTCCTTGAACTACGTGGGAACTCATGTAGAGGTGGAGTAAGATTGAGAGGGCCAAAAGAATTACTCCAAGGGCCTTGAATTGCCATTGTATGACTATGAAAAGGAGGAATAACAAATCTTAGAGAGGTAATTATTGGCAAAGCTTTATTAATAGCAGAAGTGAATGCTTTGCTTGGTAATGGAGACTTGACTTTAGTAGGAGGAAAGCTATTAGTTCATTGGAGATGAGATGGTGAAGGAGACAAATAAAAATTATTTTGATGTACCAATTCGAATACAGGGTCAACAATACCTTTAGCCCTTTGGCTTCGTGTATACCTTGAATCTGTCAGGTTGTGAAACAAAAATGGAAAAGAATTGGCATTGCTTCAGCTTAAAGCTTGAGGCTTTAAACTTTGCTTTCTTTCCCAGTTGGTGTGGAGGTGGATGGTAAGGTTATAATGATAATGGGTAAGACACAGAATGGAGTCACCAGAGTCTGTAATGGATAAGGGTAGGGACTGCTTCAATCTAAAACTTGAGGCTTCATAATGCACATAACATCCCCAGTGGAGTCACCAAAAACTGTTGGATTAATATTTTGTCAATCAACGTACTGATAAACAAAATAGGTCTGATCAACCACAGTAGGAAGATTGGTCAGCCAAATGTGTAGGTTTACCACATTATAAGGGGACTAATCTCTCCTCTCATCAAGGGGATGTTACCTGTAAATATGTGGGAGCTATATACTATATCTATATAAACAAAAAATAACACTCAAGGGTAGAATAAACCATCCATATCTCTTTTTTCAGAGATGATGTGCACAAATCAAAGAAGAAATCCAGATGAAATGACGGAAGACACTCCTCTTCTTTTAGAAGTGTTATTCAGCAGACAAAAAGAATCTTTTTGTTAATGATAAGTAACTTGTAACAGAGTATACTAACATAGCAGGATGAAATGAGGTACAAAGTCTCCACTTCAACTGCCAAAGAGTGAAATACGAAGAACAATGAGGGCACAAAGTCATCCCAAGGTTCTTTACATAGAAATAGAAAATAAACACACACTGAAGACAATTATGATAGCACAAAGTTTGAAAGTAACTTTCTTTTTGATTCTAACAAAGAAATATGATGAACAATCTGAGCTCAAAGTCTCAGTAATGCCTTTCAATTTGGGCAGAGTTTTATTTCTGATAATAGAGAGAGAGATCTCCTAAAACAATAAGAGAGATTCCAATATATAGCCCTCTAAGAAAGACTTGGGAGCAGTAAAACATCATGTTGCATTAAATTCTATCAAGAAGATATGCTGGAATTAGGTGTATTTTCCCATTTGCTTTTCTTAATGCAGAGAAATGGGTCACGCCATTGAATTTTTGTGTTCTCCAATCTCCATCTAGAGGTCTGCTTCTAAAAACATATCTTATGCATGGATATTTTTGGTCCTTCATCATTCCTCCTTTTTTGGCTGTTTAATTGGGTCCTTGGTTCAATCAGATCTTGCTCTTTGGTCACTTTTTGCTGATCTCAATAATTGACATGTGGCACATTCCACTACAAAATAGGTGAGGACACTTGGCAGCATCTGTGGAACTCTGAGAGATGTTTATTGAAAGAAGCTTTGAAACTTGTAAGAAACTCAAGATGTGGATACAGACACTTGTTTCACTTCATAGAGTTATAACAGAATATGTGGCATATTCTAAATGTCTTTTAAAAATCTTGCAGAGGATGACACGTGGCAACTTCTGCTAAGTTTAGCCACTCACCTAAGACCCACCACAGTCTTTACTTAACAAAGAGACCAAAGGAAGAAATTGTGGATGTCAAAATGTGGTAGCTTCTGTCGAGCTTTAGCTTCCCTTTTGAAACATTCTAGACTCATTTTAAATTCATGTAGATGATGCCACGTGGCGCATGTCATTTCTTGAAACTATGTCTCGGTAGACAACACATGGCAATATCTGCTAAACTTTGTAAGGGACACGTGGTTACTTTTTAGGCTTTTATTTCCTCAATGAATTTTCTATTTTGGGGGACTTTTCCTTCGAACAAAAAGTCTGAAGGATCTTTGCCTTGAACATTTTACCATGGAAAGTTTTCCAAAAGAATTCCTTGTGTCTGTCTTTGCTCGCTGCCCTCTACAAGGGTACTCAGCTTGGTTCAATGTCCTCCGTAAGGTTACTTTTTTCTTTGGCTTTGCCTTAGTCAATTTTCATTGATCTCAACAGGTGACACATGGCAGCATCCACTATGAAACAAGCGAGGACACATGGCAGCATCTGCTTAACTTATAGAGGCTTTGGAGGCCTTTTGAGTGTCCCATGGAAGATGACACATGGTGGCTTCCATTGAGATTTTAGAAACGTTGTAGATACACTTGGGACTCATTTTAGATTCATGTGGATGTTAACACTTGGCATGTTTTTCTTATCTTACAAAAGACACATGGCAACTTTCATAGCTCTTAGAAACAAAGTAAAATGGGGCTCAACAGACGACACTTGGTAGCATCCGTTGGGCTCTGACGAGCTTTTGTTTCAAGCTTTTGCTTCAAGATTTTCTCACCTTAGTCACTTTTGCCACAAAAATTCCCTCCACAAGGGCACTTGTCTCTTTGACTTTTGGGGCACTCCTTTGAACTTGCCACTTGAACCGACCGATTGAACCAACTTTGGTTCAATGGTTCAATAGTTCATTCCTTCATTTCTATTGGCCGCTTGAACCAAGCTCTTTGAAACAAACCATGTTGAACCTACCATCATTGAACCTATTGAACCTTTGAACCCATTGAACCTTTGAACCTGAGTGGTTTAATGGTTTAACGGTTCCATGGTTCAAGCCTTCTTCTCTTTGATAAGTATTTTGAAGCTGTTGAACCTAAATTAGTTGAACTTTGAACGTTAACAAAAGCGCTTAATTATTTTTGATGATGTTGAACCTTTGAACCCATTAAACCCGTTAGTCCTTTGACTAAAAAAGCTTGAATAATCCCAATTTTGAGGTTTAGAATAATTTTTTGAAATGGGAAGAGATAATTTTGTCTTACAGGACCAAAATAGTTTATATGTTGTCCCAAAAATGAGTGACATTTTTGGTTACAACAAACATAATGATTAATTTCAACATATAGTTTGGATGGTATAATGGCTCCTTGAGCTTGATATAGAAGCCTATTAGCTTGATATTGTTGCCTCTTCAACTCAACTAACTCATTACAAAAATATTGTAGCATAGTTTTTAATTCATTAAGCTCACTAAATTGACTATGAGGAGCTTGATCTTGATTTTGAAGGGTTGAAATTGGGGCTATTGATAGTGCTTGAGGAGGTATAATAGGTTACAATTCTAGAAAAATTGGCATTGGAAATCTAGGTGAAAGTTTACTATCTTGAATTAGACTATTTTTAGCATTAATGACAACCTCATAGGCATTTGGAAGTATACTACCACCCATGGACTGAATCATAACTAAAATATTAGAATTTAAGGCTCTCAAAAAGTATATGAAAGCATGTTCAGGAGATGGCCTTATTATGAGAGAGATTATGTTTCATGTTTTCTAAAATCTAAAGTTGAAATCAATTATAAATTCATGTTATGATTTTTTTGATGGTACTAAGTTACTCAACAAGAGATATATGGTCTAATTTATCTTCAAATTGTTTACATAATACTGCACCTATATCATCCCAAGAGACTATGGGGTTCAAGGGAAGGTTCCTATACCATTGCAATGCCTTTCTCTTGAAAGATGTAGCAAGTATAAATATGGAAACATTCTCTTGGATAACATGGTGGAATGAACACAAGTTGACCACATCTTTGATATATTCTATGGGTATAGTTTGATCTTCACCTATGAAATATGGTAAACTTTTGAGGATTGAGGCTAGAATATCATCATATTGAGATAAATTGAGAGGCCTTCCATCATTGAAAGGAATAAATACCTAAATCCTTAGTACAAGAATGTTGATTTATAATAACTTTAGGCATGAAATTTATACTTTTTATTGATACAAATATCTTTTTTCAGCTTCAATCTATGTCTCAACAACCGTGTCAAAAACTTTTATCACTCAGAAGTGCACCCTACAAAGAACCTGTGTTTGTTCTCACTTCTATTGATACAATGAAAACTTCCCAATATGTGAGTTAATTTAAGATGGAGAGGATATCTAGATGAGGGGATGGTTCCCTTTATGACATTCACCCACTTCTCTTTAAACTCTCTCAGATAGTGCTTTTTTTACTAGGAAAAGGGGGAAAAGAATAATGCTAAAACTAAAAATAAAAAGGAAAAATGAAAGTTGGGGTGATGCACCAATGTTGGGATCAATGTTTCAGATATCTAACATAATTTAGAATCCAAAGAAACTTACATACATTCACTTTTTCCTCATACAATTACTCTCTCATTAATATTTCATACAGAGATTTTGGCAAACACTCACACTAGCTAAAAAGGAATAAACAATGGTTGAATTCACTTCCATATTAGGTATAAACTAGACTTAGACACTCTATATCACCAAAAATATTTATAATTTTTTTATAAAGGTGAAGCATTTAGACATAAACCTAGGAAAGATATTAATTCACTAAGTTTTATCAATGAATAATAAACACACTTTATGAAAGCTTGATAATGGAAGAAAACTCGGTTCTTTATTTCTTCAAAGGTGATGTAATAAAAAAATTTAAAGAATTATTGTAATCTAAAAACATAATCTCTCCATAATCATTAAAAAATAAATGTACATATATGATCCAAAACTCAGAAGTTTTGGTTGATAAATATTTCAATAGCATAGAAATAACACAGTAACAATGAATTCTCTGAGAAGAGATGTAGTATTACTCAAGATCGCAATACAAATATATGTTTATCTCTGGGAAGAGATGTTTATCTTCACATTTCAGGTTACCTCTTCATTTATACACATTTTGAAATCATGGGGAGGATTTGGAAGGTTACCAATCTCAAGGGAGATTAAGTGGTTTAACTTCCAAGATTTAAAACAATACAGAATTCAAGGAATTACTATTTTTAGAAACTTACTATTTTAGACTGCAATACTAAAATTGAAATTTGGGGCACTTTTATTGGGTTTTTTGGGTTCAAAATTCATTGAGAAGATCTCATGCCATCTCATGACGTTCTCCTCATTCTTAGCTTTCTAACGGTTCAAACGGTGAGTCAATTGGAGCTACGGTGCAAAAGTTATGGCTCTCGAAAGTTTCATCATCAATTGGGGTGGAACTGTCACCTAAATTATTGCCCGAATTATTCCTCCCTCATTGAAAGGAAATGGTCCCCATTGCATCAATGTTCCCCATCAGGTGTGGTAGTTGTTTCTTGATTTGATTCTCTGTGAGCCACTCACCTTGGTAGCTAAGTTGGGCCCTTTTGACCACTCGATAAAGCAGAATAGAGCATCCTCTTATTGTCTTCATCCAGGTATCCACAATCTGATCCTCTTCCACTGGAGAAAAACTCTATGTATCAAGCTCATCAATGTCTAGTTGTTTTTCTATAACTAAAGTGTCCAATAGAGGTGGGTGATATGGTTTGAGGAGCTCCACATTGAATATTGGATGCAAACCAAGGTAGGCTGGTAGGTTTAACTCAAAAGCATTTTCTCCAACTCTTTTGGTGATGGTGTATGGACCATATCACAGAGGCTGAATCTTTTTGTGTGACCCTGTAAGTCATTCCTTCTGAAGCCGCAACCAAACCTTGTCACCCATAGCAAAATGGTGTGCAATCCTATGTTTTTCATGACATTGCTTATACTTCTGATTCATCTTCTCTAGGATGTCATGAACTTGTTGTTGGATGTGTTACATTTGTTCAATAAACTTTGTTTCTTTTGTTACCTTAGATCTTCCATGAGGTGTGTATTCCATGGTGGAAAATGGAACAACTATATCAATTGGTGCCATGGGTTGGAACCCAAAACATACTTGGAATGGACTGTGCTTGGTCAAGCTGTGTAGCACCCGATTGTATCCATATTTTATGAAAAGAAGTCCTTCATCCCATGTGTGTGGATGTTTGGAGTGATACATTTGAATCATGTGAATAATCAAGTAGTTTACCACCTTTGTCTGACCATCAGTCTGTGGATGGAAGGCTGTGGACTTCATCAACTTAGTATCCATCATCTGCCATAGAGTGGACCAGAAGATGCTCAGGAACCTGCTATCTTGATCTGAGACAATGGACTTGGGGAGACCAAAATGGAGCCATACATGACTAAAATATAGTTGAGCAGTTTCCTCAGCAAATATATTTTTCTTACAAGTAATCATGATAGCCATTTTTGAAAAATGATCAACTACCACAAAAATACAGTCCTTACCATGTTTTGAAGTGGGCAAACCTGAGAGAAAATCCGTTGAGACGGATTCCCAAGACCTGTTTGGTTCTGGCAATGGCATGTACAATCCTTGCTTCTTATTTGTTGGCTTGGCTATCACACATGGGGTGCAATATTTGAGATATCTTTCCATATCCTTTGCATATGGGGCCAATAGAAGTGTTTTTGAAGAATTGCTAATGTCTTTTCGATACCAAAGTGTCCAGCTATCGTACTGAAGTGTGCTTCCCATATCATCTTTTATTGCTCTGCAACTGGAACATAGATGTGCCCCATATGACAGAGACATTATCTTATAAATAGAAATCAGAAACATGTTTACCTTTTTGAAGTGCTTCATATGTATCAGCAAAGGTAGGATCTGCTTCATATAGAGCACCCCAAGTGGCAGTCTCATGTTTGCACATGTCAAGAACTATTGTGAGTGTAGTAATTGGTGGGTGGCTCAGACAATCTACCACTATATTTGAGCTCCCCTTTTTGTGTTTGATTATCAGGTGGAATTTTTGAAGATATGTGGCCCACTTTCGTTGCCTCTCATTTCATAGTTTGTTTTGTGTCTGGATGAATTCTAATGGTCTGTGGTCAGTGTGGATGATTGTCTCTTTCCCCAAGATGTAGTGTTTCTATTGTTTATAGGCTTGCACAATGGCATAGAGCTCCTTATCATATGTTGGATATTTCCTGACTGTATTAGTGAAAGTTTCACTATGATATGTAATAGGATGGCCATGTTACATGATGACAGCTCCCATGGCATATTCAAATGCATCTATCATCAACTCAAAAGGTTGATGCAAATCGGGCAAGGCAAGAATAGGAGCTGAGCAAAGTCTATTATTCAAATTCTCAAATGCCCTTTGTTGTATTTCACCCCACTAAAATGTAGCTTTAGCTCCTCTTTTATTCACTTGGGTTAGTGACTAAGCAACATGTGAAAATCCAAGAGCAAACCTGTAGTAGAAATTTGCAAGACCCAAAAAGTTGTGAAGATCTGTGAGGGTCCTTGGTGTGGGCCATTCTCGAATAACCTGAATCTTTTCTAGATCAACATGGACCCCTTCCTCATTCACAATGTACCTGAGGTACTAAATTATTGTCATCTCGAATGTGCATTTGTCAAGATTTGCATACAACTTGTGCTCCCAAAGAGTTTAAAGCACCTTACGAACATGTTGCAAATTTTTTTACCATGTTTTGCTATAGATGAGTATGTCATCTAAGTAGACAACCATGAATGAGTTGGTGAAGGTCCGTAGGATGTCATCCATCATCCTCATGAAGGTTTCAAGCGTGTTAGTTAAGCCAAAAGGCATAACCAACCATTCAAATAGCCCCTCCTTAGATTTGAATGCAGTCTTCCAGACATCAGTGGGATTGATGGGAATTTAGTGATAACTAGATTTAAGATCAATTTTGGTGAATAACTTTGCACTACAGCGTTGGTCCAATAGGTCATCAATCCAAGGGAGAGGGTAGTGATTCTTCACAGAGATTTTATTCAGGGCTCGGTAGTCAATGCAAAGCCTCCATGTTCCATCTTTCTTTGGTGCCAAGATAATTGGGCTACCACAAGGTGAAGAGCTTGGCCTGATGTGACCCTTTTGGATTGATTCTTGAATCTATCTTTTTATCTCATTATTCTCTAAAATTAATCTGTGATACACAGGACTATTAGGCAAAGGTGATCATGGGATCAAATTGATAGAATGTTTTACCTGGCAATGCAATGGAACTCCTGTGGGTGACTTGAATAAGTTATCATATTCTCTTGTGATTCATTCTATCTATTTTTTTTGTTGTGTTAATTTTGTAGTCAAGACTGCAACATGAGCCTTCTTGGATTTCTATGGTTTGACCACCATGAGAACAAATTGCTTTGTCTTCTCCACCAATCTCTTGCATTGCTTAGCACTGATCAGGGAGACAGATGTGGGAGGTGGTACCTCTAGTACCCTATAGTTCCATGTTCCAAGAGTGAGGGTGATCCTTTAGGTTCATGATTCATAGATGTCATGTCATTCATACATGAACGGTTGACCAAGGAGTACATCACAAACATCTAGATTGACCACATCACACAAGACTTCATCTTGGAATAGTTTTATAGCATATGAAAGAAGACATTGATGGGTGACACAGAGGTCTCTCCCTAGGCTCAACCATCCAATACTGTAGGGCTTTGAATGAGGCTTCATGGATAGATTTAGACTTTTCACAACTTTAGCAGAGATTAAATTCTTTTAACTCCCACTATCAAGAATGAAATGCAGAGGCTTACCTTTTACCCATAATTTGGAGTGAAACAATCTTTCCTTGTCATTTGGTCTTTCCTCATGGGTTTATGATGAAGCGACGATGGTGTCAGGATTAGCATCTACAATTTCTTCTTCATCCTCTTAGAATGTGGGTTGTGCATGAGGCAGAGTAGTAGATGTCGAGTATTGTGACTCAGAAAGCAGTGACTTGATGGCTCGACATTCTTCTTTGGAGTGAGTTTCAATTTTGTGGTAATCACACCATTTTCCAGCCTTCCCCTTCTGGGATTTCTTATCTTGAAACTCCTTTTGCTTCCAATTTTGGCCTCGTGTTTAACCTTCCTTGTCACCTTTCTATTTTGAGGGTTGACTCTTCGTATTCTTTTTGACATGCTTTTGTTCAATCTTCACTGTGAATTTGTATGCCTCACCGAGGGTTTCCAAATTGAAGAGTTCCATTTTCCCCCGTATGTACCATTTTAGTCCACCATGATATTTGAGATTCTTATGTTTCTCACTTTCTTGAATTTCCAATCTTACAGACAAAGAATGAAAAGTGTCTATGTCATCTTGAATAGATTGGTCCTTACCTTAGCAAAGTTGTTGCCACTGTATGTACAGATCATCATATGCTCCGATGGGATAGTATTCTTCTTTCACCACTTCCACAAAATCATCCTAGGTAGGTTCCACCTCAAGGCCAATGTCGTCTGTACTAAACCTCTTTTTGTACACTTCCCACCAATTTTTCATGGGCAATGATGATTTCAAAAGAGCAAAAGTAATCTTTTCTCCATCGGTGAACTTATTTACCAAGAAGTAGGAAGACAGTTGATCCAACCAATTTTCTACTACATCAGCATTGATTTTGCCTTCAAATGTAGGAATATCAAAATTTACCTGACCTTGAAGGGTGTTGGGGCACTGAAAGGATGTTCCCTAGATGAGGAGTCAGGAAGTGTAGCTGCAGAGCCAAAATTTCCCATCAGAAGTGTTTGAAGAATTTGGGCAAATTGTTGTAGCATCTACACTTGTTGCCATTGGAGGGCTTCATTCACCATTTCTTTGAAAGGATCGGATGACTCGGTGTCATTTTCCATTTGAAGTCATTTGGAGTGAATAGGTGGAAAATTTGGAAGCTCTATTGTTTCCCACCCAAGCTTCTTGTAGCTTGACCTCATCCTCGGGATCATACACTCTCAATACAAATCACTCTGATACCACTAATCTAAAACTCAGAAGTTTTGGTTGATAAATATTTCAATAGCATAGAAATAACACAGTAATAATGAATTCTCTGAGAAGAGATGTAGTATTACTCAAGATCACAATACAAATATATGCTTATCTCTGGGAAGAGATGTCTATCTTCACATTTCAGGTTACCTCATCATTTATACACATTTTTAAATCATGGGGAGGATGTGGAAGGTCACCAATCTCGAGGGAGATTAAGTGGTTCGACTTCCAAGATTTAAAACAATACAGAATTCGAGGAATTACTATTTTTAGAAACTTACTATTTTTAGACTACACTACTAAAATTAAAATTTAGGGCACTTCTATTAGGTTTTTGGGGTTTAAACTTTATTTAGTGGATCTCAATTCCATCTCACAACGTTTTCCTCATTCTTAGTTTTCCAACGGTTCAAACGGTGAGTCAATTAGAGCTATGGTACAAAAGTTATGGCTCCCAGAAGTTTCGTCATCAATTGGGATGGAACTGTCACCCGAATTGTCACCTAAATTTTTTCCCAGATCAATATATAAAATAATAAGAGAGATAGAGGAGACAAGAATTTACAGATGAGTCCACATGCAAGTCCTAGTTCACTCATGCTTCAACTAGAAAATTCAACTCAAAATTGAACTTCACCTTCAACTCCATTTTTTTCCATCTATTATCTCATTTATAATATAATTTTAAATATTATTTAATATAATATGGTGTGGTAGTAGATATGGATACTATTCTTCTATGTTTAAAAATTCAAAGGGCTCTTCATGCATCTTAAATCTTGAGTTAACTTCTTGTGATCTTCCATGCAACTTTTGATCTTCTTTAGTTAAATCTTTTTGATCTTTAGTTAACTCATTTTGGTCTTGAATTCATATTAAATTTATATTTTAGTTACATCCACTTGTATCTTGAGTTGACTGGAATTATCTTGACTTCACATCTGGAGTTCAACTTCACTTATCTTGACTTGTAACTTGCATGCAACTTGACCTTTTTGACTTTTCTAAATTTAACTCAAAGGGGGGCGTAGTAAGAGAAGGATTGCATGATTATGTTATAATAATTATTTTTCATTAAAATATGACCTCAAATATTAACTAAAACTCGAATTCAACTTCTCTATTTTTGCATGTTTTGAACTACACTTATCTTGACTTGCAACTTTGACAAGCTTCTTTAATGCACTATGAAAGCCAAAAAAATTATGGATATTCATAATCTGAATATATAAGGAGAAAAAATATGATTTTAAAAAAATAACCATGGTGTCACATACCTTCAAACAAAATTTTAGATTCAAACTCCATGTACAACTCCAAAAAACACCATTTTATGTTATGTGATACTCTTTTGTTCTCAAGAAACCTGATTTATATTAGGAGGTCTAAAATGAGTTTCAAGTATGATCAAACACTCATAATATTATTTTTATATATGTCTCAATTGCTAATATCTATAAAAGTTTTAAAATTTCCAAAATTATTCACTAAACTCCCTTTAAAAAATTTACAAAAAAGTGTTTGCTTACTACCTTGGGGATGACTTGAAGATATTTTTCAATGAGTTAAGCCTATTTTTAATTAATTTTAATTGAATTATAATTTATGTATACATTTAAATTAATTATTCACTCTCTAAAATCAATGTGTTCTATTGGAGGTATCTGAAACACCTATTTTCAACTCCATTTATGAGCAAAAAAATGAAGAAACCTTCATTCCCTTCATGATCAGACCTATATATTTGAATTTCTCTCATAAAGTACATTAAACTAATTTTAAATATTAAATTACATCAAAATATATTTTTATATAAAATTTCAAGAGTTTTTATTCAATAAAACTCAAAATATGCACTTTTTGGTGTTAACTAGCTTGCCTAATTTCATTTCTAAATACATGTAGGTCTGTATTTTTTTATTTTATTAAATTTTATGAGGCATAAATACATAATATTTTTTTTAATTATTACCTATAATAACCCATCTTATCATTACAATAATTTTATGTTCTCAAACAATCACTTAAACCTCTCAAAATTTGTCTTTTATGATTATCTCTCTTGCTTGCTTAAAACCCTAATGCTTGATCCTTTGACTTTATTCATAATTTTTCATGAAATTTTGATTTATTAAGGTTTATAAAGGTCATATATTCCCCATAAATTCTTAAACAACTTTTATTTTTCAATAAATAACTCAAAAAATCAAACATACTACTTAAAAACTGAGCAAATGAGGGTTTAAGAAGGGTTTTAGAGCACTTGTTCTTCTTAACAATTGTTCATAAAGTTAAGTCACTATAAACTAAAATTAATTAATTTAATATTGATATAATATAGGCCCCAAATTTCCCTAATATATTTTTATCCAACTCCTCTTCACCTTCATGTACCGAGCATTTAAAAATTACCTTCATTAGCTTGCAAATAACTAGTTAGAGGAATAAAAGAAATCACTATCAAAATTTGAAGTTGTGAGTTATTATTGAGCATTATTTTGAACTGAAAAAAAAATTATGATGATTTGAATACCTTTTTTAACCTTTAATCTATGAATAGAGTCTTCTTTAAAACCTTTACATAAGCAACTTTGACCAATGGTGGCAAAATTGTCAACAGTTGCTCTTTCATAATACACAAACAATGCAAAATATAAGTAAAATTATGATTATTTAACAAGATTGTGAACAAACCTTGAGGTGGTCTAGGTTAAGGATAATTTATATCAATGATATCTCTACACTTTAAAATATTTATTCTTATCAAGAACATACCTACTACATTGAATATCATCCTTACAATGAAAATTCATTCATCAACTATCAACAAGATATCACCTCCTGATCAAATCAAATGTACATGGACAAATTTGTCTTAAAATGGACAGTGCTAGAAAAATTCACCTTATATATGTATTTTTTAATTTTCCAAATAAATTTTCTCACCAAAAGTGGACTCTAAACCATTCCTCAACCACATAAACAACTCCCAAAGTTATACAATCTTACATTAAACTTCTGGACTAGGTATTATCACAAAATTCTTCCTCTATGGATTTTGTGACTGTTCACTTGACTCTTAACCTTTTAGTGAGTTTTTTATTCTCTAAATTGATCATAACTAATAATAAAAATTCTTTATTCCAAATATTTTGATTCAAGAATCATCCAAAATCATTCAACAATCCCTATAAATGCATTATCTACTAGTAGCTTTGACTATATAAACTAATAATTACTTATGACTGGGCTATGATAAATATAAATCCAATCACATCTGAAATTATTTATAAATTTTAATCCATTCAAGATATTATTTATCTTTCATTTTACGAATGCCATGAATCCTTGAAACACATAAATTTCATTCATTCTCTCCTCAATCATTCATTTTACATGCTAAAACATTATACATAAAATTTTTACATGGGAGGCAGAGTTCTTTTTTTCTCTTATTTTCTTGGACATATACCCATTTTTATCTTTGATAAAACCCCCTCTTTACATTCCAACATGCAATAACTCCTTATATTACTCCAAACATGCAAAACTAACTCCCATCTTTCCAACCTTATGATGGAAGGCAGTTACACTTTCTTGTTTTCTTGATTTTCATTACCTTATTTGTATTGTGAATTGTAGCACCACTACTCTCACTCCTAGGGACTTATAGGAATCCTTAAAATCATTCAACCCTTTTTACATTCTTTCCAAAATCCAAAATACCTTCCAAAGCTAGTTACAACATTCAAATTTTTAAATTTTGGTTTTTGACAGGAAAACTCTAAATGAGTTCAAACACATATTCTAATGACTCCTAATGACTCAAATACATCTAATAGGATTATAAAATACCTCACACACCTTATAAATCCAAAAAATCATCATGATTCATACCCCATACATGATATCTCTTGATGCTCTTGCATCAATATGCAATAACATCATGGTTTTTAGGCAAATGCCTTGATGAGTCTAATTCTCGCTAGGGAGGTAAATATATTATATTCCATTCCAGAAATCATTGAAGCACATTTTTATTACTCTCACTTAACCATGTAAAATTTTCTTTGCTTTCTTTTTTAGGAAATAATTATCATGTATGTTAGTTGGTCTACCGCATTGACTACATTTTTTACCTTATTCTTAGGTTGAAAAGGATTATCATTAACCTTAGCTTTGAATGTTTATTTACATTGAAATTTAGATCCACTATAGGTAGGGTAATTAGTACCATATTTTAGCATATTTACCTCTAAAATTTTGATCTCATGGTTTTTAACCGTTTGACAAAGTTCATCGAAAGATTGGTAAAAGTTGAACTCCATTTTATCTTAAACAAGTTGCAATAAACTCTAAGAGAATATAAAATGTAATTAATTGTCCAATAATTGGTGAGTTATCTTTGTAAGCATTTTTTTTAATCTAAGCACATACTCACTATAATTCTCATTAAGTCAATGTTTAAGTTGGGCAATTCGTGGAAACGTGACCTTCATACTAATGTTGATGGAAAAGTGAGCTAAGAAATTATTGACAAAATGATTGAAAGAATGTATTGATCCATATGTAAAATCCTAAAACAAATCAAGAACATCATCTTTAAGGCTTCTAGGAAATAATTTTTCCAATAGTTTATTATTATGCACAAAGTCAAGACATGAGGCATAAAAATACTTATTATGGTGAGAAGGATCGCCCTTACCATTATATAATTAAAACTTAGGAGTAAAAAGCCAATAAGAAAAGGATAGACAAGGATTTCATGAGTCAAGTGATTAATTGGTATTTCATTTGAATCGACCTTATGACTTGGTTTTTTAGATCCTTGTCAAAGTAATTAAATATGTTGTTGCATCACTTGAATGTTTTGCATAGTTTATTGAAGGAGTGTGGATTTTGGTGTCATAATTGAAGGACTAATAGCATAAGTGGGCATAAATAAATTAGGCACATGAATCACACTACTGATAAGAAAGGAAGGTTGAAATTTCCATTGAGATGGTTGAGTAACTTGAAGAGCAAGAAAGAATCACTAAGACCAATATAAGAAAGAAAATACATAGCAATCTAAGTGGAAAAAATGATAAGAGGAACAATAGCATAAGTAATCTGAGACATAACCTCTTGAAGGTGGAATATAATTAGAATCATTTAAATGTCCATGATTGTTTGTCAAAGATATTTCCTCAACTATAGTCCCTTTGGCCGGGGTTTTCCTCTGTGCATCTTTTAACACATCTAACATTTCATTAGGATGAATTAGGACATCTTTCTAAATATGACAAGTCTTTTTTCCCTCTCTTTATATATATCAAAATGTTTAATATTTCTATATCCACTAGCAACACTTTCATTCAATTTATTATCATATGTAGCATTGGCATTTAGATCATTTGCATTACCATCCACATATGTATCAAAAGCATTAACCTCATAAGCAATTGTCATTTTATTTATCAAATAAATAAGAGTATTAGTTAAAGGAAGTTATACAAAATAAACTAATTTGGAACTCAAAATAAACGTATAACCAAAGGTTTGCAACAACATACAATGAGTTAGGAATAATACTATAAGGGAAGGAAACATACAAAACAAAGTGGGTTTATGAAAACCTATATGAAATCATACCCAATATGTAATATAGGCAACAATCTAAATCTAGAGGAAAAAAGAGCATGCAAAGCAAAGCGTATCTATGGAAACCCTAGTTAGAATTATATTCAGTATGCGATATAAGAAACAATCTAACCCTAGAAGGAAAAGAAGAAAGTTTGGGTCTAAGAAAATGCCTTGATGAGTCCAATGCATGTAAGAAATTTGATGAAGAGGAGGCCCAATTTGAGGTCTCAAACATTTAAAAGCCAAGAAGGATAAGCTAATGATGAACATGTCATTAGAGCATAAGAATATAGAAATTTATTATCCAGAAGGAGTGATGTTAGCAAAAGATGAATAAGATTTTCAAGAAGAAAAATGTCCCGTTGAGGACATAATAATGTGAGAAGGATCAATGTTGAAGCAAGAAGCATTTGAAGAGGCTATGTGACCTCAAATTTTTATTTGTAATGTTACTTTTGATTATGTGCATGCAAATTTACAAGTTGATGAAATGAAGGTTTTAAAGAGTGCCTTGAACAAGGAAGCATTTGGGTCATTGAGCAAACTCATTGAAGGCAAACATAAAGTTAAAGCACCTAATAAAGTGTTTGTGGAGATAGAGATGCAGCATGAAGATGTGTCTAAACTGACACATGATGAAGACAAAGTCCAAAAATAGTTTATAGTAAAATTTATATTATCTTATAAATAAGAAAGAAATTTTTAAAATGAATAAATGGAAGAATATAGTGAAGAAGAAGAATTAATATGGAGGCAAATAATGGAAGGATCATATTCTTTGGACTACATAGGATATGAGGAAGACATCAAAAGGGTAGAAGTTGAGCTATTGAAGCTCTTAAATAAAGACAATGATGAATGGAATGAAGATAAGAGTGGTAAATAAAAAGATACATAAGACCTAGAGCCATATTTAAGAACTATATACAACAAGAAAGATCTGATCAAGTTTCTACAAAGCAACTATGAAGAATAGATTGAAGGTACATGGAAGGAGGAAGCTAGTGAAGGCAAGCAAGAGATAGAATAATAAAGTGAAGATAAGAGCAAGAATGCAGCTAAACTAATCAAGATACCAAGAAATTTTTTTTAAAAAAAATCAAAACTCTATTTGAGTTTGAGCTCAAATTTTTCACTTGGAGAGTATGATGCAGAATCATCATCAAAACAATGTAAATATTTTTTGATAGGTCAATAAGTTGAATTATAAGGTATATATTGTCAATAAATAGCTTGACCATACTTCATTGTATCTTTAAATAGCCATGTTTAAGTGTTAAGAGTCTTGGAAGACCCATTAGGAGGTGTTGAAGTCAGTAGGAATCCAATTGGTGATCATTTAATATGATTTCTAGTTTTCCTGCCAAAATGGAAAATTTGAAATTTTGAATTTGTTTCTAAAAGGTTAGGATGTTTTATCATGTAATGAATGCATTGATCCTTTCTAAATGGATCCTTTGGGTCCATTTACAAGTCATAAATTTCTTTTAGTCATCCCTTTAATGTAAACTCACTCTAAAAGTCTCCAACATTGGAAAAGGCTAAAACAAGCACATAAAATAAAGATTGTGGAGAGATATTTGGTCTTGAAACAATACCATACCAAGTATAGATGTATTGATAATGCATGAACCATGAAACTAGGATAAAATTATGTAATAAAGGAGAGAGGACAAGTAGAGGAAGTGAATAACAGGTCTTTAAGTTTGGAGGAAGTAATCTGCAAGTTACAAAATTGTAAGCATTTTTTGGTTAACATTTGAATAAATAAGACCTTGTCATAATATTGGAATGCCTTTCTCAGCCTCAGGCATGTATAATTAAGTGGTTTTTAATGATTATTTACTCTCTTGTTTAGTGTATTTATGATGATTAAGACTTGCAAGGTCTAATAAAAAAGAGTATTATACGTATTTGGTAGAAGAAGAGGAACCTGTGTAAGATTTGACCAAGATAAAACTATTCTTTGAAAGTCATTAAATCTTGAAATTCATTTATATTGTGTGTCTCTGATTTTATTAACATAGTAAACTGTTACAGTCAGAAGCAAATGTGCTTAGTGTGGTTATTTTGAGATTGTTAGAACTTGGTGAATGACTGGCAGAGTAGAATATTTCTATTTAAGTCATGTTCCAATTGAAAATAACCTTCAAGGACCATTATAATTCAAATTGGACCAAAAATTGTGCTTTTAGCTTGTGATAATCCTGCAAACCCTAGTTCAAGGTTTTTTAGGACTAAAGCACTCATATCTTGAGATTTGACTAGACAAAATGCTTAAAACTTGGTGATTTTATGCTAGAATATGTTTAGAAATAATTGAAATTGGTTTCATAGTGTTAATTTATATATAGATGGAAATATTGATAAATCTCAGTCAACAAGTTTGTGTGTTATAGTTTAGACATTATTTAAGAGTACAAAAGTGAACATAACTCCTAGCAAACTAATGTTAAGTGTTTGAAACTTGAAATGGAGTTATAAGTAAGAATTTACAAGGTGATAGAGAAGGTTTCAAGGATATAATTTTTAGAGAGGAAATTGTGCTAGCTGCAATACCTGCAGACGTGTAGAATAAGGTGTAAAATCCTGATTTCCTGCAAGTTAGTCAAGAAACAAGCATGGAACATGGTAAAGACATGTGTGATAGGTTTTGAAACACCTAAATGACTAAAATAACCCTATTTAATGCCTATATATTCTAAGTCTTAAATAATTATAATTGTTTGTAAGTTGAAGAGGCGTAATTAGCAGACCTAAAAGACTATGTAAAGGACTGTTTGTACTGATTGCAAAGTTACATATGTTAGTAAGGTTTGAAAGTTATCTCCAAAGTTAGAGAGAGATATAATAACAAAAAAAGAATCCTTTGGAATGTATGAAGATTCATCATAAGTCAAAGCTTTAAGACTAATACCCTATAAGTGAGTCTGTAATCTTATTTTTAAGACCTAAACCCTATTAACAATCCAATCAAGAGTTGAATATAGGAGTGAAACTTTGAATAAAGGAAATAAATGATGTTTATAAATGTTGATTGGTTTGAAGACAATATATCTCATGACTAAAATCCTTTGAAAGATAAGTTCTCAACCTATTGAATAGGGTAAGTGCCTAACCAAGAGAGTTGTACACCTAAAGATAAGATTTGAGTTTGATTGTCTAAGTAAGAGGCCATGTTAAGAGGACTTGCATAATAGCTTAGATGCTATGTTATTAAATTTGTCAACTTGAGGAATATGTGTAATGTTGCATTATGAGTGTTGTAACAATATTCTTGAAAAGGAGACCATAAGCCAACCAAGAAGGTCATAGACCTATAGAGGTAAAGAAGACTTATACCAATAAAGGAATTGGTATAGAAATAAGATATATATAGCAAGTTAATTGTGTGTTTCTTGGGATTTGTATAGGAAAGAGCTATATAGAAGACCTTGTAAGTAAGATACTTACATCAAAGTAGTATCAGAGCTCAGTTGAAGCTCTTATAAAAAGTATGAGTTTGCATAAGTGCATGTTACGGTGAAAAGAAGTTTGAGAAAGAAAAAAGCTGAAAAAGGTTCAAGCAGTCCTTTAGTCCATTGAGGCTTAATAATGTAACGTGAAAGAGCACATTGAGGCTCAACAAGTAGATCTAAGGTGCAAAATACTTGGAAAGAGTGTCAATAGACCAGATAGAGGATAAAATCTAAGGTGAGACACATGTAAGGTGAAACAGACTTGCTAGAACAAGGTGAAAAAGACTTGTTAGAAAAAAAAAAGTGGAAAGAGAAATGGAAGGACTACAAAAATAGAAGAAAGAGAAAGCAAAATTAATGAAGGAAGAGGAAATAAATGAGTTAAAGCAAATGATAAAAGAGACGAGGCTCGTGATAGAGCACATGCAAGGGAAGGAAAGCCAATGGTATGACTATAAATTGAGAAAGAAGGTGAAGTGGCCTATGGAGCTACTGATTGAGAGAAAAAAAAGCAACAAGAAGCGAAAAATTGGAGAAGGATGATAGCAAAGCAACTCAAGGAGGAATTTGAAAAGGAAATAAGGCCTCAATATTTTTATTCTAATAATTTATTTGAATGTGTGAATGCATGTAATCAAGTTGATGAAGAGGAGGCCCAATTTGAGGTCTCAAACATTGAAAAGGTCAAGGAGGACAAGCTACTGATAAACATGATATTAGAGCATTAGAAGATATAAATTTGTTATCAAGGAGTGATATTAGGAGAAGATGAATATTCTTAAGAAGAAAAATGTATCATTGAGGACATAAGAATGCAAGGAGTAGTGCTGAAGCAAGAAGCATTTGAAGAGGTTATGTGGCCTCAACTTTTAATTTCTAATGTTGTTTTTTATTATATGCATGCAAATTTACAAGTTGATGAAATGAAAACATTAAAATGTGCCTTAAACAAAGAAGAATTTGGGTCATTGGGTATACTCATTGAAGGCAAACATGAAGATGAAACACCTAATAAAGTATTTGTTGAGATAGAGATGCAGCAAGAAGATGTGTCTAACTTGACATATGATGAAGACAAAGTCCAAGAACAGGTTATGGTACAAGTTATAATACCTTATGAAGAAAAAAAACAAAGTTGAAAATGAAAAAATAGAAGAATATAGTGAAAAAAAAGAGATAATATGGAGGCAAATAATACAAAGATCAAATTAGTTAGACTTTATAGGATATGAAGAAGACATCAAAAGGGTAGAAGCCAAGTTATTGAAGCTCTTAAATCAAGATAATGATCAATGAAGTGAAGATAAGAGTGGTAAAGAAGAAGATATAAAATATTTAGAGTCATATTTAAGGCTCTTACATAGCAAGAAAGATCTAATCAAGTTTCTACAAAGTAGTTCTGAAGAAGAGAATGAAGGTGCATGAAAGAAGGAAGCTAGTGAAGGCAAGTAAGAGATAGAAGAAGGAAGTAAAGACAAAAGCAGGCCTGTAGCTGAACAAAACAAAGTATCAATAAATTAGAAAAAGAGGAAAATAAATCAAAACTCCATTTGAGTTGGAGCTCAAATTTTCCTACTTGAAGAGTATGATGCACAAGCATCATCAAAATAATGTAAATATTTGTTGATAGGTCAATAAGTTGACTTAGAAGGTTTAGAGTGTCGATAAGGAACTTGACCATACTTCATTGTATATTGTAATGGTCATGTTCAAGTGTTGAGTATTTTAAGACCCACTAAGAGGTGTTTAAGTCAGTAGGAATCCGATTGGTGATCATTTAGTATGATTTCTAGTTTTCCTACCAAAATGAAAAATTTGAAAATTTTAATTTGTTTCTACAAGGTTGTGAGGTTTTATCATGTAATGAAGGCCTTGATCCTTTCTAAAGAGGTCCTTGGGGTCCATTTACAAGTTTTAAATGTCTTTTAGTATGTCTTTTAGTCCTCCCTTCAATGTAAACTAACTCTAGAAGTCTCCAACATTGGAAAAGGCTAAAACTAGCATATAAGATAAAGATTGTGGAGAGATATTTGGTCTTGAAACAAGACCAAACTAAGTATAGATATATTGATAATACATAAACCATGAAACTAGGATCAAAATATGTAATAAGGAGAGAGAATGAGTAGAGGAAGTGAATAGCAGGTTAGAGAAGAGAAGTTAATACCAAGTCTCTACATTTGGAGGAAGCAATCTATAAGTTGCAGAATTGTAAGGATGTTTTGGATGACATTTTAATAAAAGAGACCTTGTCATAATATTAGAATGTCTTTCTCAGCCTTAGGAATGTATAATTAAGTGGTTTTTAATGATTCTTTACTGTCTTGTTTAGTGCACTTATGATGATTAAGACTTGCAAGGTCTAATAAAACAGAATATTATTAGCACAGTCTGTAAAAAGAGATATTTTCATGTATTTTTGTGAATAAGTATTTGTTAGAAGAAGAGGAACTTGTGTAAGCTTTGACCAAGACAAAAAGAGTCTTTAAGTCCTTAAATCTTGAAATTCATCTATCTTGTGTCTTTCGAATACAAAGAGAGTCTTTGAAAGTCCTTAAATCTTGATATTTAAATTTGTAAATCAGCACTCACATAGTCCAAGAAACAATCTAATGTAATATGAAAATATCGATCCTTATGTCATTCTAATATGAAAATATCGATCTATATCCCTATGTATGAGATGCAAGAAACTAGTATATTTTGTAAGCTCTTTCACTACTTCAATTCAGTGTTTGATACAAAGGGTGCATACACTTCGTTAGATCACAGTGGTAATAACTACTACATATATATTAAATAAGTTTATCTTAAAAACATTGAAAGATATCAATCTAGCTTCTTGACTAATGATCGATAGCCTCAATCTAGCTACACCACTACATTAGACTCAAAAAAATGGGAAAAAAACAAGGGCTCCAAATTCCACCATATGCCTATGATATCACTATTTTAAGAAAAATTGCCTTTTGATGGTCAAACGGACGTTAAATTTAAGGTCGCCCATTAATTGTATGGACTCACAAATGTTACAACCTGCCACCACTTCGCCATGCCAACCCTTACCCATGCTACCATCGTAGGATGCCTATCAATGTAAAATGCAATGTATCCTTGGATGTGAATTCTAATCCTTGGTCTTTGCCTAAATGCATTAGCATGTTTGTCTATATATGAACTTTTGGAATGCAAACTAAGACCTTAGTGGTGCACAAGTCAACAATCAAAAAGGTGGGAAAGCCGACCAAAAAGGTATAGGAAACTATCAAAATTGGGAACATGGGTCAAGGGCCCACAAAAACACATGAGAAGGATCGGGTTGATTCTGGTCATTGGGTCAGTCTTGTCAGGTTGACCATGAAACTCTATAACAATGGTTTGAACATTCCAAGAGTAGCAGGTATTCTACCAAGGCAAACCAATAGTCGATATGTAGTTATTCAAGCGTCTTTGATTAAATGGTAGTATTATCATTGACCTAAATTAAACCAAAATTAAATTCTAATGACAATATACAAGGGAAAGCAATATGGGGCCTAGCATGAGAGAGAACATGTCAATAAGAGCTTAATTTAAACCAAAGATATATATTCACAAAAATACATTGATACCATACAAAATAACTATTCATGTACCAAAATTAGGTGTCTACACTCATCTTGATTGTGTTCTTTCGTACAAATTTGGTGACACTTCCAACCTGGGCTTCCTCACCTCTCTAGAAGTCCTCTAACCACATATACGGTGTTGTAGCTACTTGATCCCCTCTTCATTTCCAAACTCATTTTTTGTCCATTTGAGATCATCTTTTGTGAACATCTCTTTATTGTTAACATCCCCGACTTCTAATGCAAAGTGGCAGAAAGTGTTTTACCCATAAATACATATTTTACATTGTATTCATCCATGGAAGATAAAGATTGCATAGAAAGTAAATATATATAATGATAATTTTAACTACATAAACATATAAAACAATAAAAACAATTATGACTATTAATTTTGCCACATTAACAAAAATAATGAGAGGAGAAATGTAGGTTAAGGATGTTGCAAAATAATAACAATAATTATGTAACGATAAATGAAATAAATAGTCTATTTTTTAATAATAAATAAGGATTTCATGTTGAACACAAGTGTTATTTTATGAAAAAGGCATTGTATCATCACTTTTTATGCCTTTCCTAGTTTATTTAGTTTGTAGGTTTGTTTTAAGCAATAGTTTTTAAAAAGCATAAATTTTCTACAATACTTCATTATTGTGAAACACAATGACATAAACATTCACAAGAGGATAACTTTGCAATGTGATGTTCAAAACAATGTACACAAATCTATTTCAATAAAATAAGAACATATAGGTCTTATAACCAAAAAAAACACGTAATAGACTAATTGTGTGGGACATGCGATGCAGTCCAAGATTGTTAGGGAACAATAACGATAGTTATAGATTGACATATGAAATGCTCAATGTAGTGTTTTCTAATAAACAAAGTTTTTGAAAACATGTAGGATAAACAAAAGGTTTCTTCATCAATGACATCATATTTTGTACATGTTGAATGTTACACATACTTTATTATTGTGAAACACAATGACAACTTAGGTCACACATACAACTAAAATTCAATTAGACAAAATAAATTGGTAATGTGAAATTCAACAGAATGTGTGTGAAAGAATGTACACATATTGCTTTCGAGTACATACGCAAATAGACGTATCATAACTAAAAATAATAGCCACAATGGACTAGCAATGTGATGTGAGATGTAAACCACGATTGCCAAAAACCAATAACAACAATTATGCAGTGGCGAATGAAATAAATTATGTATTGTTTAATAATAAATAAAGTTTTCAAGGAAAACAAACAGTTGCCTCATATTAAAGGAAATTTATGAGTTTGGCTTTTTAAAAATGATTTGTGTTTTTTCTAGGTTGTTTTAAATAAGAGTTTTTTAAAATGTACGAGTTATTTATCAGTGACACCACACCACATTTTGTAAATGATGAATGTCTTACATTTTGATTTTTCCCCAGAAAAAAAATCAACTTCTATTCACAAAGAAAAAAGTTACACTCAAAAAATGCAGTAAAGCACTCGGATACCACATGAGGAATCAAAAAAAACAGAGCAACAAATGCCCCAAAGCCCATAGAGGTTCCGGCAGAGCACCTAAACAATATCAAACCCCATCCGAATATGGGTAGGAAAAATCCTAGAAGACCAATAAATCAATCCAACAAAGCTGCTTGATAAATAAGCCCAAAAAATGAGATAAGACTAAACGCTGCCAAAAGAGTGGATGACAAAAATCACAAAGGCCCTGAGAAAATTGTAGACATAGTCCCCTCCATAATCTCGGCGATCTCCCAAGAACCAGAGCCAACGTTGGTTTTGACAGTTGGTCAACATCCATTTTCAATTCTCTAAAAACATGTTTATGAGAGACACAAACCAAAGATGACCCAACAACTATACCCCTGATCAAAAAGGGGTTTTAGGAGTATGTTTGCATGCTAAACTGGCCCAATATCCGGTCAATCACCAACTTTGTATCCCCAAAAACTAGTTAGAAATTCCATGCTCCACAACAAATTTCAAAAGGAGGGATTTGGCAATATTATTTGTGCCAGCACCCAATCCCGCTTTAAACACAAGTTTATGAGACTATCAGGTATAGGACCCCCCTACACCACAAACGCTGGGAGACCCCTAGCAAGGCCCATCAAAAAAAGCCCATCACGCTAATCTTGGGGCATCCTTTTCAAGTGATCAAAAAGAGTTTTAACTTGTGCAATGGATTTAAAAAGTGGGATATTTTTACATTGAAACACAGCAAGATTCCTAACCAACCAAATGGCCCAGCAAGTGATGAAAGGAACAAGCTTGAACTCCTTAAAGTCCTCTATTTTCAAGCCATAACTTCAAGCAAGGTTCCAACATGTCCTCCTGCCATGTGACTTTCCCATTTGTCAGGGGCAGAACAAAAGACCAAACCTCTTTTGTAAAAGCACAGTAGGTGGTTCACAATCTCCTCATCGTCCCTAAACATATTGCAGATACAAGGCCCCAGACCAAGGTCATCACTATCAGACATCCCAGGATGAAATCTTATTAGCCAGGGCCAACCAAAAATATATTCAAATTTTGAGAGGTTTTTATAAATGTTGTAAATATTATGAATCACAATGGCAACTTAATTCACACATACATCTGAAATTCACATGAAGAGGGTAAATTCGCAATCATTAACAATTATGTATGAAACAACATAGACAAATTTCTTTCAAGAGATGATAGAAAAACCAAGGCCCTCTATTTGAAAGATAACATTGAATTTGGCTTTTTATTAAAAAACAAAATAATTGACACAAACTGAGTGCTCTCGTAAGGGAAGTATAGGGGTTATGATGTGTATTTGTTTTTGTTGATTATATTCCTGTTATTTTTTTCTTCTTGTATATATTTATGTTTGGACAAGGAATAACTGATAACGAGTATATTTTCTTTTGTTTCCTATCTTTAGCTACAATTATCTCCCACTGTGGTGCCTTCGACATTTTCCATTTTATCCGTTCTTTTGTATGTTTCAGTACATGCTTACACATTTTAAGCACCATTTAAGCTTTGGTTAATAAGCACATAATTACCTTCTACCCCAGTACTAATGCATTTAAGTTTGCAGTGGACAGAACATTCTTACTGTCCCTGTAATAAAACCTTGGTATTCCACCATGTGCTTAAAAGAGGGTAAATTCGCAGTGTGATGTGCAGTAGAAATTGTGTGAAACAAAGTAAATAGATTTCTTTCCAGGACTTAAAATGAAAGGAGAGGCCTCCTAATTGAAAGATAGCCCTGATAAATACAGACAATTCCACAACCCCATAAGGTGAGGATAAGTATAAACTACTTCAACGGGGGTGATGTCAAGATCCTCCACATCATTTTTCCTGTTCTGTATCTTTCCATCTGAACAAGAATAGCTGATAACTGGTGCATTTTCTTCTGTTTCTTGCTAAATCCTACTTGTGAAGTGCCTTCAACATTTTTTGTTTTATCCTTTGTTTCGTATCTTTTGATATTATTTATACTTGGCATGGATACTAAACAATGAAAACAATGTCAAAGATCCATGTCACACAAAATGCAGAACTGTATAGACAAGATTGTATCATCTTAGTTCAGACCAAATGCAAAAATGAATGGTACACGTGATTCAATTGCAAGACTGAACTCACTTGTACCAATAAAGCAAAAAATTAACAATTGTATTTCAGTAACACCGTTGAAATACAATTTTAAGGTTTCAGTCACTGCTTTATGTATACACCTCACTAATATATAACAAATAAAAAATTAGTATTGGATGCAAACAGATTCACCAAATTGATTTTTTTGTCGTGTTGTAATCTCAAGCTCCCTATGATTTTACCAGTAGGCAGAGAAGCTAGAAATATTGCCATTTGAAAAGAAAATTTTGATTTGCTTGCAACACAGATTTATGTCAACAACAGTTTACAGCTTCACTAGGCAAAATTTTAAGGCCCAAAATATGCCAACATTGCTTTCAAATCAAAGTCGCAGCTTCTGCAATATCTCTGCCCAAACGACCTTAGTAAACAAAACAAATGTCAAGGAAATAAATAGCATTCAAGTGGTAATCTATAAATTGCAAAAATATATAAAATATGTACCTAGAACATGACCCAATCTGAATGATACGATTTAAGCAGCAGAAGAAATTGAAAAATGGCAGCAAGTGAAGATAGGTTGAGAAACAATGTACTGTCAATTACTTCTTTAAATATAAATGGCAGATTTCCTCGTTATGCAGAGAAATCAAAAGCCAAAAGTCCTTCACTTTCGTGCCTCAAATACAAGAAATATTTCATTGCTTGAGGGCTTGAATTATCAATATTTGCAAAGATATCCACCTATTACACTTCAGTGGCTAGATGGAAAGGCATATCCATCTGTAGAATTCAAACTGTACTAAATAAAAACACCATGGACATGAGATCTTATAATTAGTGTTTGCTCGATAAAATTTTAAAAACTGAACCCTCGATGGAAAAAACCAATAAATCTTTTCCTTGGAAAAAGAAAACACAATAATACTCTTAAGAATGACTTCAGAACAACATAATACCCCTAAATTTTCAATCTCACATATTGACGAAACCAAATTCTGGTGCATGTACAGATAAACAACTTCAAAGCCCTGCAAAAGCCATCCAAACATTTCAGCCATACTTAATGAAATTTTAGTGTGAGATCCATAAGATTGAATAACAAACATTAGAGATGTTGCAGAACATGGGTGAAATTATGGGCAGCAACCCCAACCACACTATACAAACAAGTAGATATAAAACAATGCCAAAATGTAGCTAACGATGGATGTTGAGTTACACAAAGCAACTTACACTATCAGTACAAGGCCTTACCCAATGCAGTGCAGAACTCATTTCCCGAGTACATAACAATACTTGACACCATATTTTGCATGGACCAAATTTACTCTACCAACTTGCTCCATGCTTAAAACCCTGCTTCATTCTAGAATCTTTTTGGGCTAGAAGAATCTTGAAATTCCAAAACCACACATGCAGAGTGCAAACACACTGCAAATTATGAAGTGGCGTTGACGATCCTTCAAATGGCCTTCATGTGTTTATGTTTACCATGCATATTATTTTCTCAGTTATTTATTAATGGAATTTGGCCAGATGATCGTCATATTGTGTCCTCCGGTATAAATGCAGCCCCAAAAAGGCACGACTTCAACATGGCAGGCCTATTATTTTAAAAAACTTTCCCTTCAAATGTATATTATTTACATTATCAATAAAAAACAAAATGCATTCCAGAATTGCTTTTATTAAAAAACACAAACAAATCCTACAAAGACCATATTCAGAACTGATTAAGTGGTAATGCTTATAGGCACTTTGAGCAATAGGGCCTGATTCAAAACTCATAGGGGATATGTATGCACATTTATTTGGTACCCAACATTTATGCAGGGATTAATTATGTGGTACAGGTAGATGCCCTGACAACCTTGATGATGCATAAGTCCAGCACATCTCAACAGTCGAGGGCCAAGTTATTTTGCTGAAATAAAATGCTCCTTTGGGCATGGCACCAAAAGCTTAAGGAGCCACCCTTCAAAGTTAACAGTAATCAGACAGAACCAATCAATGAATGTCGCAATTGGTGCCTGAACTAAATACATTCTGTAGGATCTGAAATTCACAGAAATCCACAATTTAAACATATCTACGGTAAATATACTTAACATTGAAATTTTATCTAAAAATCCTTCCAAAAGCAAGTCATATGCAAAACACAGGGTCATAAATGTAACATTTGAGCTTAGTGTTTTGGATCTTGTCATCAACTAACAACAAATTCTGAATAACAGCGGAAGAACTCACACGGAACATGAAATTTAAATAATAGTGTACACTGCATCATAGTTATAGCATAAGCTGACACAATGTTTTAACAAAAATTAGGAAGCAATGAAATTGAAAATAGACATAACAGTTAATGGCATGAATTTTGAAATAGCATTGAATAGCTTTTCTGCATTAATGCAGTGTAAGATTACAACTAACAATACATACATGCAAACCAACAATTATTATTCAAAAGCCCTGGATAACATAAGAAACTCGTCAAGAAGTGTGCTTACCTCTTGGCAAGAACATTGAAGCCAAATGTTCTCACAACAAAATTTCTCACTTAGCTTCACTTCAAACTCAGCCATCATCAGCTCATTACAATTTGAGAGACCCGCACCTTAATAAACAATGAAAAGCCCCTATAATAATATCACCTATCTGGGTGTACATGCATAAATGCAAGCACCCTTATGAGCTTGCAATAGTCCTCCATCCTCAAGCCCCATTGATATGAAGTAGCGGTAACATAGATCCACATAACTGAATGTCTGCAGCATACAGGATTACCGTTTTCTCCATAACATAAAATTTATTAAGGAATGAATGATGTGTAACTCCAACTTTTGAATCAATAGAAGAATTTCATCAAAAACCCCTACAAATCCAAAAAGTATCATAATAGCATATCAGGCATTCTCCAGAAGACAGCAGATCAAAATCATGGCAATTTCCATGACAGCCATTATGAAAAAGGGTCTGGCTCCATAGTGCATGGTTGCTGGAGCTATTTCCACATTCTCCATCAACATATCAAAAGATGTAGCACTGATGATTCTTCTAAAAACTTGTACAGAAGAGCACAGCCTTATGCAAATCTGTCAATCAGCAGTTCTAATGTTTGAATTTGCACTGGATATAACCAACTTATAATTACCAACATTATGGGGTTGCATCATTTTATCATTTCAATAATCTCCATTGCTCTGCTTGGTGGAAGTACCAACCTTCACATCTCAAATAGTCTATTGTAATAGTTTTCAGAGCTAGGCATGTGGAACATTGAATCACCATAAGTTGCAAAGAGCTTATTTAATCCACTTTTAGGATCCAAGAGACCCATTCTTTCTTTGTTTGCGATATCTATCAAACTTGCTTCCATTCTTCTCTCCCCAAAGCCAGATTCAAGTGCAGCATTCATTCTGTTCCAACTGTCCCACCCATTTGCACCAACTGAAGAACTTCTGAATGTTGAATTCATTGGCTGTTGAAAGGACATCTGAGAGAGAGCAGAATCAAGGTTCATTTGAGATTGTTCCCTCATCATGGATGGAATCATAGCATCACTCTGACGGGACAAGTAAGATGTAAAGGCATCTCCAGCTTGATCCTGAAATGCAAACTGCTGCCTTGGAGATGTCAAATTTGAATTGGCATAGAATGATTTTTGCTTCAGCATCTGAAGTCTTGCATCATAATCTATAGGACTGACCTGCTGTGAGAAAGGAGCTCTAAGCCCAAGAAAGGAATGACTAAAATTGGGATCGAACATATTCTGCTTCGGACCACTAAAAACCGAATCCGGACCTGCAGAACCACGCTGGATCTGTCCTACAGGCAATTTGCCTCTTCCAACAGCCATTATTGCAGGATCAATGAACTCCACATCACTGGAGCTGTTGCCTCCCAGAGTTTGATGCAGTAAACTGTAAGAATTAGGAAAAGCATTTTGCGATGATACAGAGTCATCATGATCTTTAATTCCATTTGAAAATACTGCAGAAAAAGTAAGCATTGAAATCAAAATTGGCTCCACTCCAAAGTTAAGTTTCAAGATATTAAAAAGAAATTTGATCCTACAGGTAACAAATTAAGAATAAAATGTGAAGTGGCGAGTTAAACTCGACTCAAAAACCTGTAGTAGCAGTAGGTTCATATGGCCTGTCAACTCTTGACTGGGGAAAAAATCCTGGAGGTGGAACTGAAGGGGCCCTAGTTGGAACAGAGAACCCTGGTGGAGCAGAAAACTGAGACCTTGAAACAGAAGGTGGTGCAACTACAAAGAAAGAAAACAAGAAAATTATGAATATTTTTCTTTGATAAGGAAATGAAAGTACTCATTCCTTTATATATACAAATTGTGTTTTGGTCAATAAAGACAGTAACCAAAGAGCCATAAGCAAATCAATACAACAACACATGATAGGGAAACAAAAAGAATACAGGAAAATAAAAAGCAGAACCGGGAAAAAGAGAGAATACAGGAAAATAAAATTTAACAGGAGTTGCGAAGCAATAAAACACATCATTTCATTCCTTGAGAAGGCTGAGTTATACAAAATGAGAAGCAGCACTACTGCATGAGAGACTTAAGCATTTAGAAAATTTGAGACTACCGTAGCCTCTTTGCATTAATTAAGTTGTACTCGCAACTAGCAGTTTATTCTATCTCATCGTCATATTCCTACCCTCTCAAGATTGGATGTATACTTGTCAAGCCTGTGTAAACATGCACACCTTGAATTCCAATTTCCAAATGATATAATAACTAACTTATATTTGCATTGCCAGGAAACAGAAACGGAAAAAGATCCAAAACACATATTTTCAAAAACCCTTATGGAGGAAACATCACAGAAACGTTACATTTCAGTTTTAATACATAAGTTTGTAATAAACAATACTTCTTTAAATTGGATAAGCATTTAGCTTTTATGACATGTTTAAGCCATGTCTACCAGTGTATGCCTCTGCAAACAAGTATCCTAAATGACCTGATAAATCTACTCGATACCGAGCTTCTTTTAACTCATCTTCCTGCTAAACAAGTTAGCAACCCAAATGTTTTTAGCGATCCTTGCAACTCAATTATTTAAATATATTTTTCATACTACAAACTCCCTCTACAAAAGGATCTACCTTTCTGGTACAGTTTTCAGAAAATGTGATATAGGCTCATCAAGAGCTTAAGTCTACACTAACAACAAAATTTGGCTTATCAATAAGACCTGCTTCACATCAACAAAAAGATTTGAGTAATTAGTTAGCTGCATCAGGAGATTAAGGACATCAACTCTCCCATAAGTAGGATTCATAAGATCTGATTTCAATGTCACCTGGCCTGTCCAAATTCAAATAAATCAGGAAGATTAAAGAGGCCGCAAAGGAATCTGTTCTGCCAGTTGTCAATCTTCAAACTGATGACACCATTGTGCCCCCTGAAGCAAAAAAGGTCAAAGTTTGGGACAACACCAATAGGCAATAGGCGGGCACCTAAGCTAAAGTCGCATTCCCCTCAGTCGCCCAATTATGGTTACAAAGAAGCGAGAGGCAGCTGAGAACAAGACCAAAGATCAGCCTGTTTTTCACCAATGGCTCTAAATATTTCATCACATCATCAAAATTTGACTGTTTATGTGGTTTTACTTACTATTATGTTTTCTGTTTTCTACACCAATAACCGTTATATTATATAGTCATGCTCCTGTTATTATGTTCCATCTTTGGCTGACATCGTTATTTTCCTTGTCCTCTCAGTCAAATTTTAGAGTTTTGAGCACATTTCCTATTTCTGATTTTGAGCTTTTTTTCTAAGATACCTAAACTGGAGAAAAAAACAGACCTCATTTCTGTTCTGGAGACAAACGGACACCTATTGTACTTCGGATGGAAAGGGACTCGAAAATAATTATTGAAGCTATCAAAAAGGGGCACTGCAATGACTGGCAAATAAACAAATATCATCCAGACAATTCAAATGGAAACTGAGAATATTGAGATATCATACCAACATATTAGGAGGACAAGAAATACTGTGGCAAATCTGGCAGACAATTGGGAGGTGGAAAAGCTGAGCAGGGTGGTTTATATTAATAT
Organism: Torreya grandis; assembly: GCA_037957365.1. Taxonomy (NCBI): domain Eukaryota; kingdom Viridiplantae; phylum Streptophyta; class Pinopsida; order Cupressales; family Taxaceae; genus Torreya; species Torreya grandis. Next base: position 2,234,804 of record JARHVA010001799.1, on the reverse strand, counting down.
TTTTTCCCTCCAAGGCATTAAAACTAAAATCAAGAGATCTGAATTCTGTGTACTCAGTAATGCCTTTTCATGTTTGAATCAAACAAAGGATAATGATAAAAGACAAAAGAGTCTTATGTATAAATTGTATAAGACACTAGCTTTTAGTTTTGCTAACCTTTTCACGGTTAGAGTATGTTTGGAGATGAAGAATGGATATTTCCCTCAAGATGGAAAAGCAAATGCTTAAATTTAATTTATTAAATTCCGGAAAAGCAAATGCTTAAATTTAATTTACTAAATTCCAGAAAAGCAAATGCTTAAATTTAATTTAGTAAATTCCGGAAAAGCAAATTCTTAAATTTAATTTTTTTAATTCTAGAAAAACAAATGCTTAAATTTAATTTTGGAAACTTGTGTCATATTTTTATTTTTCCAATTTGGTTAGTTAGCTGTGAGCACCAACTCGGAGTTGGCATCTCAGCCAACAATGTTTCTGGGTCTAGGGGCCCTTAACCCTAGTTACCTTTAGCAAAAAAAGAAGTAAAATGAAAAACAAGTTTCTGTTGGAAGAAAACAATACCAAAAAGTATAAAACCTAAATCATGTAGATGCTGATATTACATAACACAAAAGTAATATTTAACATCATACCAGTAGAACCCGCATGAGGAGGAAGTGCAGTTCTACTAGAAAGCATTCGATATTCTTCCCGATCACAAGCAGTCCCATCATTGAATGGTATGTTAACTTGATCATAACCATTTCTGTCATCGAAAGTATCTTTTTCTTTGGACCATGTATCTTGTGATTGTCCATTAGAAGTTGAAGAGTTGGAGACCTGACTTGATTCTGTTGAAGAGTCGCCCTGTCTTGCAAATGAGAACCGTGACTGCCCACTATTTTGGAATTTCCTTGAACTTGATACATCCTTTGGGAAACCATTAATCCTATCTTTTTCACCAAGCAGCACTTTAGCAACATTATGGGGGCTGGTTATTGAATCTCCTTCCCAAATATCGAAGTTCATAGACAGAATATCTGAGATAATACTGTTCTCCCCAACATCTGTATCACTGTTATCCCTAACGTGATTTTTATCATTTTCGTGCCTCTCAAAGTACTGTGATATTTCTGATATATATGGACCCTCACAAGTTTGCTCACTGGCTGGCAGATTGACCCTTGAAATTATATCTTCTTTAGCCATGCCAGAGTCTTGACATGCAGGTATCAAACATGAAGTGTCAAATGTAACAGAGGAAGAACCCTCGGATCTTTCATCAACCATGCCAGTTTTGTAACCACTGGCATCAAGAATGTCCAAATTTGAAGCCTCTATTGAAGAGGCTGTGCTTAGGTCAGCTTTTGATATGTCTGCATGGCGTGCGCTACATGCTTTAGCCATGCCAGTGGATTCCCATGAATGGGAAGGCCTTTTATCAGCATCAAAAGCAGATCCATGATTTAATTTTCTTCCTGTTTCTGAAAGCATTTGTGCAACTGAGCCTGAACATGGTTCTTCAGGGTTATTTGAAGCATGCAAATCTTCAAACTCTGAGACACAAACTTCCTTCATTGCTTCAACCATGGAAGTTTCATGAAGACACATACTATCACTCTGTAACAAATTTGAAGGGCATTCTGGCACATCCAAAACAGGCTTGCTGGTATGGAGACTACTGTGAAAACCTTTAGAATTTTCATTTAATACTGACATACTAACATCATCAAGATTATGAAGAACAGTTACAGAGCCATCCTGATAAAGCCTTCCATTCATAACACCACAAGACGCAGATCCATATTCCAATTTCTCGGCTCCAACACACTGTACATGTAAACTGCCTGGAAGAGCTGAAATCGGTAATGAGTTATCAGATGTCCTTTCTAGGTCCTCGTGAACTCCCTGTTTTTGCTGTGAATGACTCTCACTAGGCCTCCTTTCAGGACTAACTTGCCTGATATGTTTTTCAGAGGTCACAGCGACAGCTAAAGAATCTGCACCACAACTATTTGTTAAATTTGTCCTCATTGTTTGGTGATTCTTAAGATTCTGTTTAGAAGACGCAAAACATGATGAATGTTGACTTGGCTGTGACCCATTCCCACCAATTACAACCGTAGACGGTCTGCTATGATCACAATGCAATGAGGGGATAGCTGCTGCTGCTGCTGCTGCTACCACGGCAGCAGATGTGGGTAAATTCGAAGGTGGAGAGACTGACAATGTATGGGAAGAGCTTGACTTGAGCTTTGTGGGAACTGGAATAATTGGTACTTTTGTGGGTAATGTCTTCACTTGTGTAGAGCGCAAGCCCCTGCAAGTGTTGTCTTAAAATTTATATTAGCAACAAAAAAATTATCGCTTGCAGTGTTTTATACAGTTCAGAAACCTTTACATTAATCATAACAATTACTACGTCATTGCCTGATCAATTCATATTTAGTAAGTATCAAAATAATATATACTATACCAGGAAGCAGCAGCTGGCAGGGCAGTTGCTTTTCCAGTAGTTCCATTAGAAAGGGTGGTCTTGACCGGACAGCCAACACTCTAAATTTTGATAGCAAGCAAATCATATAAACAATAAGATTGGAGTTGCACATAAACACTCCTTGCATCCTAGAAAAACTTACCAACGTAACCATATAGAGAAAAGAATCCCTACATATAGCCTTAAAAATGAAAGCTCTTCATACTCGCACCTAATATCATGTTAGAGAGTGCTGTACAAGGCAGTTTACTAAGCCAACAAAGGTTACTTACAGAAGCTGCTGTTTTCACCGAAAGTTTGCTTGAGGAAGCCATGTTTGTGCTACAGACCTCAGGTTCTGGTGCAGGTAGGCAATTACCCGCACGCCGCTGCAAAGGATTTGTAGGACTATGGAATTGTGGAATTTTGCTGCTTTTATAATCACATATAAAACAAAATAAATAGGTACCCTTACTATACTTTTGTGAGACTAATAATGAAATAATATGTTTCTTATTGGACAGAGCAACTCACAGATAAAATCCCCTAGAGAAAAACATTACATCCCAAAAAATGTAACAATGTACAAAGTTTTTGATACTTCCACAGCATAGCAATGTGCTAATTAAAAGTAACAACTACTGTCATCAGTTCAAATGAACCCACATCTACAATATTTACAATTTGATTCTTGGCATAGCTTGACAATATGCAAATACAAAACTAGTAACTACGAAATATGCTACTAAGGCAATTTCAGCAGTTTACAAACTAACTCTATAAAGAGACTGATCTAGCTAATCCAAGAGATAGGAGCTTCATCTACTCGAACATACCTTGCACATGTAGATACCATCTCCTCTTTTGTGAAACTATCTTCTTGAGTACCTATATCGTGCAGGTATAAGCAATCTGGATTGTTGCAAGGCTGACAGCAGGAATCAAAACATGTTCACAAAGTAAAAAATAATTGTTACAAGCAGAAGATAAGAGTAAACAAATTACTTTATAATGTAAACATAGCTTTAAGTTGGAATACTATATATCCTAGGACAAACAAGTATCATGAGGTTGGTACCCAAAGCAAAATAGATAAAAATATATTAATAACTTTCAATAAGGGAATACATCCAAGACATATACCATAATTCACATTAACAAATAGATAACAGCTTTGCTTACCATACTTTTCAACCATGCATGGCAGTACTTTGTAGTACCAAAACAAGCTCTGCAAATGTGACGTCCAAAGAAACATGTTTGGGGATCAAATAGATGCTGTAGTTTTTATGAAAAATAATTTGAAACACATCTGAAGAACTAAAACCATGAAAAGACTTACTTTAATGGTCTACCATCTAATACATATCCATTTACAGCTTGAATACAGCGAATAGCTTCTTCCTCTTTCATATAGGTGATATATCTGATACACAAACAGAAGAAATGATTGGCAAATGATAACTCAATATAGGATTAAAGATGAGACTATCGATGATATCTTAGTTTACCTAATTGGATTCTATGAATGTCAGGAGCACTTAACATTAGAACACAACCCTTTTCAATACCATCATAAAGCAAGATTTGAATTCCAAAATATTGCATCCACGAACACTTAAGTTCATACCAGCAATTTTACCATACAGAACTATCACATGATACAGGATGTATTACACTTACACACTCGATGTTGGGTTACTACTTGAATGTTGATTAATAGCACTAGACTTTGAAATTGAAACCTTGAGAACCTTCCCATACTGCCCGAAGAATTCTCGACGTTCAAGAGTCTACAAAGAACAAATGCATTTGGTCAAGTTTTTGGGTCTCCATGGGGGAATTCTTTAGAGTACTTAAAAAATAGGAACTTTTAAAACACTGCTATAAATATACAAATATGAAGTCAAACAATTGAAACAACACAAATGCTTTATATAGTTTTAAAATTTAAACAACACAAATGCTTTATATAGTTTTAAAATTTAGACAACACAATTAGTGCAAGAATAAATCCATCATAATAAAAATGTAAGAAAATCCCAAAAGACTACACACTGCTTGCTCTACTTTACAAAACTGATAGTTTGAGTCTCATACTCATTGTAACTAGTCTATGTTATATGTAGATCCAAAGCATGAAAAGGCAACAAAGAATGTACACTTATCACCCTTCTCAAAACCTACACACATGCACAACTTCAATCTTTTGAGGACACAACAAATTATATACCTCTTCATCGGCTAAACTTGATGGTATCCCAATGATGTAGACAAGGTTCCGCTGAATAACTCGAACATTACTGAGATGTTTGCGTATTTCAGATGCTTTTGCCTTCGACTTTTGTGACTTCTGCCTCTTCTCAGAAGATGTATCCATCAGCCTGGCTCGGTATAAAGTAGAAACATTTAGAAACACAACGTATAACAGGATTTTAGTTTTAGTATAAGAACATAATTTTGTAACTACACTACATAAAACTGTCAGCCAAACTGATTGTTTGCAAAATAAAATTGGTTAGGTGGGTGGATTTTGTGAGAAAGATTGTTCCATAATCTCATACAGCCTAACCTTTCACAATTGACTGTCATTCCAACTATTTTTTCCCTGTCATATGGCGTCCGACAAGCAGGGCAGCGCCCTTCAGTGTTATCCTTCCCAGCCATTTCCATAACATGATGCCAACACCAAACACATATCTGGCCAGATAACATTAATTTTTCATTTAACAACTGATTTGCATAACAATAAATATCTGGGGATACCATTGTAACTCGAAAAAATAAATTAGGAACTGTGTGTTGAAGATATGTAAGCCCAGTTTTTTACATACAAATATAATAATTGTATGGAAGGCATTTTCTTTCAACCTAGAACAAGCGAACACTAATTCAGGCAATCAGATACATTATAAGATCCACTAAGAAAACCTAAACAAAATTCCAAATCATTCAATTAACAATCAAATTATTTGAAGCAAATTATACAATAGTACCAGTGCAAATATGCAGCAAAAGTATCAAGGCTAACCTCATAACCACACTTGCAAGGTTTCAATTGTCGATCAGTCAAGTCCATTTCCTCCATGCAGAGTGGGCAAGTGTTTTCCCCATCATCATTCACAAAGTCCATGGTGTAAAAACAGAGTTGTTGAACCTTTGTCTCCAAGTTTTTCTGGAAGCCAAAAAGAGAAAATTAAGTTAAAACAAGTTCCACGTATAAGATCAGGAATGAACAAAAGGTTCTTGACTCAGAACAAACCATGATGTTATCATACAGTAATATCATTGTAAAATAATAAACCTAGAAGGGTATAAAGCCCTTCAGTAGATAAATCGCCATTTTAAAATGCTAAACATGAAAGCATTAAAAAGAATTCAGCAGACAACATGAAATTGTCAGACAAGCGAGTATAAAACCATTGTATTAATAACACCTAAGAGTGATTCTCCCATAGTTGAGAGACTTATTGTGCCGATCATAAAACTCCCAAGTCTGAGTGGTAAATAACACAAAACAAGCTGAATGGGGCCATGTCTCCAAAACTATCTGAGACTAAGTGAGTTTCAGCAAGTCTCTCCAAGTATGAGCAAGAGACTCCACCACCTAAAAACGAAAGAAAAAGAGCCCTCTTTGCAGGTCAAAGACGTTTTTGGTGTAGCCACATGTTTTGCCAAGTCCAAGTTGGCATGGTATATCCTTCTTGTTGAGTTCAAGCCATGTCTGAGTCTCATAACTATGGATCCTCCACTGTTCATTACAACCCAATTAGCACTCAGTTCTGTTAACCAATTGTGTTATTATTTATTAAACAAAATGGATTTTACTATAATGTGTGCTCTTTCCCCATTCTTGATATGATCTGCTTTAAGGATTTCACTGTAATCATAGAAATTAGACCTGTCTCCAAAAATTAAGATAATTAGTATGGGATATTCCAATATAGTATTTATTAGTGGCACTTAATCTATCATCGCCCAGTCTACCAGGCCTTCAATAACCCAGAAACTCGTGATAACAATCATTGTGCTGACAAACATCCGTATAATTGTCCAGACAAAAACTGCACCAAAAACCTAGGAAAACCTCAGCCCAAGCATCCACAATTTAATATCAGATCAAATCTGCAACACAAAAACCTAAAAGGCCTGTCTTGCACAAACTTGCCCCAACAAAATCAACCTGGACTTTTCACTTTTGCCCTAACAGATGCAACAAATCCAGGCTCCGGATTCCAATGTGACAAACAAATATAGACTGCAGATACCTAAAAAATTTAATTTAGTGGCATGGCATCGAAACAGGTTCCATCATTGTAAACTTCGAAAACCTCAAAACTTATAGTCCCAACAATTGTGCCAAACTTATTTTTTTAAAAAACCATGGTAGTTCAAACAAGCATCCATACATTTTCTAGGCCAAATCTGTGCAACAAAATCTAAAACAACAATTTTGTGCAACTCACCCTAATCGGGCATTCAATTGCCCCCAACACATGCAACAAACACAAGCTCTGGTTTCCATCAGAGCAATTAATACCAACAAATATGTGCTGCATAAGCCTAAAATATTTAATTTAGTAGCATTGCACTGAAGCAGGTTACATCGTTGCAAACTTTGAAAACCTCAAAGCTTGAAATCCCAAACACTGTGCCAAAGTAATAGAAACCCAGCCACAGCAGCATGAATAAGCATCCATACAATTGTCAAGACCAAATCTGAGCTGCAAAAATCTATAGCAGCAATTTTATGCAAACTTACCCTAATCAGACGTTCAATTTCACTGTAACACAGGCAACAAATCCAATCATCAAACATACACTGCAAAACAAGAAAAGTTTAACTTTATAATATGGTCCAAATTTTCATAAACCTATGAACTCATAATACCAAGCAATGTGCCAAACTAAGAAACCCCAGCCACAACGACATGAGCAAACACAAATATAATTGTCAACAGTTAAATCTAGATATTAAAAATAAAGGTTAAGTTTACCTGAGAAAATCACAAAAGATTTAATCCAAATAATTGTCCAACCCAAATCTGAGCAATTAATACATAAAACAACAAGCTTGCACAAACTTACCCCAACAAACGCCACTCCACCTATTCAATATTGCCATAACACACAACAAATCGAAGACCCAAGACAAAAGAGGAAGGCATGAAGGTTTCAACAAGCGTAAATCAACATTCTTGCACAAACTTAATGTAACATAACTTGCCCTGGATATTAAATTGCATGCTGACTCTTGCAATAAATACAAGCTCCAATCACAATTTACACAAACAAACATGCACTGCAGAAACCTGTAATCTTTAATCTACTGGCATCACATTGAATCAGAATCCCTTGTTTTTCATGAATTGTGCCGAGATAAATTAAGCCAGCCATGACATCACGGACAAGCATCCACATAATTTACCATCAGACCAAAAATGTACCATGAAAACCGAAGAGGCCTGTCTTGCACAAATTTTGCCCTAACAAAACCCGCACTGCTTATCCAATTTCACCCTAAATGTGAGAAATCAAAGCTCGGTAAAAATTTAAGGCATGGGGGGGTTTGATAAGAGTAAGAATCAGTAATTTACCGGTTGCAAATCTGAGAGACTAAAGCCTATAAAACAACAAACTTGCGCAAACTTACCGTCAGCAAAACCTTACCCTGGACATTCAATTTCGCACTAAAACATGCAACTATTCCAAGCTTTGAGTTACATCGTCGCACTCTTTACAAACAAATATGCACTGCGGAATCATAAAATATTAAATTCTGTGGCATCACAGTAATCGGTTCCCATCATCACAGTTTTCGAGAAACTTATAATTCCAAGCATTGTCCCGAACTAAAAATCCTTACTACGGCGGTAGGGCCAAATATCAACACAGTCAAATCCAGATAAAAACAAAAAGAAAATGTTTTACCAGTAGAAATCTCAAATACTTAATCCATATAATTGTCCAGACCAAATCCGAGTAATAAATACCTAAAACAACAATTTTGTGCGATCTTATGCTAACAAACCTGCTCCCCATGTTAAATTTCGCCGTGAATCGAAGTGCCGGGACGAGACAAGGTACGAGGGTTTCAATGAGTAGGAAACAACAATTTTACACAAGTTTTACCCTAACAAAAAAGCCTGCCCTGGATATTCAATTTCGCCTTAACACATGCAGTAAATCCAAGCTCCGGGACCAGATATAATGCACGGGGGTTTCATTAAGTGTTGAAAAACATAAATTTGTGTCTGCAAATATTCGTGACCGGCGAGATTCGAACATGCGACCTATGAAAAGATCTTTAACGGCCACAAATAGCCGAAGATCCAGACGATGCCACGGGAAATATAAATTGAAAATAACCTCCGAGCCGAATCGAACACAAAAGGAATAACAATAGTTACAAACAGAATTTTAAAACTTGAAAATAATCCTACGACTCTGTAAATTTGGCCCTAAAAATAAAGCTAAGGAATAAAATATGTGAGGGTTAAATTAAACCTGTAAAGCTCGCGAGGTCGCAAGATCGAGACCCTGGGGCGCCAAATCTGGTAAAAATAGTCGCTGATGATAAGCAAAGGACCAAAAATGAATGAAGGAAAATGGTGCTGTATCGTGTAAAGGCTATTGTTTGTTTGGTTCTTCCATATGTTGTTTTGTGTACCTAAAATTAAATATAGTATCAAAAAATGTAAGATAACGCAACGCCGTTTGATTTAACGGCGAACTTCGCTTTAAAGAGGATCCACCGGGGATGTCTTCTAACCTCGGTTAAATATTGCAAATACAAGGCTCGACGCCGTCGAATTTGGGTGTAAAAACTATGCCACTTAAATTCGTAGGGGTGCTGCTGAGGTTTTTTTAATTCTGGTTTAGGTTAAAGGGGCGCAATTTGTGGTGGATATAGCAAGTGGTTTGTTTAGGCGAAACTCGTGGTGGGTAGCGAGTGGTTTTTTTTTTTAATTAAATAGGGAGTTGCGGTTCAATTTTTTACATCGGAGAAGAACAGGCGGCAAAGCTTCCCGGTGACATCGTTACCATTAATCTATTTTTTTAAAATTATATATATATACACATTTTAAATAATATAAGGCCTTATTCAAAGGTGGTGATTTTGGTTGTATTTATTTTAGTGTTTTTTGTTTTATTTTTTTAAGATTAATGGTAACGAGGTTTTAAGCTATGATCCTTACAATATGACCACGATGATCTTTATTGAAATTATGGGCATGTTTCGTTTGAAATATGAGAAAGAGAAGGTTGGCCACGGCCATCATGTAACTATACACTATGAAGTATTTTGTTTGGCGAAATTCCATTATTGTGGTTGGTATTAATATTTTTTCTTCTATTTTGTGGAAATATATAGAAGCTATAATGATTATTTAATGATTATTTATATATATATATATATATATATATATATATATATGTGTGTATATGTGGAAGTTTCATATATATATCACATTTAATTATAATTTAAATTGTTGATATAGTGTTATATAGTTAGAAATATTTAATGTATGAAAGATAATTAATAGTTATAAATATTAATTATTTTTCTCGTTGTTAATTAATTTTATTTTTTTCTTAGTATGTAAATAATAAGTATTGTTTTATTGGTGAAGTGTATAAGATCAAAAGATATTATATTAAACTATAAAATGGGATACATGTTACATATGAGATAAATATAATAAAATAGTTAATTGATATTTGAAATAGATGAATGCAAGTACTATGAAATGTGAAGAATTAATAAAAGAGGTTTTTAGATGCGTATGTAATTTTTAATTTTTGTGTACTCGTAATGGTTAAAAATGATGGTAAACAAGGTTTGAAATAATGTAGAAGATAATCCAAAAAGATGATTGTGATATGATGATGCAACCAAAATAAGATTGTTCTAATAAAGGTAGACAAATATCATATTGTTTCCACAGAGCATGTTTGTCTCAATAGTGGCAGTCTGATCTCGATAGTGGCAAAAAAAGTTAAATTAGTCTAAAATTTTATGAATTCATTCGTTAGCGCCTGCTCGGTAGAAACCTCTCTTTAAATTAGTGAATTGATGTGCGAAACTACCATAATTCCTTCTCATCTACTCAAGCCTTAATCCACTCCAAGAGACCTTGTAATGGCATAAAAACTTGACCTTGTTATAAGGGGTTTGCCTCAACCATACCCCTTTTCAGTGACAAATTAGAAATCAACAATCATGCAAGTCAATAAGTAGATTGATGTGTATGAACTTGTCATCCCTTATCCTTATGTATGAGATGCAAGCAAGTAGTCGATTATATATGCTCTTTCATTGGTATAAGTATGCAGTGATAACTCTTCAAAAAATAGTATTCTAATAAAAAATAATATGTAAGAAATCCTTATATGTGATTCTTGTAATTACATAAGCATACGATATGATTGTGAAATAGGTCTGAAGTTGTAAATGCATTAGGGTGCTTGTGTATATATAGACTTTTCAAATTCAAATTGTGAACTATTTAGTGTGCAAGCCAACATCATGGAAGTAGGAAAGCCAACAATCAAGGCACAACAAAACATTATGAAAATGAGGGAAGGGGCCAAAAGGACCCATGATTGACACAATCACTATCTAAATTATTTGATAATGGTTTGATAAGTATCATAGTATTCTAATACTAGTCAGGAAGACCAAAACCCTAAAAATAAAGACATACAAGTTTGCAAGAGTGGCTAAAAGTATCCCGAGGAAAATAAATGACATATCTAAAGGTTTTTAATTATAAATGTTGATATCAGAGTTAACCTTGAATGACGTTAAAGACTTTATGAAACTCAACACAAAGAAAATATGCCAATAAGAACCTAATTTGAACTAATGATCCATATGTACAAAAACAAGATAATATCATTGTAATTACAAGTTGTATTCCTAATTTAAGCATCTACATATAGTCAAAAGTCACTAAGTTCCCAACCTTCACCTCTACAGAAATCAAAAAATATCCTAATAATTAAATGTTTGAGGCTTTCACTATCCATAATGTAAGTAATTTGGGGCTTTTAGAAAACCATGTGTAAGTTTACATAGGTTTTTGCAAAAGCCCTAAATTACTTACATCCTAATAATCTTAATAGGGTTGAAGTTTGAGAACTTGGTGACTCTTGGCAACTTATTATTCACATGTTTTTTTATAAAGGGTAAAAAGTGGGTTTTTACTGGGTCTCATCCCAGTTACAACAAGTTGGCCAAAGGCTGAAAAGAGATAACAAAAAGGAATTAAGAACCAAGAAGAATAGGCAAGTTTTTAATCAACAACAGTAAAACAATCAAAACACAACCAACTAGCCACATCAAACCTTCAGCAAAAAGACAGCTAAAAGGCAACAACTACAACCAACTAAGAAAAGAGACAGCAAATATATAACCTTTTGAAGATCCTAATAAAAATAGGTAGCAAGTTCTAAATTTATCAATAAAAATAGCCACCAAAGTGTTTGGATCTATGTTAAGAATGAGTGAGATGAACCCAAATTGCACATAGAAATTTAATCACATGAATATAATATTCACTTTGTATTTCTTCTACTATATTCAATACAATACATTTGGCTATTATATAGCCATCAAGATAGTATTACCACCTCCTAATAAATAGGCAGGACAATTAACAACTTACCCAGTAATACACATGGGTAATAACAAACCTTATGAGAATACATTTCCCAAACAGACTAATATGCTATAATAGTTTTAAAATACTTAAACCTATATAACAAACAATAATTAATAAAGTTACAAATATTAAATCCTAACATTCACCCCTTTGACATTATTAATTTATATCACCCCCTTAATGTGAACATGGGAAGAATATACATCTTCAAGAATTAGCACAAATAGAATTGTATGTCAATGCATCCTTTTAGGTCTGCATACTACTGATGTGATCTTGTTGCAGATGACCACTCCTATCTGAAGGAATGCATCCCGTATTTACTTTATGTGACTGCAACAGATGTGTCACTAGGGTTCATCTCTATAAAGAAGTAAGGCAGTCACAAGATCTTTGCAATTAGCTGCCCTCCTATACAATAGTTTTCCACATTCTATTATCCACACTCTCCCTTGTCTCCAAATATCAGAGGTGTTTCAAACAAGTAGGGGAATGAAAACACACAACTAAAAAAGAAAATTACACCATGCATGTGAACAATAATGTCCTTCTATTCTTATTCAAACACACAAATCATCAAATCATTCTAGGAGCCATCGTTGGTGACCAACAAGAGGCTCTTAAAACCTCCTTCCTCTATGTATCCTCCAACCTCCAATAGATGAAGCTGCTCACTCAGCTGATATGTCGATGTAGCTCAAATTCATGAATTTGTCGAGGAGAAATCCCCCCCCCTCAATGTGAAACAATACATATTTACAGGATGTCGGGGTCACTTGAAAATGCATCTTTTTGTTTGACTTTTTTACAAATACGACATACTTAAAAAATGACTTTTTTGACATTTTAAAAAATTTTGACAAATAAGGACACAATGACTCAAATATACGCATAGATCTATTTTATGAAATCTAATTAGACTCATTAACTCTTAATGACAATGGGCTCTTTAAAGAATTTTTAAAATTCACATGATTTGTATCAAGATTAAACTATTGCTAAACATTAACCTAAGAAACCCCACTATCAAACTCTAAAGACTCAAATTACTATAATGTAATTTAATCAACTCTTTATAACACAAAAATTAAAATTTAATCTTAATTATTATTTTTTAAATACTACCATACTAAACTAATGACTTTGATATAGGATTTATTTACATAGAGCATTCAAGTACTTAATATCCAACAGTCTTTAAAACTTAGACAATGACAATGAACTATTAATTTGACCATGTAACAATAAAATAAAACCTGTTCGACTATTGAAAAAACACAAACTACCTCAAAGACATAGCCTTTACATGGGATGACACAATGATGTTTGCATGAGTGACTTTGGTATAGCTGGAAGGAGACTTTGCCGATGGTTAACAGTTGGATGGAGAGTGGAAATTAGAATGCTAAAATTATACACAGTAGATTTTCATCCAACCAATATTTTATCCTTTCTTATACGTGGATATTTGGCAAAGAGTTACAAGTTTGCAGCAACAGTTGAGCGTGGTGCATGGGCATCTACATCTATAAATCCAAACCAAGTAAAGATAGACATGCAAATCATTGGTGTCAGGATATGTGACACCGGAAGCATACAGTTGATTACCAAACCAAGCAACTTAATATGCGGAAATTAACCAGAATCACAAGTAACTAGAATTCAGAATAACACATGATATGAGAGACAATACACAACTTGTATTAATACTTATACAAAAAAGAATACAATAAAGAAGATGCCACTTCTTCTCCACCACCTCTTCAGAGGCTTCCCACACCTCAAGTGAACAGTAATTCTCTCCTCAAAGCTCTCTCTCTCAGGTCCCAACACACAACTCAAACACAGAGTTGGTGTTCACCTCTTGTGCTCCACGCACACCACAAGTGCTCCACGCACTCCACAAGTACTCAATTTCCTTCAAGTAGATCTCCCATGAACCTGCAACAACCTGCAATTCAACAGACCATACTTATGGAAGGAACTCCCTTGCCTTCCTCTTTGCTCAATCTGAGTACACACCTGTAGTCCAAGTAGATCCTGCCTGATTCTGCTCCCTGTTGTGTTACTGTCTTATCTGATCTTGCACACCTACAAATCAACCTGGTTCTGCACACCTGTGAACCTTGACCTTGCACACACATACACCTGCAGATCAACGATCTTACTTACCATGTAGATCTCCTATATAGGCCATGCACACCTGCTGACCAAGATCCTACACACCTGAAGAATCTTGCTGACTCTCCAAAACCAGCACCCACCTTGGTACTGCTGTGGAACTAGGAGGAACACCCTTGCTCACCTCACACACAGAAGGAGCTAACTTTTCTCAACTCAAACTAGAACACTTTTCCAATACAACCATGAGTCTATTATATAGATCTCATCCAAACAATAATTAGACATCTAATTACAATAATTAGATCCGCAGCTCTCAGTCTAAAAATAGCTCTAATCATGCAAACACTTGGTTCGTTAGCTAACTGCCCGTAATAAACTCGCAGTCAAACCACACAGGCGACCGACGTCGGTCCCTATCTACCTGGAGGTGACCGACGTCAACCGATCCCTGACCGACGTCGACTGATCAAACCGACACCGATTGCTCTGACACTCAGCAACCTTCAGCAGCCCCTCCAATGGCCTTCTCCATGTTTGCATCAGTGAAGCTTTTAGCTCCACAACCTAACAATCTCCCACTTGGAGATAAATAGCTGCATTGTACCTGTACCTGTACTCCGTCTAATCTGTTTCCTGGTTTGTATCCCTCTTCAAGATCAATCCTGAAGACAACACACCACACAACCTGTGATGTACCTCCTGTCATCCGAGTACCCTGCCACATCCGAACCTACAAACACATGTAGTGAAGTCCTGACCCTGCATATCATGAATCCCTGCTGCTGGTCCCTCTCAAATACCTGAGAACCCACTTCCCCGAATTGGCTCCTAACTCTCTGACAGCTCCCACTGCATGGGAATACTCATGTCTATACCAGACCTCATGTGATTTCGGACAATGTACCTGTCTAGCCCTTAGTGTGCTCTGGCTCTGCATCCTGAACCTCGCCAACACCTGATTCACATCAGCTCCCACTGGAGACAAAATCAACCTGTGATCTCCATGTCTCCCATGCCAAAGAATTTTGCTACTCCAAATTCTTCATAGCAAACCACTGAACTAATCTTACCCTTATCTCAACAAAACCCTGTATGTACAATCCTACTAGCAAACATACCATCCACATATAGCAACAGAATGATGTCATGACTCATCATCCACCTGGTAAGGCAAACCACAGTAGTTACCTGACATTGACTAAAGCCATGCTTCGTCCTCCACCTGTCAAAACCTGTACCACTGTCTTGCAGCTCCCTCAAGACCATATGCCTAGTCTTCTGTCTCACGTGTCCGTTCACTCTATTCTTCAACTAAGGAATCCATTCGTCTCTGTGCTTTCATACCTGCTGGCAACCCTACCAAAACTCTCGTTTGGTTCTGCATCATATCCCTGCCATGCACCCACCTGTTTCCTGGATCCTTCCTGCTCTACAATCAGCAACGAGTATAAAGAAGAGGAACAACGAATTTGAGGGCCTACTTACGTCTTCAGTCCTCCGTATGGGTGTTTGAGACTCCTTGACAGTGTGCTGTCCACCCAAAATCCGTTACAGTGACCGACCTCGGTCACTCCACAGTCTGCATTCGACCGACGTCGGTTCCCATGCATCTGTCCCTGACTACCGACCTTGCCAACGTCGGTGTCCCTACTGCCGACGTCGGTCCTCGTGACCGACATCGGTCTTACCTACTATCGACGTCAGTTTTTCTGTCGACGCCGGTACCTGTGTTTCCTGTGAGTGATGACTTTTTACCCACGAGCTCCTTTGAATCAATCCCCATGTCCAAACTGCCCTGCTCAGAAGTATCCAGCCCCATCCACTGGTCTCTATCCGCCATCTCCTCCAAGTACACCAAGGCTTTCCAGTTCTTAAGCCTGTCAAATATATCTGTCTTCTGCTTAAGAACATGCATCTCCTTCCTGCTCATGTGACCAAGTCTACGAAGCCACGTCTCCACAACAAAAGAAGAATCAGTAATATAAACAAGTAGATAAAGAGTACCTATATTCTTACCACCAGCTAATTCAAGTGCATCCGCTGTGAGAGTTCTTGTGCATCTCTCATCACCCAATCTTTCTGAAGAAATTAGCCATATCTCCAAACCTGGGACCTGCATGACCTTCATCAACACCTGTGTGTTGGCTGCCTGCAATTTCAGCTTCACTCCCCCTTTGCCAATTCTTTGGCAAGGCTCACCAGCTCCTCTACCTGGGGCTGCATGGAAAGAGGCAACCGAATCTTTTATCCAAGATTCAACTTTATCCAAGAAACCTCCCAGAGCATCCTGTGTAACAACACCTGCTACATCTGCTTCTTCAGTTTCTTCATGCTGATCTTCCACAAACCAACAATATTCTTTTACCTATTCTTTCTTTCCATGGGACCGTAAGTGACCATCTGTGCTTTTCAACTCCTCCATTCTTAGCTTACCTTCATCTGCCATTACTCTACTCCCACTCAATCAGAAGCCCCTGAGAGTGACCTGTAACCAAACACAAAACCTGCTCCCTGCAACCTTAGCTCTGATACCACTTGTCAGGATATGTGACACCGGAAGCATACAGTTGATTACCAAACCAAGCAACTTAATATGCGGAAATTAACCAGAATCACAAGTAACTAGAATTTAGAATAACACATGATATGAGAGACAATACACAACTTGTATTAATACTTATACAGAAAATAATACAATAAAGAAGATGCCACTTCTTCTCCACCACCTCTTCAGAGGCTTTCCACACCTCAAGTGAACAGTAATTCTCTCCTCAAAGCTCTCTCTCTCAGGTCCCAACACACAACTCAAACACAGAGTTGGTGTTCACCTCCTGTGCTCCACGCACACCACAAGTGCTCCACGCACTCCACAAGTACTCAATGTACTTCAAGTAGATCTCCCATGAACTTGCAATTCAACAGACCATACTTATGGAAGGAACTCCCTTGCCTTCCTCTTTTCTCAATCCGAGTACACACTTGTACTCCAAGTAGATCCTGCCTGATTCTGCTCCCTGTTGTGTTGCTGTCCTATCTAATCTTGCACACCTGCAAATCAACCTGGTTCTGCACACCTGTGAAACTTGACCTTGCACACACATACACCTGCAAATCAACCATCTTACTTACCATGTAGATCTCCTATATAGGCCATGCACACCTGCTGACCAAGATCTTACACACCTGAAGAATCTTGCTGACTCTCCAAAACCAACACCCACCTTGGTACTGCTGTGGAACTAGGAGGAACACCCTTGCTCACCTCACACACAGAAGGAGCTAACTTTGCTCAACTCAAACTAGAACACTTTTCCAATACAACCATGAGTCTATTATATAGATCT
This sequence comes from Torreya grandis, assembly GCA_037957365.1. Lineage (NCBI taxonomy): Eukaryota > Viridiplantae > Streptophyta > Pinopsida > Cupressales > Taxaceae > Torreya > Torreya grandis. The sequence continues at coordinate 2,217,212 of JARHVA010001799.1, read as the reverse complement.
CATCCAAACAATAATTAGACATCTAATTACAATAATTAGATCTGCAGCTCTCAGTATAAAAATAGCTCTAATCATGCAAACACTTGGTTCGTTAGCTAACTGCCCGTAATAAACTCGTAGTCGAACCACACAGGCGATCAACATCGGTCCCTATCTGCTTGGAGGTGACCGACGTCGGTTGATCCCTGACCGACGTCGGTTGCTTCTCTTCACTGTCCTGCCGACGTCGGCTGATCAGACCGACGCCGGTTGCTCTGACACTAAGCAACCTTCAACAGCCCCTCCAATGGCCTTCTCCATGTCTGCATCAGTGAAGCTTTTAGCTCCACAACCTAACAATTGGTAGGTGTGTTGATCTAAATGTTGGAAACTAGAATAATCATGGCAGAGGGTCGATGAACTACATATGAATGATCTTGCATTGACTTTTAGATGTGATGATGACTTCACAAGAATGTGAGCCTCTCATAGAACAACGTGCATCTTCAAGTCTGTATTTGTAAACCAATGAATATCTAGCACCTCCACATGTGCTGCTAAAACACAAAAAACTATCATGCTTGGTTGGATCATAGAGGCTTGTGGAGGGGGTATAATGAAAATATTAGAAAAATCTGATCGGTCAGTCTTTTATTGACAATATGCACCTATACAAGACAAGCCATACAAAATAATCAATGGATCATGCTCAGATATGAATGATAGAGGTGTCGAATATAATGATCAAAATATATTCTAAACTGCTTTGTTAAATGAGCGTTTCGACCAATCTAATCATAAGTTGGATGCCTTCCTACAATATTTTTGCCTTCTACCTAATTTAACATGCGATCAGGATTATAAAATGAACTTCATAAATTGGGGCAAGGGAAAATAATGTAGCTTCCCCTACAAACAAATTATTCTTCCATCTAACCAGGTACCCGCTCTGATACCACTATTGAAGAATGAGCGAGCCAAACCTAAATTGCACAAAGAAATTTAATCACACAAATATAATATTCACTTTGTATTTCTTCTACTATATTCGATATAATACATTTGGCTATTGTATATCCATCAAGATAGCATAACCACCTCCTAATAAATAGGGAGGATAAATAACAACTTACCCAGTAATACACATGGGTAATAACAAACCTTACGAGAATACATTTCCCAAACAGACTAATATGCTATAATAGGTTTAAAATACTTAAACCTATATAATAATAATAATAATAATAATAATTAATAGTGTTACAAACATTAAATCCTGACAATCTGGATCTTATAAGTTCCTTCATCTTCATCCTCCTAGTCACCATATCACTTGTTTGAATTGTTCTCTTTTATTTGGATTTCCTATTACTTACTAGGTTCTAATTATCATTATTCTTTCCCTCCTCGTAGGTGGCTCCTGTCTCAAAATCTATCTTTTCCAACTTAACATATTCCTTGTACATTGATCTTTCCCAAAAGGTAATAATCTTTAACTCACTGACGTCTATCTCCTGTGGCAGGGTATGAGTCTTGTTATGTTTCTTTGAACTAGTGGTTCCTCTTATTCTTGTTGTTGATTTTAATTTTGATCTCCTTGGGTTTTTATCCCTCCCTCCTCAATATTGAGAGATTTTTGCTCCTTCTCCACTGTTGGATTCTCTAGACTGTCCTCTAGCTCCTAGTCTTCCAACTCTTCACTCATTCCCTCCTTAAGGGTTACGTTCTCCATCCTTGCATCCTCTTAGTAACCATAATGTATCTATTGTTTTCATTGGTGTGTTGCATTCAAACATCTAACCTCTTCTTCATTTATGTTTACTAAATCTTCTTCCTGAATCAGGACCTCATGTTCTACCCCTTGATCTTTGGCCACTTTGTTGTTCTCTTTAAGAGCCTATTCCTAGTCTTTATCCTCCAGAACCTTCCCTTCCTCCTAATCATGTAGCTATTTCTCCATTTCTATCACCTTAATGTGTCCATCCTCATCCATACACCCATGCTCACTCTCAATTGGATCCTCAGTATTTCCCTCTAATTTTTAGTTGGTTCTACTTCCTTTAGCTCACTACCCTGAGCCTTGATTTTTTTAACTTCCTCTCTTAGATTTTGGGTTCTATCTTCTCCTATAGACTAGATAAGGCCCTCATTCCTTTTCCATTCATGATGGGAAAAAGAAGAATCAAGATTTAATCCTAAACCCTTACAATATGATGTAACTTCATAATCTATCACTTGAACCCTGTTGTTTAACCCTAATTTGGATTAAATAATCCTACTTGGGTAGATAGGGTTAAGGATATAGAAAAATAGGACACAAGGGTGAATATCAAATTTACAACAAGCCAATTAATGTGCTAAACTTAGATGTACCATATGTTTATTTTATTAAACTAAGACAGGCTATTAACGGAAAGTACAACTATGTCAGATATAGAAATGACATAAAAAATAGTACTTAGCTAGATTTGATGCTAATGCAGATTTGGATCAGTATAGGTAATGTTGACCATTTTCTACATGACCAATTTGTGTTTTCCCTTTGGCTCTTTTTGTTTATCCATTGCTCATTTTCTGTGTTTGGTCACTTAGTTGTTTGTCTTTTCCCTTTGACCTCTCATGGTTCAGGCTCTTCTCCCTTGTTCTTGTTTTTTTTCCTTTGCCTTGATTGCCTTAGCCTTTCTTACTTTGTTTTTCCCCAAAGTGCCCTTCGAAAAAGGTTTTGAAGGGCCACTTCCCTTATAAGTGCCCTTCAGAACTTTTTCGAAGGGCCTTTCTTACCTTTCCTTCCCCCCAAGTGTCCCTTCAGACTTTTCTGAAGGGTACTTGCCTTGTCCAAGTGACCCTTCATAAAAGTTTTGAAGGGCACATTTTTGTCTAAGTGTCCCTCCAAAACTTTTTTAAAGGGCACTTGCCTTGTCATTTCCTCCAAAGTGACCCTTTAGAAAAAGTTCTGAAGGGCACTTTTTGCCCAAGTGTCCCTTTGAAACTTTTTCAAAGGGCACTTTTGCCCATTTTCTCCAAGGTTACCCTTTAGGATTTTTCTCGAATGGCCCTTTATCTTTGGAAATGTCCTTTAGAAAGTTATAAAGGGCCATTTCCTCTGACAATTCCATTCAAAAGTTTTTGAAGGGACCTTGTACATTTACCCAGGTATCCTTTAGAACTTTTTTGAAGGACACTTTCCAAAGTGTCCTTTAGGAAAAATTCCCAAAGGAACTAGTCGTTGCCCAAAAACCAAAATTCCCAAAGGAATTCCTTCAAATAAATTGTTTAAAGGAATTACTTTGAGAAAATTACCTAAAACAATAAGTTTGACCCAAATGGATTCCCATGACGTGCCATATGACATCAAATTTGATACAGCCAACTAGCCATTGGGATTCAAAGATATGATGTGTTGCAGGACGTCAAATTTAGGGTGGCTAACTAGCCATTGGGATTCAAAGACATAATGTGTCATAGGACATCAAATTTAGGGTGGCTAAGAAGCCATTGGGTTCATAATGGTGACATGCCACAAGATGTCAAGTTCATGCCCAAAGTCTTCAAATAAGAAGTAAAAGTCACTGGGAAAACCTGAATGACTCTGTAGTGTAAATCATATTTTCCAACATGCTTGATTTATGAATTTTATAAGGAGAAAACAAGGAGTAGAAGGACTTAGAAAACTTGAAAGGGTCATAAGCAGTGCAAATCAGGTTTTCAAAAGAGCTTTGCTTATAAACTTTTATGAGTAGAAGCAATCAAAAAACCTAAAAGAGAAAGGATAGTGTAAATCAGGTTTCCCAACATGCTTGACTTATAGGTTTTATAAGTAAAGCCATTCAAAAAACTTGAATGGGTCTGCAGTATAAAACACATAAGCTTTTAGGGATTCTAAGGTTTACAACAGCTATCTGAGCCATTTCTTATGGAGGGTCATCTCACTATTGGTTTTACAATGATCCTAGTCATTTCAAGAGGACAAATCAAAAAGAAGGACAAACTCTAACTGAATGAGAGAGCAGTTGGAATTAGTTTTACCAGGATGGTGACAACAAACTATTTTGGAGGTTTCTAATTTGGTGCCCAAGAGCTCTCTTTGCTTTCCCTCTTTTACTATAAATAAGACCCTTGGGCTCTTATTTTATCATCCACAAATAGTATGGCGAAGCCCTGCTAGAATGTTCTACCATTTTCTTGCCTTTGAGAAAAGAAACATAAGTCTATTTTCTTTCAAAGTTATAGGCATGCAAGAGACACATAGTGAAAATGAGTGATGTTTTATCCTTCTATTCTCTATCCTTCATGTTTTTGATCAAAGAGTTGATCCACCAGGTCATGTAGAGTGTATTCTAGCTATATGAGACTTTGCACATGTGTAATCATTTTCTAGATTATACAGGTTGTCTTTCCAGTTATTTACCTTATGTGATCTCATTCATTTTGTCTCTACATTGAAATACTTATGTTTGAATCTTCTAGAGCTTGAGTTATAGACCATATTCTATTGTATTGTGCATAAGTATAGGGCATACATGTGGATACTAATTCTTGGTGTATCACCATTTTAGACTAGGCTTTTCATTTATGCAAACTTCTGACTCTTATCACTCATACAATCTGGTTCAACAATTTTATTACACAACAAAAAAGGCTAATACAAAGAGCTAGCCCTTTCAACCTAGAGGTTCATTTCCACTTATAGGCACACCCACAGGTCTAGAAATGTCACAATGTTACCCAAATCTGGAGGAGGCTTGAACAACCCTCTTTTAGGGTACAATATTTGGAGACAACAGTTCTAGCATGCTTGGTAGGACCAATATTATTGATAAGTTAAGGTGATTACTGGTCTTGACAAGCTTGAAGTAGTAGAAATACCCCTAAACCAGCATTTGGTGACTCCAAAAGGGTGTGAATCCCTGGTTCTAGACCAAGTTTTATACATGGTCCTCATAAGGTCCTTAAGATTTTCTGACCAAGTCCCTTTAGCTGAAGCTCTTCCTTAAGAATAATACCCTGAACCACTTCTAACCCTATTAAATCCTTGGCAAGGAGGTTTTGGGGAAGAAGAGGGAGACGTTGAAAATTTTCAAGGAGAGGAAGAAGTTGAATTAGAGGAAGAAATAGAGGATCAAAGGGAAAGAAGAGAAATGGGGGAAAGGGGAGAGACAGATAGACATCAACCCTTCCCTACTTTTAATTCCCAAAACCCAATAGAGCTTCTTGCATATTACCTCATCCCTCTAAATGCTACCAAAAATATTCCTAGTTTCAATGGGGAGGGTCTTATTACCCCATCTGAACATATTAGAGACATCTCTAATTTCTGCAATTTCCATAATGTTACTAGGGCCAACATAGCCATTAGGCTACTTGTTATGTCTTTAAAAGGCAAATTACTTGACTAGTATAGAATGTTGGAGGGGGTTTGCATTACAAGTTGGGATGGCTTTGGAGACCTATTGGTGACAAGATTCAAAAATAAGAGTGATCATGCTTCCCTAATACATCAACTGAATGTAATAAGAAGAGGTCCAAATGAATCCATAGGAGATTTCAATGAGAGATTTCAAAGAACATGGTATAGGCTGCCACCAATCATGATACCTCCTCCTAGCTTTGTGTTCCCAACATAACTCAAAGGGATTGGTATTGATGTTGTTGTTATGTTATAGTCAATGGGAGGATTCACTCTTCCAGATGCATATGAGCTAGCAATTGATGATGAGAATAGTTTAATTCAGGATAGAAGACTTCCTTCAATAGTTTCCATGCCTTTGTTGTCCCACAATTTGGTTGAAGCTCCAAGAATGTCACAAGTTTACAATGCCAATGTGAATCCAAGAGCCTTTCCCAAGAAGGTGGATAACATTGTGGACAAGGATGAAGAAATCAGATCATTGAGAGCTCAGCTCAAACAAGCTCAATATCAGGCAAGTGCTCCTCCTAATGCACAACACTATCCTAAAAAAGAATACATATCCCCATCCCAATACAATTATCAAGGGAGAGGACAAAATCAACAAGGCTACAGTAGACAACCCAATGCATATAATCCAAATTCTACTCCTCTCATAAAGGTTGTTGTTCCAATTCATGCAAATCTAGTGCAAGGAGAAGATCATGTGGACCAATGGGGGTAGCCTCAAGGTCAGTTTACACATGATGATAGAGGAACCTGCTACACTTTGACTACACAAAAGGAAGCTACTCCTTACATGATAGCAAAAGAAGCATGTCCTAGCCAAAGGGATAGTCATAGGGAAGGCAACAACCCAAGTGTGAGAATGATGAATTTTCAAGTAAAAGATGATTTTGTGTTGACTCAAGGCATGCCAATTATAGCTAATATAAGGTCTAAGAAGAGGGCATTGGGAGAAGGCCATGAGCCACAAATAGCTCCAAGTGATGCCTCTCTAAGGCCACAAAGTGCCAATCAAAGTGTTGTACCTTCTACAAGTTATGTTCCTCAACAAAATCAGAATGTAAATTCAGCTGCCAAGATTACAACACAACATGCTACAAATCCTTTATTACTGTCAAAAATGCAAGAGAAAGTGAATACTCCATCTCTAAATATTGTGGACTCATTAAAGAGCACTAAGACAAGCATATCCCTTTGAGAGGTTCTACATATACCTGGTCAAAATGAGCTTTTGCAAGAGTAGTTAGCAAGCATGCATGTGGCTCCTCAATCTTTGAAGCATCATAGTGTGGCTCTCACAAATTCTTCAAATCATCTTTTGGAGCCTTCTACTAAAGCTAAAAATCCTCCACCCTTGTACCTCACACTCATTGTGGGAGATAAGTTGGTCCACAATTATATTGTGGAAAGTGGAGCAAGCACTATTGTTATGCCTAAAGTAATGGCTGATAAGTTGGGTTTGAACTACGAGCCACATAGTAAAGGCATGTTGCATCTGTATGGAACTCTAATCAAGATTGTAAGATTAGTCAAAGGTCTGAAAGTGTTTTCACATGGCTGCCCAAGCTTCCCTATCATGCACGATATTATGGTGGTGGACCTTCCAACACACTTTACTATATGCTTGTCTAGGGACTTTACAACCAAGATTTCTACTGATTGGTCCTTTCTAGCTTTCAAAACAAGGTATGGAACCAAGGTAACCATAAGGACATAACCCTTAGTAAGGTTCCACATTGAGCCATACTTGGAGACAATGACAAATCAAAATTGTCTAATCAACAAAGAGGAAGAAACAATCCTAAATAGTGAAACATCTTCTCTTGAAGGTATTTTTGACCTCTATCTTGATAAGGATAGCACAGAAACACATGGCCTTAATCCTTATACTTTCATTGAGGAAACTGATTTGGGAGATTACTGCATATACGAGGAGAACGTCCCAATTACTTCACTCACTAATGAGGATCATGCATTGGATGGTGTGTGAGAAATGTTCTTTAATGGTTCAAGGAGAAAAGTAGGTGTAGGAGATAATGTCGTGTTGGTTTCCCCATTGAAGAATCATTATTACTCTTCTTATAGGTTTCACTTCAGCTGCACTTGCAACGTGGTAGAATATGAAGTCTTAGTTCATGGTCTCCAATGGGCAAAGAAGAGAGGAATCAAGCTTTTAAAAGTCTATGGAGATAATGCGCTGGTCATTCATCAACTGAGAAGTCAAGCTATAGCCAAGAACCCCTTTCTCAAGTCCTACAATCATAGTGTATGGGATCTACTTGAATATTTTGATACCTTCAACATCCAGCCTATACCAAGAGACTTGAATAAGCACGTTGATAGATTGGCTACAATAGGAGCATGTTTTGACTCAGCTGTTGATGTTAAACATGAGAAGGATCAATCCCATATCAAGATCATTATGAGACCTTCCATTTTGGATAATGAAGTGTCATGAAAAGTGTTTGAAAGTGATGAACACATTGCACACTTCTTGCAAAATGAGGTAGGCTTCTCTTCAAGAAATCAAAAGAAGTTGCATGATCAATATGAAGAGCAAATTATATAGTTGAAGACAAATAAAATACCCAAGAGGTTGATTACCTTGGAGAGTGTTTTCAACGAGGATGATCAAAAGAAGAACCAAAGAATGAGCATGTCAACAAAAGAAGAGAACTATGAGAGAGTTCTGATTTTCAAGGACAAACTTTTGAAGATTGGCAAGGTTTGTTCTCAACTGGAAGGCAAGATTTTATTGCATTATGCAAAGAGTTTCATGACATCTTTGTCTAGAAGTAAAAGGACTTGAAAGGCTTTGACCTAAGTCTAGCTCATCGCACCATTGAGTTAGAGCATGGAGCTAAACCAGTAAGACAAAAGCAAAGGCCTATCAACCCCAAGGTAGAAGAACTCATGAAGAAAGAGCTGACCAAATTGATTGAGTCTAAGATTATCTTTCCTATCAAGCACTCAATTTAGGTAGTGAACCTTGTGTTAGTTCTAAATAAGAATGGAGAAATCAAACTTTATGTGGATTTTCATGATCTAAACAAAGTGTCTCTCAAGGATCATTATCCACTCCCTTCCATGGATCATATTCTACAAGTTATTTTAGGTTCTCAATGTTTCTCACTTCTTGATGGTTATTTAGGTTATAATCAAATATTGGTAAATTAAGAGGATCAATTCAAGACAACCTTCACCACTAAGTGGGGGACCTTTTCCTACAAGAAGATGCCATTTGGTTTATCCAATACTGGAGCTACATTTCAAAGGGCAATGGACATGGCTTTCAAAGGTTTGATCAATAAGGTTTTACTTGTTTACCTTAATGATATAACCATTTTTTCAAAGGATGTTGTTGATCATATGGGACATCTAAGGCAAGTGTTTGAGAAGTGTAGAGATTACAACATATCCCTTAATCCAAAGAAGTGCATATTCATTGTTCATGAAGGTAAGCTTTTGGATCATGTTGTTTCAAAAGAAGGCTTGTCTATTAACCTTGAAAGGATTGAAGCTATTCTAGGCTTGTATTTGCCTCAACACAAGAAAGGGATACAAAGTTTCTTGGGAAAAATAAACTTTTTAAGAAGATTTATCCCAAATTTTGCAATTGTGGTAAAGCCTATCACAACCATGCTAAAAAAGAACCAAGTTTTTACTTGGACAAAGGAAGGTAAAGGCAGCTTTGAGGCAATCAAGAAAGTAATTGCAACATCTCCCACTCTCTTAAATCCAAATTTTGCTAAAGATTCCATTCTTTATACTTTTGCTAACCTTAACACAATCTCAGTTATGGTTATGCAAAAGAATGATGAAGATGTTAAGCAACCAATTACTTTATTTAGCCAAGGCTTAAACGACTACGAAGTGAGATATTATTTTATTGAGAAGCAAGATTTAACCATCATTAGAGGATTGAAAAAGTTTAGGCATATGGTTTCCAACAATAGGATCCATGTCATGGTCTCCCATCTTAGCACCAAGGAGTTCCTCCTAAGCAAAGATCTTAATGAGAAGAGAGTTGGATGGATAACAAAAGTGATGAAATATGACATTAACATCAAGGTAACCAGCTTGGTAAGAGGAAAAGGTTTATGTGAGCAATTAGCATCCAACTTTCAAGAGCCAAAAGAGAAAGCCTTGGTAAATCAAGTTCAAGACCAACCAACTGATCAAATGCAAAATCAAAGTTGGACACAAGAGATCATTGGTTTTCTTCAAAATGGTGAGTGCCCCAATGGCTTGAACAAATATCAAAAAAGGTATTTTGGGCTGCAAGTTATTCCTTATTGTCTTGTGGAGGGCATTCTCTTTAAGAAGGATGTGAGCAATGTGTTGCTAAGATGCATTAACAACGACCAATTTGATATGCTACTAGAAAAGTTCCATAATGGTGAAAATGGTGGTCACTTCTCTCTTAGAATAATAGTTGCAAAAATAATGAGAGTTGGTTACTATTGGCCTAATATTTTTAAGGACTATTATCATTGGGCTAAGGTTTGTCCTTAATATGATTTCTTTGTTGGAAAACAAAAGCTTTCTACTCTTCCATTGAATCCTATCCAAGTAGACCTGCCTTTCATGCAATGGGGCCTTGACTTCATTGGCATGATCAACCCTCCATCAAGTGCTGGACACAAATGGATATTAACTACCATAGAGTACTTCACAAGATGGGTAGAGGTTGTTGCTTTGAAAGAAGCAAATGAAAATGTCATCTTGGAGTTCTATGACAACATTATAATAAGGGTTGGAGCTCCTCATGTCATCATCTTAGATAATGCACTTGCTTTCATAAGTGCTAAAACTTTTGATTAGGCAACAAAGAGTGGAGTTCATTTGAGTACCTCATCCAACTACTACCCTGAAGGTAATGGATTTGCTGAGTCTACCAATAAGAACCTCATCAATATCATCAAGAGGATGTTGGAAACCAATCAATGAGAATGACATAACAAGTTGAAGATAGCCTTATGTGTAGATAATCACTCCCAAGAAGTCAATTGGTAATTCTCCCTTTTTACTTGTCTATAAGAGAGAAGCTAGGTTGTCCATATCACAAGATCTCCCTGCCTTGGAACTTGCATAATAGCTATAATTACTCGAAAACACTCCCATGGAAGTTAGATTGATAGAATTAATGCAGCTATAGGAGGCAATAGATGATGCACACAAAGCTTTGGAACACCATCAAGTTCTCATGAAGAAATCCTTTAACAAAAGGGCAAGGGCAAGAGTTTTCAAAGAAGGTGACTTGGTCTTGAAATGGGATGAAGATAGAGCAAAACCAGGCAAACATACAAAGTTTAATACTTTGTGGAGTGGTCCTTACATCATTAGGAAGTGAAAGCAAATAAACTCCTTTTAGCTGTCCAAAATGGATGGAAAAGAGCTGCCTATTTTAGTGACTATAATCTAGTTGAAGCCTTGCTTTTGACCCTTGCTAGCCATGTCTTGTATATACCTCATTTTGGTGCGTTTCCTTTATTCTATTGTTTTCCCTAAGTGCTTTGGAGCACAATGTTTCCCTTTCAGGTGTTTTCTTTCATTTTTGTTGGTTATGCATGTGTCTCTCCATCTTGTGTGGTTAGCCATGGCTTGTTCTTTCAACTCTTATTTACCTTGCATGACTCCATGCCCAATGGAAGGATTTAGGCAACTTGTCTTATGACATAGTGGGCATATCTCCCTTGGAAATCACTAGAATGTTGACCATTTTTTGCATGACTAGTTTGTGTTTTCCCTTTGGCTCTTTTCATTTCTCCCTTACTCATTTTCTGTGTTTGGTCACTTGCTTAATTGTCTATCTTTTCCCTTCGGCCTCTCCTAGTTCGAGCTCTTCTCCCTTGTTCTTGTTTTTTTTCCTTTGCCTTGTTTACCTTAGCCTTTCTTGCTTTTTTTTGCCCTGAAGTGCCCTTCAAAAAAGGTTTCAAAGGGCCACTTCCATTCTAAGTGCCCTTCAAAACTTTTTCGAAGGGCCTTTCTTGCCTTGCCTTCCCCCCAAGTGTCCCTTCAGAATTTTTCGAAGGGCACTTGCCTTGTCCAAGTGACCCTTTAGAAAATTTTCAAAGGGCACTTTTTCATCTAAGTGTCCCTCTAGAACTTTTTAAAAGGGCACTTGCCTTGTCTTTTCCTCCAAAGTGACCCTTCAGGAAAAGTTTTGAAGGGCACTTTTTGCCCAAGTGTCCCTTCAAAACTTTTTCGAAGGGCACTTTTACCCATTTTCTCCAAGGTTACCCCTCAGATTTTTCTTAAAGGGCCCTTTGTCTTTGGAAATGCCCTTTGAAAAAGTTTCAAAGGGCCATTTCCTTTTGAAATGCCCTTCAAAATTTTCTGAAGGGACCTTATGCCTTTACCCGGGTGTCCTTTGAAACTTTTTTGAAGGACACTTTCCTAAGTGTCCTTTGAGAAAATTTATTGAAGGAACTAGTCGTTGCCCAAAAGCTAAAATTCTCAAAATAATTCCTTTAGAGAAATTATTTGAAGGAATTACTTTAGGAAAATTACCCAAAATAATAAGCTTGACCCAAATGGATTCCCATGACATGTCGTAGGACATTAAATTTGATGCAAACAACTAGCTGTTGGGATTCAAAGACATGAGATGCTACAATACGTCAAATTCAAGGTGGCCAACTAGCCATTGGGATTCAAAGACATGACGTGCTATAGGACGTCAAAATCAAGGTTGCTAACTCGTTGTTGGGTTTACATTGGTGACGTGCCACAAGATGTTAAATTCATGCCCAAAGTCTTCAAGTAAAAAGTAAAGTCACTGGGAAAACTCGAATGACTCTGCAGTGCAAATTGGGTTTCCCAACATGCTTGAATTATGATTTTTATAAGGATCAAGCAAGGAGTAGAAGGACTCAGAAAACTTGAAAGGGTCTTAAACAGTGTAATTCAGGTTTTCAAAAGAGCTTTGCTTATAAACTTTTATAAGTAAAAGTAATCAAAAAACCCAAAAGATCAAGGATAGTGCAAATCAGGTTTCCTAACATGCTTGACTTATAGGTTTTATAAGTAAAGCCATTCAAAAAACCCAAATGGGTCTACAGTGCAAAATGCAAAAGCTTTAAGGGAATCTAAGGTTTGTAGCAACGATCCAAGCCATTTTTTATGGAGGGTCATCTCACTATTGGTTTTAAAGTGATCCTGGTCATTTCAAGAGGGCAAATCAAAGAGAAGGATAAACTCTAATTAAATGAGAGAGTGATTGGATGAATTTTACTAGGATGGCGATGGCAAACCATTTTGGAGGCTTCTAATTTGGTACCCAAAAGATCTCTCTTCTCTCCCTATTTTACTATAAATAAGACCCTTGGGCTCTTGTATGGTGAAGCCTCGCAGGAATGTTCTACAATTTTCTTACCTTTGAGAAAAGAAGAATAAGTCTATTTTCTTTCTAAGTTCTAGGCATTTGCCTAGGCATGCAAGAGACACAGAGTGACAATAAGTGATGTTTTATCCTTCTGTTCTCTATCCTTCATGCTTTTAAGCAAAGAGTTGATCCAACAGGTCATGTAGAGTGCATTATAGCTGTATGAGATTTTGCACATGTGTAACCCTTTTCTAGATTATACAGGTTGTCTTTTCAGTTATTTACCTTGTGTGATCTCATTCATTTTGTCTCTACATTGAAATACTTATGTTGGAATATTCTAGATCTTGAGGTATAGACTATATTCTATTGTATTGTGTATAAGTATAGGGCATACATGTAGATACTAATTCTTGGTGTATCACCATTTTAGACTAGGCTTTTCATTTATGCAAACTTCTAACTCTTTTCACTCATAAAAGTTGGTTCAACAATTTTATTGCGCAACAAAAAGGCTAATACAAGGAGTTAGCCCTTTCAATTTAGACGTTTATTTCCACTTATAGGCACACCCACAGGCCTAGAAATGTCCTAACATTTCCCACTTTTGTAGTAGGCCTAAACAACCCTCTTCTAGGGTGCAAGATTTGGAGATAACAGGCAAAAAATAGGCAGGAAGATAGTTATGGATCAATCATCAGACTCTAGACCTGGTGCCTCTAGCTCTTTGGATAATTGAATTAGCTTGGGTTGGTTGTATTGATGCTAGTGTCTTATATAGAATATCAAATGAAATAGGATGTGACCACTTGGATGCTTTTGATTTTACCTTTGCCTTTGTTGTTGTGCATTTAGATCTAGATCATGGACTATCGCTCTTGGTGAAATAATAAGACCCTAGCTTTCCATCTTCAATGTGACCTTGGGGAAAAATAGGGCAGTGGGCACACGATGTTGAGCTAACAAAAAATGACCCTGTTGTCAAAGGGCATTGCCTACATAGCTAATGATCTAGAAGAGGGCCTTAGACTTATGTAGTTCTCCCCTATGTGTTTGATTGTGTGTAAATCATGCAATGTGTGTACTTCAAGTACAACAGTGACCTAGCTTGCATTTGGAAAATATAACCTTATGACTACCCCTCTAGTACTTCAGACCTATAGTTGTGTTGTTCCCTTGATTGATATTAAAATAGGGTAGAATAGGAAAGCTTTTGGTAATGTGAGTGCTTCTTGAGTTCTCTTTTGATCTAATTATTAGGTGAGAATGAATGAGGGTTGGTATTATATTTATACCAATCTTATCAGGAGATAACTCACATTAAAGCAATTAGGTCAACCATTGTAATACATTTCATTTGTAAATTAGATGACTTGAGGGCACTGGACACTTGCACTAGGTCAGGTTAGTAACATCAACACTACTATATATCCTAAACATTAGTGTCCAGGGAGCAAGAGAGTGGGCACATGCTCAAAACTTGTAGAGGTGTAAGATAAGTATATTTTAAGTATTATGGGTAAGATGGGTTGTCTATGTCATCAATATAAAGTTAGTAAGGTTAAGAGACAGGCCAAGGGGCATGAGATAGAGTAGATGTGAGCTTGCAGAAGCAAGGCATGTGTAGAACTAAGAGGAACAACCAAGGTCTAAGTTTTCCAAGTGTATAAGACCGAGGTGACACATAATCATAAAATATCATCTACATTTTCCCCCTTTAAACTAGTAATGAAATTGTTAGTTTAAATGAAAGGAATAATTACCTAGGTTTGTGTGCACACCTTATCTTTGCTTGAGTTAAATTTGAGTGATTTATTGGAGTTGAATTTAAGTGTTTTGCTGGAGTTGAATTTGAGTGCTTTGCTAGTGACTAACCTACAACCAAGAACATGTTACATTGTGTGATCATAGGGATCCAAGAAGGGAGGTTAGTAGAGTGTTAGAACAAGTAAAGAAAACTCAATAAAAACACACTAACACTAACACTTACAAGCCTAGATCTTAGGGGTGAGCTTAATGAAAAAAATATAAATGGAATCACATTTAACATGCAAAAGACGTCAAATCTCTTACCTTCCTTGAGAAATCCATATGCATTATTGGGTGGCTTGCTTGATTTGTGCTCAAAGAGTCTTTGACAATGGAGTTTGTGTATCTTCTTCTCTCCTTAGCACCATGGTGGCTTATGTTAGCTTGGTGTGGCTTGGATCAATATTTTGGCATTATAACATTATTGATGTGAATCTCATGCAACAAAACCTATATTGTAACTCTATAATTTCCAATCTCTTTTTTTAATAGGCAATGGCTTGTATTTATATGAAATGGATCTACTCCAACCTAAGGTGAGTCAAAGTGGATTTGAGGCTTAGAATGGGTTCAAACCTAACCTAAGTGAGTCAAATGTAACCCCATTAGAGTTGAAAAGTGTCAATTTATCATGATTTGGAATGAATAGGCATAGGTCTCTTGAGATATGATGAGATATTTTCCAAAGGCTTTATAGCTTGCAAAGGTAATCATGAAAAGCTAGGATATTTCATATTTTTGAATTTCCTTTTTTATTTAATCATTAATTGCAAATGGATAATTCAAATAGGCCTTTAATTTGTTTTAACTTGTTAATTAATTCTGATTGGTCATTTAGCTCTTTCAAGATTTGATTATTTGTTCATGTGCCCCATTTAATAGGTCCATAGGCCAAATTAACTACTGTGATGCCACAAGATGGGGATGAATCTGTGAGAGTTTATGATTGCATTTGATAGGATACCACAATTAGGGACGTCTCAACATGATTTTGAGCTTTAAAAAATGATACACAAGTAAATTTGGGATGTTCAATGATTCTTAGGCTTAATATTCAAAAGTTGGTAGGAATCAGTCTGAAGTTCAGTCGAAGGCCAGTGGTGAACAGTTTTAGGTATATACAGTTTGCCCCTATTTGGGAAGATGTTGCAAGTTATAGGCATAGTAACGTCTTCTTAAATAATGAAAATGTCTTGTATGCCTATGACTTCAACGTCAATGGATGAAATATAGGTGCCTTCTTGAGGGAGTAATTGGAAAAAAGGGTCAATGATCGGTCCCTTAAAAGGAAGAAATGATGGGACCAAAAGGATAAAATGATGGGGTGGAAAAGATTGATTTGCCTAGAGGTAGTTATAATCAGTGGCATGTGGAGCTACCCTAATTTGGTAGATAAACATGATGATTTACCCATAAGCAGTTATAATCATTAGCATAGTTGTGATAAAAAAGGTAATGACTCATCCAAAGGTAGTTATAATCATTGAAAAAGGCTTGGGTAACAAGAAAAATGATTTTACCAAAGGCAATTATAATTATTTAAAGGGAAAATAATGATTTTGCCTAGAGGTGGTTCAAATCATTGTTAGGATAAACACATGCCCTAATTGGACAGATAAAGATAATGGTTTGCCCAAAGGTAGTTATAAGCATTATCATAATGAAAACATGCCCCAATTGGGCAGAATAAAGATAATGATTTTCCCAAAGGTGGATATAATCATTAACCTTCAAATGAATGGAAATATAATTATTTTTCCAAAGGCAGTTAGAATCATTGACAATGCAAATGGGACGATATACAATGATTTGCCCAGAAGTGGTTAAAAGCATTGTACCTCGATAGTGGAAAACATGAGATGGAATATGATGGCAAATTAGGATAGAGGAGAAAGATGAATTTGGGCAACCTGTGAGTAGGGAGATGCTCGTTTAAACTAGCAAAAGAGGAAAATTCTTTCATTTTTTTAATTACTATATGTAGGATATGATTTGGAGTAGATCGACAATTATTCTTGTGCTCAGGAGATATATTGTTGCTTCATTACCATGTAGAATCTTGAAGCTAGTTTTTATTGTAGCACGTGATGGTAGGCATCATGATAGAACACCATGAGGACTTGTTGAAATATGCATAAGGACTGACATGCGATCCAATATTCAATTGAAAACAATACACCAATGATAAAAACCATGATGACAATGTTGACATATGAATATGGATGGACTCAAGAATAATGCGCAAGGAATCACCTAATGAACACATATAGACTAAGTCGAGGCACAAAAGGAAAGTAAACAAACAGGCAAAGAAACAAAGAAAAAAAGACAAAATAAGAAGTAAACAACAAAAAATGAAAATAACACAAAACACAAACAATGGTTAATCACAATGTTAGTATAAACAAGAGGGTGCAAACATTGCCCCTAGACGATAAGAGACAATGAAACAAATAGAAATGGGGGGGAAAAAGAAAAGGAAGGGGTGAACGAGTTGTCTCCATATGCATTAAGCAACTGGACACTGACTACATAGTTCCATGATGTAATATCCAACAAAAACTTCAAGACAAATGTAGTTCTTCCAAGATATGGGATAGAAAAAAATGATAAGAAGAAAAAAATTATGGATGTTATAGAAGAATATGGGAATGGGCTCGCAAAATGGTGAGAGTGTGAGACACTAGGCCAATAAGGATGGGGAAACTAAATGACAATTGGTTACTTTTGAAGTAGCTACGGATCCCTGAATCATTAAGGCAATGAAGTGGTTAATGTTAAGGATTTTTTAGATCATTTTCAAATGTTTTTGGAATTTTTGATGTATCTCAACTCAATCAAGAATGATGAGATACTAATTGGTCTAAAATCATAAAATTGTGAGAGTATTCAAACTAAAGATTGCTCACAAAACAATGAGAGCATGGCTTAGCTTACTCACACAATGATGAGATCATCGCTTAGGTTACTCACAAAATGATGAGATCATCGCTTAGGTTGCTCACAAAATGATGAAAGCATGGTTAAGGGGTGACTGAGCTGACCTCAACAAGAATCAAGCACTACCTACATAGTTCTAGGATGGGACCTCAAGTCATTGTACTTCTACCTTTCAGTGGAGGAATCTGACTAGCTGGCAGCCAGTTCAAATAAAATAGGCAAAGTTGGCAAATGACATAGTGCATCACAAAAATGGCAAGGTGGTACTTCAAGGCATGATAAATAGGTGTTATTTGTTGGCCCCTAAATTTTGACCAAGTATTGCTCCATTTTGGTACTTGATGTGAAAGGATCATTGTTCATTTTGACGCAAGTTCATCATAGCACAAAAGGACCATGACACAAGAAGACCATGGCATATAAATTATCAAGCATAGAAGGATAATGGCATAGGAGACCCAACATGTGAAGATCTAGTCAAGATAGAACATGTCATGAGGGACCCATGAACAAAAGACTCAAAACATAAGTGGAATATTAGGGGAGCATGTGGGAAGCATAGTGTGAGGGATACAGGGGCAGTTAGGAAAAACAAATCAAATGGGACACTTCAATCTAATTGATTGGAGGTTTCATATCAGCCCATGAAAAATGGAATACTTGGTCACCAAAATATAGCATAGAGCGAGGATTTAGAGGTGCAGAGACTCAAGTCTATAGGAATAACTCATTGTAAGAGCCACTACTCTCAATTTATTATGAGTCTTTGTGCCATCCATTCATGGTATTTGTTATTTTGACACTTGGTTAGGGCTAAACGAGTATAAAAACCCATGTTGTAATCATTTGAAAAGATGGTCCTTTAGGAGATAGATATAACATTTTGTCATGTAATTCAGTAAGCAATTAATAAGAAATCAACATTTGCCATATTGTGTTATGAGTGACGAGATATGGTTATTTCTAAGTCATTGGTAACTTTTTATTTTATCACTACTATTAGTAATGGTGATCCTAGTTATAGTGGTAGTTAGATCTAAGACAATAAGGATCATAGTAGTATATTTATGGTGTTGAATAAATGTTTAAGAATTGTGTTAGGAAAGATGAACAAACATAGAACATTGTGCTACAAAGTCTTCAGGAACCGGCCTTTCATTATATGCTTTAGGTGAGCGTGTGAGTCTTACCTCTCATGTGATAGGGCCAGTATGTTGGCTTGTTAGGGGAAGCTTCAGTACTGAAGTGGAACTAGCTAAAAGAACCCAACATTTTGGTTTTGTTGCCAAGACCTGAAGCAATTAGAGTACAATCATGGGAAGATGTCTGAGCGTATTATGTTAGAGAATATTAAAGAATGGGTTACTAGTGTCAAAGATAATTTTGTAGTTTTGTATCTTGAACAAGGAATCTCTACATGATAATGGGTAAAGTAGAATCTCTACAGTTCTATATATGAAACTTTCTTTTTCAAGGTCCCAGTTCTCTTGCATGATTGGATGTTAGCATATGCTCAAAGATGATCCCAAAATCTTGGATGAAGGCAACCTTAGACATTTGAATGTCAAAGGAATTTAACATGACTTGTAGTTCCTTGGACATGAGTAATTAACTTTTGGTGGAGAGACATTTGGAACAACTACATTTTGGAGTACATGGTGACCACCTATTCATGTCTTGAGGAAGCAAAATTCCAATTTTTATGGGAGCCAAGGGAACATTATATCTCATTGTTTTCCTTCAAAATTAAGAAGCTAATTATTGACCTTGGATTGGAGAATCTACCCATAGAGGGCTAAAATCTCTTGTGCATGAGCCGCACATTTGGAAGGGGAGACTAGGGGTTGATTGGAAATATGGGTTTAACATGGTAGCAAGCTAGTGAGCATTACAAAAAAGAAAGTATGATGAATCTTGATAGAGGATCATGGGAGTTAACAATGTGAGAAGAGATCAAAAAAATTTAAGGAGTGATGTGAAGAGCTATAGAGAGGTAGACACACACGAGGGCCCCATCACTTTCAAGCCACATTCTTTGCCACTTTTATCCTATAGAGAACTAAGTTGGACTTTAAGAATCGAGGAACCAAATTTGAATCAACCAGGCTCCTCAACCATAGTGCGTGCTCATGCCTTTAAGTCGAACAAAATACATATACAAAATTGAGATACATACAACATAGAGTTAGAAACTGAATAGGTACGGGAGACTAAAACTAGGCCAATAGGTGATCACTCAGAATCTACATTATATTTCCCTCTTCAAGGGAATTCTATGGCACAACTTGGGATGCCTAGTGGATTTGGCCCTCAAGGCCAGAGTATAGGCCCAAACTTTGGAAACCAACCCTTTACCATGCCTCTTTCAATGGGCACTGATAGTGGAAACACTAGAGAAGGATTAGGGGGAGGCACAAGAAGAAGAAAACCCCCTCATGGAACTAGAGTTGGATCTTCCCATCAACCACCTGCTCAACAACCTCCTATAGTCTACTATGAGATCATATTACATTTACCTAAATATCGAGGGGTAGAGAATACAACTGAGCATGTCCACAAGTGTGAATTGATTTGGAGAGCATGCAACATCACATCTTCTGAATGAAAGGCTATGCAATTTGCAACCACACTTTTAGAATGTGTGCATAAATGGTATAAAAAATTCAACCCTAAATAAGCAGTGGTCAACTATGAGCAGCTCCAAGTAGCCTTCCTACAAGAATTTGACATTCTTGAGTTTGAACAACAAAGTATAGTGGCATTGAAGGACATAAAGTAAGGACTTACAAAGAGCATGTGTGACTATATGCACGATTCAAAACCTTGCTTTCTAAGTTGCCATTTGAAATAAATATTTCTCAACATGCACAATGGTTTTTTTGAAGATTGTGATTACCTTTTCGATGAACTCTATCACAAAGAACCTTCACCAGTGCACGTGAGGCTCTAGAAGCTACCCTCCATGTTGAAGTGGTTAAAAGCATGGATACTAGTATTAATCCCTTTATGGAGGCATAGATAGCATCCATGGCATCAAAACTTGAGAATTGAATGGTAAATAATACACATGAGACACAAAATGGTGTCTGGTGTATTAATTATGAAACTAAAGGGCATACAAGGAACAATGACCCATGCAAGAACATTTGTGCAGTATTAAAACAAACTTGTGAGATCTGCCATGAAGAAAATGATGTCCATTCTTGTCCTCTTTTGCAATGGGATATGAACACTAAGGTGTATGAGTATTGTAAGATTTATGATGCCTACACCCATGACACCAATGACTATCATTTGATCAGTGATATCCATGAAGCTCGAGTGCATGGCATGCACCAAACCTTAGTCATAAATACCCAAGACAATGGTGGATGCTTTGGGCAAGGACAAGGTAGTGGTCAATTTCCCTCGAGAAGTTGTTACAAATGTAGTTCTCTAGACCACTATCAAAGAGATTACCCAGAGTACTTGACCTATACATTTTTCAAAAAGGACCATCGATTAGAAGAATGTCCTGATCTTTATGTAGTCATCACTAAGAAGCACAATAAAAAGAGCATTGACATGATTCAAATAGATAAACCACAATGACATGCTTGCCTAACCATGCCAATAGTGAAATAAGTAAATATCACCACTCATAGTGGGGGACAGACTCAATCCATAGCCAACCTAGATGATAAGGTACATTAGGAAAAACCATGAGCTAAGAAGTACCCTGATACTTAGTAGCAAAAAGATGTCCTTCAGGATACAATGGCACTTGTGCGAGAGCTCTAAGTCGAGATTTAATACCTCAAGGATAAGGATGTGACAATGCATTGCAATACAAAAGGAAGCTGAACCTCAACTAGTGTTGTGGGATAATATCTAGGAACTATGCAAGCATATGCTAGATGAGGACATTATTCCCCAGTTTAGTGTTTGGCTTAAAAGTCAAGCTCATTTACTGTTGACCATTTTTTTCCCAATAGGCCAAAAATCGGTCACCTTCTGTCCCTATTGTTCTAGGCCATTTCATTTTTCAATTTTGCATGAATCTGTCTATTTCTATGAACTCTATAGAATTTATACAAACTCTACAGGTCTAAATCTATGGACTCTGCAGGTTTTGGATTTATACGGACTCTGCAGGTTAGTCCTTTGGTGCTTGAAGGATCAATTCAGAGAGTTTTGGGTTTTACAAGGCTTCTTCGGGCTCTTGCCTAAAGAAAATCACAAGAAAATTTGGTGTCTTTGAACCATTAAACCGGTTTAAGGCCTTGGTTCAATGTTTAAGTTCATCGGCAAGTTCATTGGCTTGGTTCAATGGGCTCGATGCGCAGCGTTGAACTGTTGAACCGGTTCAACGAATTGGTTCAATCGGCTGGTTCAATGCCTTTAGTTCAATCAGATGGTTCAATCATTTGGTTCAATGCACAAGTTCAAGTGGCATCAGTTCAAAATGCCTCCAGTTTAACGTGCAAGTTCAACGACATAAGCGAACAAGGAAAGATCAAAGGCTTGGTTCAACGAGCTCGACGCGCAGTGGTTGAACCATTAAACTAATTGAACCATTGAACTAATTTTGGTTCAACGGATTGGTTCAACGGCTTGGTTCAAGGGTGTGCCCTACAGCTAGAGGGCAGCGATGGGTTCAAAAGCCCTTGCAGAGGGCAGTTCAAGATTTGAAAGCCCTTACAGAGGGCAGAAAAGTCAAATAGCTCGCAGACAAAGATAGAGACTGGGACAATTCTTGTAGACTTTTCTCTGTGGGAAAAAAGCCTGAAACAAAAGGCTTGAAATAGAAAACTTGCAGAAAGACCTGATGGGATTTGCCAAGGATGGTGACGTCCTGAAAACTATCAATTTTAAGGCAGTAAAGTAGCCGTTTATGTTTTGAACTGTATGAGCACCAAATCATGAAAGTAGCCTGAGGAATGCAGCGACTAGCCAGAAGATCGCCCCCGAGGGCTGAAAGAGCAGGAAGATGACAAGGAGAATAAATGATAAAGCATTCAAGTGTGAAGGGAAGGTGAGTTATTGCAGATGAGTGGCGTGACCTATTTTCTGTGGTTGGCATTGATGAGGGGACAAACTGCAGTCTGTTTGTAGAAAAGAGGCACGGCCATGCTCTTACATTAATTTTTAAATGCCAAAGTCAATTTGGGTGATTATGCAACATGGTTCCAGTAGGCCTTTTCTGAGAATGACATCAGTAATAGTGGTTTCCTCTTCCCAAGATTCAGAACGAACATGGGCCACTGATAGAAAATGAGCGCCAAAATCTTTCCCAGGAAGCGCCAAGTTGCTCTTCCTCTTTCTATAAATTATAAACTTCTCTTTTGAGAAGGAATTCGCTCTCAACCTTAAGGCAAAACTTTGCCCAAAAATCTCTCTGGCTTGTAAGGCAGAGCTCTGCTAGAACTTTACCTTGAATAAGAACTTAGATTTTTTACCTCCATTTTGAGTTTTGCATCTTTAGTATGTATCTATGCCTTGATTCTGTGTTAAGTCATTTTCTTAATGCTTTTGCAGAATGATTTCAGCACGTTTAGTGCATTTTGTGAGTTTCCTTTTACAGGTCTGTCTGAAGTGTCCCTAGAGGAGTATAGGTGAAGTGGATAGGCTACTGCAGTGTGTCTCAAGACGCCTCTAGTAGTTATTTCCTCCCTGTATCTCCACAGACCCCTGACCCACTAATGCAAAAGGTTTTCTCACTTCAGATGAAGTGTATAGGTGCTTCCTTTTGGTGAAAAGTGTATGTTCAGGTTGGATCACTTTTTTGGTGTATCACCTTTTCCCTTTTTAGGTTAGGTTTTGTTTTCAGCATCTCTCTCTCTCTCTTTTCACCCCACCTTTTTTCATTTTATTTGTTAGCAATAGGAGAAACCAGGGCCTAAAAGATACATCAAAGGGAGCTAGCCCTTATCTAGAGACTCTCCCCTCTAGCTTCGCTGGTCCCACAGGCAAGAGGGGAGTTTCCATTGTTGCGTGAAGAAGGCAAGAGCTCGGCCTCCTGCCAAGGGTGCAATCTTTTGCATCAACAGTTTTTGGCACGCCCGGTGGGACCAACTAGGACAAGTTGTGTCCAAAGAGTTGAAGAATTTTTGGTGTGTTCTTCAATTGAACAGCCTTTGGAGGCTTTTTCATCAACACCAATGGTGACTCCGAGTTGAATCAGTTGGTTAAGCAACCTTGGTGCCATTAAGAAATCACTTTTGTATGTATAATTCCTATGCACAAAATCATGGGCCTTATATTCCTTCATATTACCATGATCAAGCTCAAAACATTAATGCAATCCCCTCAAGCAGCCTTCCTAGTTGCCCTTCAACCAAAAGGGCAAATTCTAATTCTGAGATCTTTCACCATGATGGCAACCTCCTAACCTGGGGGGAAATAGTAGAATCATGGGGCAGGAAGGAGGAGAAGCAAGGTTTTTCTCAAAACCTTGAAGAAGTTGAGGCTGCTCCTGCTCATGATGATGTTGGTGACGTCCAGGAAAGGCTCTTCCAAGAGGATCTAGCCAGGAGAATTGTAGAGTTGGAATCTAAAGAGAGATTCCTCAACCAGTGTGTAATGGATAGTTCGGACCCAATGACACATTCTATGTCTGAACACACCCCATCTACACACCTCCAAGAGAGCTATCAGGCCACACCTGATATATATGAAGTGTTGACCAAGTGGAAAGAGGAGGATCATTTGATTCTAGCTCAAGGACTGCCTCCTCTTCCACATGTTTTATCCACTTCACCCCTTCTCGAGGAGGAACTTGTTCTGCAGGAGGCAAGTGAGGAGCAAAAGATCTAATCTGCAATTTTTCAAGGGGCTATCATGAGCGACAACGAAGAAGAAATCATCATCGAGGCTTTTTTTGAAGGCATCATCAACAGTAAAGAAGACTCAGGTCACACATACATGCATATGTTCCAGCAATATGAGGAGGAACAAAAGCATGGTGAGCTTTCTTCCCCCTTATTCGATGAACTTCCTTGTTGCTTCGATGAGGAGGATGACTATGCTGAGGAGCCTGAGTTGGAGGAGGATCAGGAGGATATCTTTGAACATCTAGAGATCCTGATCTTTGAGGAGGAAAAGGCACTTGAAGGGTTAAAAGGCTTCTTTCACTCAAACTACTCATACTAGACACATGATCTTGACAAGGATATAAATACTTGACACAAAACCTATATTTATTCTCTACATAAAATGATGGTGATGTCATATAAGTTTATAAAGACTCTATTAAATAGGCAAACCAGTAACATGCATGAAATTTACTTAACATAATTCCATCGAAAGGATGACATTACAAATATTTACATTTCATTATCAACACAAAAAGACATATAAACCAAACAGATTATGTTTTAATACAATAGTCTTCACCATTAATCAGAGTTCATAATAAAGTTTCTATTCATTATACTTAATGACCCAAAGGCTCACAAATGAGCTTGGGCACTTAGAAGCAGAGCCTTAATGTCTTCCATACTATTCCTAAGCCTTAATGGCTACCAAAGTAATGTCTATAGAGATTTGATTTCACCATAGTTATACTATAGTTCTCTATCTCCCTGCCTCCTCTAGCTTGAGCACCTTAAATATCTTTCAGGATCATCTTCGCTAGGGTAGAAGTTGCACGTTGAGTGCTGACCTAGAAGTTGGTCATCATAACCATTGGCTCCATAACTATGCAAAGTTTATGCTACAGCTACCAAACCTCTTTAAATACTTAAAGATGACCTAAAAACTTGGGATATAGTTAGCCACCTACCAACTAGCACAAGGTATGCACTACAACCTCCAGCTAGCTACAAAATGACTAAAGGCTAACCACTACACAAAATGATCCTCTCATGCCTAGGTAAAAGTTCTGTTGGCATGAATCCTCTGCTTAATGGGCTAGGGGCCCAACATAGTGTACACACTGATTAAATATTTTCAAGAAATCCTAAAACTCAGAGTGTAGTTTTAGAATGTTAACCAATCAAGTTTTTTGCATCAAAGTCTATACACTCATACACTAGCAATGCATCACAAGAAATTCTAATTTCATATTATATGTCTACATCAACACAAGATGAGCAGGATGGTCATTGGTTCTCCATACCATCTAGGTTAAAATAGGGTATATCACCATCACATGTTATACATGCACATATATTATGAAATATAAATAAAAACCATATAACAATAAAATACAAAAAACTTAATCTCTTACACATATGCCTAAAACATTCATAAAACATATACAAATCTGTGAGATATAAATTTTGTGCACAATGAATTTGAGATTACGTGATTAATCTAAATCTACTCAAAATATCAATCCACTATAAAAATTCATAAAATGGAAAGACAAATGAAACATTCATACTTTGATTTCATCCTAAAATCTAAATTCTCCAAATCACGATCAAATGGATGAAAAATGAAAGTATTAAATGGATTACTTGACTCATATTTTGACATGGTGATGCTTGATTATGGATGTTTGATTATGGATATTTGATTATAGATTCACGAACATGGATTTGATATGAAATTATAAGTTGGTTCTAATGGAGGAATGAGGTTGCTTAAATAGAAAATGGAGGGAGAGATCAATGGTGGAGATTTGAAGTTGATTTGTGGAGATCAATGGATGAGAATTATCCAAGAAATTTAAAATTCCTTGAAAGATTCTAGAGGAGAGAAGATTCTAGAGATAGAAACCTATATAATCTCTTTGGTAGGGTTAAACATGATTAGGGATGGATTAGATAGGTGTTTAGGGGATTCTAGAGAATGTAGGGGTGTAGGAGAGCCTAAGTGTAGGCCCAGTAAGTGGGTAGGTGGGTCATGGGAATTTAAAATTCCTAAATAATAGGTAAGTGGGATTAGATTAGGAAAAATATGGATTTAAGATAAATTAATTGATTGGTGGGGATGAGTAAGGCTAGTAGATTGATGAAATATGAAGAAGGGGATATTAGATAAATGACTAGGGGATATATTAGTAGGATAAATTAGATTAAGCAAAATTAGTATTGACTAATAGGAATATTAGTGACAATAATGTAAGCGAGTGAATTTAGATTCGTACATTTTCCCCCTCTTTTAAAGGGCATTGTGAGTGAAGCTAAGTGGAGGGAGTAATGATCTTTCAAAGAAAAACCATCTCATAGATGAATGTTAGTATAAAATGATGTTAATGGATATGATGCCACCTCAAGGGGACATGCAAGGAAGAATGAGATGGATGGCCACTCAAAAAAATAAATGAGGGGTGGGATGAGATGGATAGGTGAGCGGATGGGATGCTAAATGTAAGATAGAAGATGAAGAAGATAAAATTGACTTGAGTAATGAGCTATAGATTGATGATGCCCTTGGCAAAGACATATGCACAGGGAGTGAAGATGATGGGTGTTATGGTTGTCAACACATCTCAAGAGGGAATGAACTATAACATGATGATGATAGGATTAAAGGGCTACAAGATTTAGACGTATCCCAAGAAAAGATGCATACAAGGGAGAGCTATAGGCCAGGATAACATTGATTTGATAAGATTAATGATGGGTTTCACTCAAATCTAAAGTTGATCAATATGATGAAGAGGATAAGAGAGAATAAATTATGTGATCAAGTGACCAAAAGATTTGGGGATGAGGATGGATGATAGAGATAGTGGCTGAGTTATCCTTGAGCATTAAAACATGGCCAAGTGTTACCTACATAGTCTAAAAAGATCTCAGGCCGATGAAGTTATGACTTAGGGATAAACAATAATTGATGGAGTAGATAATGATGAAGATTAGTGATTAGAGGATTATGTTAGTGATTAGAGGATATTGATTAAAAGGATGAGATGAGGATAAAAATTGGATGTTATTCAAAGGAGTTGATAAGATGAGATTAATGATGGAAATAGGGATGCTTAGATGATGGAGGGAAGTGTAGATGATCAATCCATCACAACTATCATAAATCTCATCATAGTTTAATCAATCCAATAGATATGAAACTTGACAGTATGCCCCATGATATAAGTGTTGGGTGAATATTTTGTCGTCAACTAACTGATGACAAAATGGGTATATCAATCACAACATAGGGAGATTTACACCATGAAAAGTATGGGTTTACCAGATTTGGATGAAGTAAATCTCTCCTCTCATCAAGGGGAGGTTACCTATAAATATTTAAGCACCATATGTATGTATATAATTCAACAGAAAATAACACATGGGGTGGTATAACATCATCTACCTCTCTTTTTTCAGAGGTAATGTACAAAAAATAAAAGAGGGAAATCCTGGTCTTTGCTAACAACACTCCTCTTCTTTCAGGAATGGTATCAAATGGGGAGCAGGAGATCATCTGAAGTGACAAGGTCCACAAGAGCACTCACGTAATCACAAAGTCTTCCGTAGCTTCTTTCACCGATTCAAAACAAACGTAACCGTAGAATAAAATGAAGCACAAAGTCTTTGCTTGAAACTACAAAAGAT
Source organism: Torreya grandis (assembly GCA_037957365.1). Classification (NCBI taxonomy): domain Eukaryota; kingdom Viridiplantae; phylum Streptophyta; class Pinopsida; order Cupressales; family Taxaceae; genus Torreya; species Torreya grandis. The sequence continues at coordinate 2,189,260 of JARHVA010001799.1, read as the reverse complement.
AACTCAATCTCAAATATAAAGGTAGCTCAAAGTCTATCCTCTACCTTTTAGAAGTGCTCTCAGATAATATTAACACACCCACTTTGCTTATTAAATTAGATAAACAAGAGATCATCAGGAAAGAGAACATAAGAAACTATTTCCTAGACAACATAGATAAGTTCAACACAAAGTCTGAAATAAACCTGCTTCTCATTCATTTAACAAAATATGATTTACAAGTTTGAGCACAAAGTCTCAAAAATTGCTTCAATTTCAGCAGAGTGTTTGCTCTCTATTTTTTCCAAGATCATTTACAAATGAGGTCTCCACTATATACAGGGAGAAAATCCTCAAAAACTAGAAAATAATAAAATACAAAAATATCTCAATCAAAGATGACTCATCTTTGACTTTGAGATATTTTTCCAAAATATTTACATGTAATTACATCTTACAAAATTGCATGCACTTTTCACAAAACAAAAGTGGATAAGGAAAGAAGAAGAAAGAAGGGAAAAAATTTAGTTCTTGCTGCCAGATTTCTTCATATGGGCATCGTACATAGTGATGGATGCCTGAACTTCTACGCTGTCTGGCGCAACCGTGTTCTTGGAGATGATTCTGGCTCTGATTAATGCATCCTTCAATGCTGTGATGGCCTTAGCATGACCAGTTAACCTAGATTTTAGATTTTCCAAAGTTAACTGAGCGTCTAGAATATTATCCATAGAAGACATTGAGAAGGATTTTTCTTCAAAATCTCTTTGAATCATCTCTTTGAAACTGTGGATCATTTCTCCTACTGAGAGGAATTGATTGTCCTTGGAGGTTAGGTTGCAAGGTAGCTCTTCTAGTTTATTGAGAAGGCTGAGATCACTCTTCTCACCAGCATCCCTGAAAGCTTTGAGATCCTGAATTAAATCTTTGAGTATCTGGATCCTGAAGATCAGTGACTCCTTGATCTCAACATAAAAATCCTTGCTGGAGATGACACCGATAGATATTAAGGTGATTTTTTTCAGATCCTTCATCCCCTTCCATTTGCCAAGATATTTTTTTGAGCTTTCGACATCTTGAGAAATAAGAGAGACAAAGTCATCTAACTCTGCCCTTAATTTCTTCATCTTGTCCGTCTTTTCTGTAACCTTTGATAGCAAGGAAACTCCTTGAGTATGCATTTTTTCAATATAGTCCTCCAGGACTTTTCCCTTTAAGTTAGTCTTCTCTGCCTTTTGAATGACTGGGTCATCTACGGAGAAGGCCTCTGGAGTTGCCGCTTCGAGGGAAAGAGTGAATCTCCTTATTACGGCCGTTTGCTGCTCTGTTTTGGCCTTATAATAATCTTTCATCTCTTTCTCTCGATCAAATTTCTGAACCATAATGTCCATAGCAGACTGAAGATCACTTTTTGCACCTTCGTGAGTAACTTTTCCAAGTTCAACATGAGAGATGGAATAGCTGCTTATTTTGAAACCCTCAAGGGTTGCATCCTGTGGAGGTTTGGCAATCTCTAGAAATTTCTGCTCTTTTTTTTTGACCAATTTGGAGAGGATCCTTGGCCTCTTTGGAGCTTTGGCTTTCACCGACACTATTTTGCCAAAGTCGAAGTCATCTGGAGAGATGTCCAACTTCTTTCTTTTGGGGGTGAATGCTGACATCCAGGGTGGGAGAGAAGTACATGTTATGGCAATGGTTGTCTCAGCCGGTGTTTCTATGGCAGCTTCTATACTACTAGTGGTGACAGTGGTCGCAGTTGGAGTAACAGGGGAAACTGTACCAACTACTGATTCTGGATCTTGTGTAGGGCTTTCTGCCAAGTTGAAAGAAGGAGATGATAAACTTGGAATGGACCCAGAAGAGCGAGGAGAACCTCCAAAAGCACCCTGAGGATCGCCAAATATGACTCTGGAAGGAGAAGCGACTCCAGAAGAGGGAACACTGATCGAAGAGATAGGAGAAGAGGGTACCACAAGAGACTGAGGGGGAGGAGAGACACTCTTGAGCAACTATGCTTCTTCTTGTGAGAGTGGAGGTCCAGTGCTTGGTTGCCCTGACGGTTGATCGTCTGTCTCCATTGACTGGGCTACCTGTGTCTGAGGGCTCTGTTCCTCAGTTCCTTTAGCTGTCATTTTAGGTTTTTCAGTAGTCTTTGGTTTCTTGGAAATAAAGATGATTCTAAGCTTGTGAGGCCTAGAAGGGGAAGGAACATCGCCTTTGTTCTTGGTCCTATTTTCTGCCTTCCTCTTCAACTCAACTTGGTACTCAGCGTCTGATCTTGTGATAAATTCTTTTAGTTGGATTTCTCTGGCTGCTAACCAATCATTGGTGTTAGCCAATATTGGTTCAAATCTTTTTCTCAGAGAAGTTAATTCCTTCTGATACCACTGAGTTAGAGGAAGAGGGGAGCTAGCAACCTTTTCAGCCAAGTATCTGCTATTGATGATGTTTTTGTTGTCGATTAGATTAGAGGGGATCTCTGCAAGTCCCATATATTCAATCTGGTCTAGGGTCAGCCTGCAATAATCTATCTTTTTGATCTCTTCAGCCATTCTTAGGTCTATCCAAATGTCTTCAATCATGGGCTCATGGAACTGAGTCTTCCTCCTAATCTTGTCCTTGACTCCCCTATAGTCAAATTTATCTCTTCTTTTGAACTGCTTTAAGGTGACCATCTGCATTTTTGTTTCCTTGACTTTGGCTTTAGCTGCTGTTACAATGGAATATCTGCCAATTTAGATTGGAAACTGAAAACCTGGCTTTTTTAGCTCCATTTATTTGGTATGCATGACAATCAGTTGTTAGCAAAGTTCTATTAGAACCAGCTTGTTAAAAGGGAACCTAGGGAGCATATAGGGGTAGCCTTAGAAAAAACCAACCCAAAGATATCAGAAGGTGGAGAATTGTAGGAACATGCACCCATAATCGTTGATGACTGCCCAAGCCTCGTCTGATACTCTCTTCTGCTCAAGCTGAGGGTCGAAGAGACATAGAAATGTGGTGAAGAAGACGTCATTTACCCTTTTAAAATGACGGGTTAACCCTTGTAGTGTCAACTAGGGATAAAATGAGTATATTGAGGTTGTCTTTCTATCCCCTTCGGTTGCCAAACCTGGAAAAGTTTGCATTGCGATAGCTATGTACACAAGGTACGAAGTCATATGAAACTTGTAAGAAGTTTGTAACTTGGTTAGCTGCTCATGGAGAGCGTTGTTGATCTATTCTCCCCAAAAGATAACCTACTTGCCTTGGAAGATGATCTTGATGAATGGATACATCCATTCATAGAACAGTGAGGAAGACGAGAGACCTCGTACTCTGCTGAGAAGGGTGATCAAGTCACCAACCTCCTCAATGAAGTCACTTCTTGAAAAGTTTCATGACCATCTTAATAAGTTGGTCCTGGGGGTCTTCAGCCATTTGTAGTTCATCACCTTCTTTGCCCTCTCGGAGTCTTTGTCGTATTCCTTCTGGGCATCCACGAAGTCGATCTTAGTCACTTCGGTGGCTGGAGGGCACATGAAGACTTTGTCGATGAATTCAGAATCCAGTCGAATCACCACATTGCCGCTGACATCTGAGATCGACCTAGTCTCTTTGTTGTAGAAGCGGGCACATTGAAGGATGAACTCTGTATGATGTGCTGCTACTGGAAAAGTGGCCACCATGTGGATGTTACTCTCGACGATTCTCTTTATCCCAGTGCTTAGGTTCGTCGCCTTTGTTCGGGTTACGAACTCGGCCATGTCCACGTGGCCAATTTCGGTGTCTCAAATGTCATCGACATTTGAGGAGACCGAAGTGAGCGAGAAGACACCTTGGTATTTATACTTCATGGTCTTCACCTTTTTCAGAGATCCTTCATACATGGGAACTAGCTTTGGTCAGACAGGTGTCGATGAGCAAGAGTTCTCTGAAGGTACTGCAGACATGATCACGAAATTAGGGGAGAGTGGACAAATTGGAAAAAAATGCATTTTAAGTGATATTGGTCAATGGAAGTCACTTAAAAAGGCCAGGTTGGAAAAAGGCATGGGAAACGAGGCAAAAAAGGAAAGAAAAAGATAACACAAAAAATCCTTCAGAGTTGGGAAAATCTGGAGGAGAGATGCATGGGTGGCAAAATTTGTCGCCCCTATAGGTTGGAGTAAAAAAGATGCAAGGGTGGTGAAATTCGCTACCCATGCATGTTCAGCCTGCATAGGCAGTGAATTTTTCTACCCTTGCAGGTTAGAGAAGAAAGAGGTAGGGGCGGCGAAATTCACCGCTCTTACAAGAAAAGAAAGAAACATGGAGGGGTGGCAAAATTTGCCACCCCTACAGGTAAGGACTGCATGGCAGGGGACGCGAGGGAAGCAATTTTTGCTGCCCCTATGCACAAGGATTGCTTGGGCAGTGAAATTCACCGCCCTTGTAGCTAAAAAGGCTTGGGGGCCGAGGCACGAACGATGAAATTCATCGCCCAAGATGGCATTGAGAGAAAACCCGTGGGTAAAGGAGAGGGATGGCATTTTAAGCCATCCCTGCAGGTAGGTAGGCATGGAAGGTCGACCGAGGGGGGAAGGGACTCAAGAAGAAAATAACAAAAACTCAAAATAAAATGAAAAGAAGAAAAAGATGCTAAGATAGAAGAAGGAAAGACGATAAAAACTAAAAACAAGACCTACCTGGAAATCCGTGCACGCCACAAAGTCAAATCTGCCAAGTCGCACTTCAAGTCATTTACTAGATCATCCAGACGCGAAGGGCAGGAGGAGAGGAGGAAGCAATGAGTAAAAATGGGGTCCAAATCAGTTTATATGGGGTGAAAAACAACCCCAACAACCCACTGCGTGTGGCAATAAATGTCGTGCATAAAAATTGAGGCATGCTTGGGCAGCAAAATTTGCCACCCTTACATGTTTTGGTGAGTTCGAATGTAGGGGCGGCAAAATTTGTCGCCCTTGTAGGTCAAGCTACAAGGACGGTAAAAATTGCTGCCCTTGCAAGAAGAATGTAGGGGCGGCAAAAATTGTCGCCCTTGCTTTACAAAAGTTAAAATGCACTAGCGGCAAAATTTGCCGCCCGTGCATGAAACGAAAGAAAAGACCAACTCTAAAAGAGGCATTCTGGGGGAGGGGTTCCTTGGTCACAACGAGATCGTAACCACTCTCACATTCCTAGGCTAAGATGAGAATGAATTCAAAACTCGTCTCAAAAACAAACTTAGAGAGATAAAAGATGAAACAAACAAGTTTCGTAGGGGTTGTTCTCAAAAAATGGGCTAATCTAATTTTGGAAACAACAGTTGGCTCCTGTTGGGGAACTTTCGTTAATCAAATTGATTAGCGAGAGTAGAAACTATTCTCTAAGTGCCTTCATCCAAGCCATTGGGCTATGGAGTTAGGCTAAAAATGAAAGAAAAAATAGACAAAACATAAAAATTGTACATATATACAAATGGACTTCTCCAAGCCTCAAAGATTGAACAGCTTTAGATGTTGTCCGCTGTGAGGTAGTGCAAATGGTGTTCCATCTTGGTACTCTAGCAAGAAGCTAGCCTTACCATAGAGCTGTCGAATGGTGAATGGGCCTCTCCACAAGGAGTCAAATTTGCCATGCATCCCTTTTAGTTCTCGCCTCTTGTCCCACAACAAGACTTGATCTCCGACTCAGAATTCATGAACCTTAGCGTTCTTATCAAAGAGTGCCTTCACCTAGTTTTGATGTTCTTTAATCTGATCCATTACCATAGCTCAATGCTCATTCAGCTCGTTTAGACACATGATTCGTTTGTCGACCGAGCTTTCGAAGGTTAATTCTTCGATTAATTTAGTTAACCTGAGCACTGACAGCTCAAGGGTGATGGGGATTTCTGTATTTAAACCATAAAGAAGCTGGGAAGGGGACATATCTATAGCCCTTTTGGGTGTTATTCTATCCACCCATAAAGCATCATACAATGCTTTGTGCCACGTTCTCTGATTGTCGTCCACCAACTTTTTGATAATAGTGACCAAGTTCTTGTTACTCAATTCTGCTTGGCCATTTCCTTGAGAGAAATAATCTGAAGTATGGGATAAGGTAATCCCATTATAAAAATAGAATTGAGTAATTTCATGTGATAAAAAATAGGCCACATTATCTGTTATGATCTTTAGTGGGACTCCAAACCTGGAGATGATATTTTCTTTGAGAAAGTTGCATACCACTTCAGACGTAGCATGCTTGGTTGGGATGGCCTCCACCCACTTAGTAAAATAATCTATTGCCATGAGGACATAATCATGTCCAGCACTTGAAGATGGGTTGACTACCCCAATGAAGTCAATACCCCACTGCTGAAATGGTTCCTCGATCACTACCGACTTGAGAGGCAATGCAAGAATCTTAGGCTTCCCAACGAATTGTTGGCACAATTCACACCTACACACCCATTTGTAGGCATCCTAGAAAAGAGTGGGCCAATAATACCTTGCTTGTATAATTTTGTGTGCTATCATCGGTGCATAAAAATGTCCCCCACAGGCCAGATTATGGAAAGATTCTAAGAGTCTTTCTTGTTGCGCCTTGTCAACACAACGAAGAAATGCCCTGTCTAGGTTTTTCTTGTAAAGACCATTGTCTCACAGAACATAACCAACTGCTTTCAATTTAACATTCTATTTCTCTTTAAAAGAAAGATGAGCGAGACACTCACCATATGTCAAAAAATGAGCAATGTCAAAATACCACTCATTAGTAGTGGCAACAAAGAGGACCATAGACATGCCTTCGATCTCTACTTCTTCACTTTCTGCTTCACCTAGAATGTTGTTGGCAATCAACTGGCAAAGACCCTTTCTCCATACGAGTTTGGTTAGTTTGATGTCCAGATCAAACTCCTGAGTTTTGGCAATCTAGTTACTTTTCTTCGTATCGAACTCTTGCTGAGTCAAAATGGATTTTACTATTGTGTCTGGTATGAAAACTTTGGTGTGAGAGTTCTGGATATAAAACTTGAAATGCTTGACCGCTTTGACCACAACGTATGCATGCTTCTCCATAAGGGAATATTTTAGCTCATGATCCTTGAGTGGACAACTCATGAATGAGATAGGAGATTCTGCACCTTCTGGATTTTGCTGGACCAAAATAGCCGATAGTGTATGTTCGAATGCATAACTATATATTTTAAAAATATTAGTATAATCTGGACAGACCAAGACTGGTGCACGGGTGATTGCTTCCTTAATCTATTTGAACGCTGATTTACCCTCAGCAGTCCACCTAAATGTAGCATTGCCCTTCATCATGTTGACAATGTGACGGGTTTTCTCAGCAAACTTAGGAATAAACCTTCGGAGAAAATTCACCTTTTCAAAGAAAGAGTGAACTACAGTCTTGCTGGTAGGCAGAGTAAGTTCCTGGATGGACTTGACTCTTTCTAAATCAATTTTAATACCTTCTCGAGACATGATGTGTCTGAGAAGTTTCCCTTCAGTTACTCCGAAAACAGATTTCTTTAGATTTAAAGAGATACCGTTCTAACGACAGCGTTCCAGTGTCTTTTGCAAATATTGAACATGCTCAAAACAATGTTTTGAAAATACTATCAGATCATTCAGGTATACTACAATGAATTTTCCCATCTCATCTTTGAAAGCGAGATCCATCACCCTTTGAAATGTGGCACCAGTATTTATTAGACCAAATGGCATTCTTCGATAAGCGAATGTGCCCCAAGGTGTGGTGAACGCTGTTTTGTGCTGATCTGCTTTTCCGACTTTGACCTAATTGTACCCCAAAAAACTGTCTAACATTGATAACATTTTTGAACCTGTTACCATCTATAGGACTTGATCCATAATAGGAAGGGGGTAGTTATCTTTTAAAGATAACTGGTTTAAGTTTTTAAAATCCACACAGATTCAAATTTTGCCATTCTTTTTTCTGACATGCACTATGTTGGCAATCCATGTTGAGTGATGGATTGAAAAAATTATCTGAGCATCAAGCATTTTTTGTATCTCAGCTAAAATAGTACCTGAGATTTTTAGATTATATTCCCTGGATTTTTGCTTGTAAGGTACAGAGTTGACTTTCAAGGGAATGTCGTGACGAATGTCATTTGGCTTGAGTGATTTTAGGTCATCATAGGAATAGGCCAATACATCCATATATTGGCGGAGTAGACTAGCAAACTCAAATATTTCTTCAGAAGTGTAGCATTTCTCAATGTTTACCATCTTAGGATCGCGCTTGGTTTCCAAGTTGACCTGATCAAAATCTTGGGAAGAATTTGAATCTGTTCGCTATTGTTTAATAAACCTATCATGGTTATCAAAGAACTTCTCTAGGGAAACCAGACCTTTGGGAATCTTATTCCCCCTATATTGTAAGAAATCCTCACCTGTGTTCGCATTGGTCTCAGGAGTTGCTTCACATTCTCGGAGTTCACTACCTTCAAAACATAGTTGTTCAAAACTATCTTTTTGCTCCAAAAAGGTGATGATTTGATCATCATTGTTAAATACTTGCCAGTGGCCAGCATTATTTGGTACATTTGGTTAAAAGACCAGTTCAATAGTGTACCTATCTCTCTTAAAGTCTGGGTGAGGGACTAGAAGGGTGGCAGAGACAGCCAATGCATCTGCCTGGTCATTAAATTCCCTTGAAACGACAAAGATGTTGAAAGCGTCAAAATTTTCAATCTGATCCCAGACCAGGTTGCGATAGTGGTGTAACCTTTCATTTTTCATATGATAGAGGTTCCTCACCTGGTAGACTATCAACTCAGCATCCCTTTTGGCATGGATTAGCCTAATGTCCCTTTCTCTGGCAGCCTGTAGTCCGAGCAATAAGGACTCGTACTCAGCCATGTTGTTGGTATTATTGAACTGCAATTTGTAGGATGAAGGAATAATGTCTCCTTGAGGAGATACCAGCACAACCCCAGCTCTCAAACCAATAGAGGAGCAGCTACCATCAAATTTTAAGGTCCATACCTTGTTAGACCCTGCCTTTTCTTTGAAAACTCCTTTGTTCATTTTGATTTGTCGATTTTCCCACTGCGCCAGCTAAACACAATCTCAAGTCATTACCCGTAAGAGTTTCATTAGATGTCTCATGGGTTTCGTCTGTAGATAGGAAGTAGTTGCCCATGCCCGAGGACTCAAATAAAATTTGAGCTTCTGGTGCTGACGATAGGGTAACTACATACCTTGCTTCTTTTTCAGGAAGCAACTTCTTTATGACACTTTAAACTGAAATCTTTGCTTTTGACAAGTCCATATTTAGCTTGCCTCCAACATCTTTGCGAAAATTTTGCCCAAGTAGGATGCCGTAACATCAGTCACTAAAACTGTCATTTTTATTCGCTATTCTGGAAAAGCCGTGAAGGCATATTGAGCATCTTTTATTTGACCAAGGAGAGGGACTTACTTATTTTCCATGGAAAAACACCTCCTAAAAGTTTTGGTCAAAGTCAGGCCAAGAGAATCCGCCACTTTCGCGGGCATGACATTATCTGAAGCTCCAGAGTCTATAATACAATTACTTAGTTTATAACCATTTATAAGTAGGGAAACATAGAAAGGTTCTATTTTCCCAAGAGCGACAGAAGGAGTCACAACAAGATTGTTTTGGGCTGGTTTATCTTTAGAGGGATCATGAACGGCCTTCAAAGAACCTTGTCCTACGGAGACGACATTGTTTTTCACATATTCTGCTAATCTATCAAACTGTTCTGGGTTAGCCCTCAAATATTCAACTTCTGTCATTTGAATTTTAGTCTTTCTAGCATGATCAATTATATCAAATAATTGAAAAAACTTGCAAGAGAGGAAGAGAGTCCATCATCAGGGACTTTAATAGGTGTGGTACTAGTTTGGGCAACGAAAGTGGAAGGTATGGCGTGGTTGGAGGTACTTACTTTTTTATGGGTTACCTGATCCTTTGATTGCGGAGGCAATGGGGTCCCTCATTTGGCAATGAAAACTGATTGTTAGGGTTCCTCTGCCCTTCTTTTGTTAGTCTGTGAAGCCGATTGATTTTGAGTTCTGGTGAAAATAGCGTAAGATCCATCTAAATCCTCCCCTTTACTTCCAGCTTCGTCTTGGTAATCCAAAAAATTGATATTAGAGTCACCAGCTAATTCTTCTTCTTGCTCATCGAAGAGATTAGCATCTTCTTATTGGTCCAACTGAGGTTGAAACAAATTGTCGTACTCAGCCTCCAGGTAACCGACCGCTGAATTGGCAGGTGTTGCTTCAATGGCCAATCTCCCTGGAGGGGGAGGTAGGCAATTGGATTACCCTTGGTTTTAGGTAGCATTACCCTAATATTATTGATTCTGGAACATTCTCTTGAGCGCATCTCGATAGGTAGGAGCAGATGTACCTTGTGCTATATGCCTCTTCAAAGCTATCAGTTCATTCATCAATTTCTACACCATAGGATCTGTAGTACCTGAAAAACTTTCAGCAGATGAAAATTTATTTTTACTAGGGTCTTTTCTGATCTTACCTGCCAAGATAAGATCATCCTCAATCTCAGTAGCCAAACTTTGAGCCAATGATAGATTCATAGGGCCAGCTCGCCTCAATAGAAAACTTACTTTGAGAAGCTGCGAGTTGATGAAAAAGCATTTGAGATTCTCCAACGTGGGCTGAGCCACAGTTAAAATTCGGTTCCTCAACTTGTTGAATTTGGCTATGAAATCCCTCATGGGTTCTTGGAATTCTTTTTTCATCTGTGTTAGCTGAGTTAGCAAAGCGTGTGCATCTTCAACAAGTTTAAATCTGGCTTTGAATTTGGATTTGAGCGTATCTCAGTCAGTTATTGACCCAGCTTGCAGGTGATAGAACCAATCTGCGGCAGCTCCTTATAGGGTTTCCACGAAAAGTCTAACTGCTACATCCTCAAATTCCATGCCGATCATGCCACATGCTATGGAGAAAGTGGCAATATGCTCGTCGGGATGAACCTTTCCATCACAAAAAAACTTAAGAATTTTTTTTCTAGAACTACGAGGTAGTTCATGCAAAGGTGCAGTCAAATTAAGAGGACCAAAGGAATTTCTCCACGGGCCTTGAGTCATAATGATAAGAGGATTAAATGGCAGGATGACAAACTTTGGTGGGGTATTTATAGGCAAGGCGTGATTGACGATAGGAAAAGACGCTCTTCTTTGCAGGGGTGATCCGATAAGGTCAGGAGGAAGACTTCTAGATTGTTGGAGGAAAGGCGGTGGAGGAAATAGGTCAAAATTGCTCTGCTATGCCAATTCAAGTACGGGGTCAAAAACACCCTTAGATCTCTGGCTTTTGGTGTAGCGTGGAGTTGCTAGATTTCAAATGAAAGAGGGACTGAAACTGCTTCAAGTTGAAGCTTGAGGCTTTAAAATGCACGTTCATGTCTCCAACGAAGTTGCCAAAAAACTGTTGGGTGAATATTTTATCGTCAACTAACTGATGACAAAATGGGTATATCAATCACAACATAGGGAGATTTACATCATGAAAAGTATGGGTTTACCAGATCTGGATGAAGTAAATCTCTCCTCTCATCAAGGGGAGGTTCCCTATAAATATTTAAGCACCATATGTATGTATATAATTAAGCAGAAAATAACACATGGGGTGGTATAACATCATCTACCTCTCTTTTTTCAGAGGTAATGTACAAAGAATAAAACAGAAAAATCTTGGTTTTTGCTAACAACACTCCTCTTCTTTCAGGAATGGTATCAAATAGGGAGCAAGAGATCACCTGAAGTGACAAGGTCCACAAGAGCACTCACATAAGCACAAAGTCTTTCGTAGCTTCTTTCACCGATTCAAAACAAACGTAACCATAGAATAAAATGAAGCACAAAGTCTTCGCCTGAAACTACAAAAGATCACTGAATCTTAAAGATAAAGGTAGCTCAAAGCCTATCCTCTACCTTTTAGAAGTGCTCTCAGATAATATTAACACACCCACTTTGCTTATTAAATTAGATAAACAAGAGATCATCAAGAAAGAGAACATAAGAAACTGTTTCCTAGACAACACAAATAACTTCAACACAAAGTTTGAAATAAACCTGCTTCTCATTCATTTAACAAAATATGATTTACAAGTTTGAGCACAAAGTCTCAAAAATTGCTTCAATTTTAACAGAGTGTTTGCTCTCTATTTTTTCCAAGATCATTTACAAATGAGGTCTCCACTATATATAGGGAGAAAATCTTCAAAAACTAGAAAATAATAAAATACAAAAATATCTCAGTCAAAGATGACTCATCTTTGACTTTGAGATATTTTTCAAAATATTTACATGTAATTACATCTTACAAAATTGCATGCACTTTTCACAAAACAAAAGTGGATAAGGAAAGAAGAAGAAAGAAGGGAAAAAATTCAGTTCTTCCTGCCAGATTTCTTCATATGGGCATCGTACATAGTGATGGATGCCTGAACTTCTACGCTGTCTGGCGCAACCGTGTTCTTGGAGATGATTCTGGCTCTGATTAATGCATCCTTCAATGTTGTGATGGCCTTAGCATGACCAGTTAACCTAGATTTTAGATTTTTTAAAGTTAACTGAGTGTCTAGAATATTATCCACAAAAGACATTGAGAAGGATTTTTCTTCAAAATCTCTTTGAATCATCTCTTTGAAACTGTGGATCATTTCTCCTACTGAGAGGAATTGATTGTCCTTGGAGGTTAGGTTGCAAGGTAGCTCTTCTAGTTTATTGAGAAGGCTGAGATCACTCTTCTCACCAGCATCCCTGAAAGCTTTGAGATCCTGAATTAAATCTTTGAGTATCTGAATCCTGAAGATCAGTGACTCCTTGATCTCAACATAAAAATCCTTGCTGGAGATGACACCGATAGATATTAAGGTGATTTTTTTCAGATCCTTCATCCCCTTCCATTTGCCAAGATATTTTTTTGAGCTTTCGACATCTTGAGAAATAAGAGAGACAAAGTCGTCTAACTCTGCCCTTAATTTCTTCATCTTGTCCGTCTTTTCTGTAACCTTTGATAGCAAGGAAACTCCTTGAGTATGCATTTTTTCAATATAGTCCTCTAGGACTTTTCCCTTTAAGTAAGTCTTCTCTGCCTTTTGAATGACTGGGTCATCTACAGAGAAGGCCTCTGGAGTTGCCACTTCAGGGGGAAGAGTGAACCTCCTTATTATTGCCGTTAGCTGCTCTGATTTGGCCTTGTAATAATCTTTCATCTCTTTCTCTCGATCAAATTTCTGGACCATAATGTCCATAGCAGACTGAAGATCGCTTTTCGCACCTTCGTGAGTAACTTTGCCAAGTTCAACACGAGAGATGGAATAGCTGCTCATTTTTAAATCCTCAAGGGTTGTGCCCTGTGGAGGTTTGGCAATCTCCAAAAAATTTTGCCCTTTTTCTTCGACCAATTTGGAGAGGATCCTTGGCCTCTTTGGAGCTTTGGCTTTCACCGGCACTATTTTGTCAAAGTCAAAGTCATCTAGAGAGAAGTCCAACTTCTTTCTTTTAGGGGTGAATGCTGACATGCAGGGCAAGAGAGAAGTACCTGTTGTGGTAATGGTTGTCTCAGCTGGTGTTACTGTGGTAGCTTCTATACTGCTAGTGGTGACAGTGGTCGCAGTTGGAGTAACAGGTGAAACTGTACCAACTAGTGATTTTGGCTCTTGTGTAGGAATTTCTGCCAAGTTGAAAAAAGGAGATGATAAACTTGGAATGGACCCAGAAGAGCGAGGAGAACCTCCAAAAGTGCCTTGAGGATCGCCAAATATGACCCTGGAAGGAGAAGCGGCTCCAGAAGAGGGAACACTGATCAGAGAGATAAGAGAAGAGGGTACCACAGGAGACTGAGGGGGAGAAGGAGAGACACTCTTGAGCAGTTGTGCTTCTTCTTCTGAGAGCGGAGGTCTAGTGCTTGGTTTCCCTAATGGTTGATCGTCTGTCTCCATTGGCTGGGCTGCCTATGTCTAAGGGCTCTGTTCCTCAGTTTCTTTGGCTACCATTTCAAGTTCTTCAGTAGTCTTTAGTTTCTTGGAAACAAAGATGATTCTAGGCTTGTGAGGCCTAGAAGGGGAAGGAACATCGCCTTTGTTCTTGGTCTTATTTTTTGCCTTCCTCTTCAACACAGCTTGGTACTCAGCCTCTGATCCTATGATAAATTCTTTCAGTTGGATTTCTCTGGCTGCTAACCAATCATTGGTGTTAGCCAATATTAGTTCAAATCTTTTTCTCAGAGAAGTTAATTCCTTCTGAGACCACTGAGTTGGAGGAAGAGGGGAGCCAACAACTTTTTTAGCCAAGTATCTGGTATTGATGATGTTTCTATCATCGATTAGATTAGAGGGGATCTCTGCAAGTCCCAGATATTCAATCTGGTCTAGAGTCAGCCTGCAATAATCTATCTTTCTGATCTCTTCGGTCGTTCTCAGGTCTATCTAGATGTCTTCAATCATGGGCTCATGGAACTGAGTCTTCCTCTTGATCTTTTCCTTGACTCCCCTGTAGTCAAATTTATCTTTTCTTTTGAACTGCTTTATGGTGACCATCTGCATTTCTATTTCCATGACTTTGGCTTTAGCTGCTGTTGCAATGGAATATCTGCCAATTTCAATTAGAAATTAAAAACTTGGCTTTTTTAGCTCCATTTGTCTGGTATACATGACAATCAATTATCAGCAAAGTTCCATTAGAACCAGCTTGTCAGAAGGGAACCTAGGGAGCATATAGGGGTAGCCTTGGAAAAAGCCAACCCAAAGATAGTAGAAGGTGGGGAATTGCAGGAACATGCACCCGTAATCGTTGACGACTGCCCAAGCCTCATCTGATACTCTCTTCTACTCAAGTTGAGGGTTGAAGAGACACAAAAATGTAGTGAAGAAGGTGTCATTTACCCTTTTGAAATGATGGGTTGATCCTTGTATTGTCAACTAGGGATAAAATGAGTATACTGGGGTTGTCTTTATATCCCCTTCAGTTGCCAAACCCAGAAAAGTTTACATTGTGGCAGCTATGTACACAAGGTACGAAGTCATATAAAACTTGTAATAAGTCTGTACCTTGGTTAGCTGCTCATGGAGAGCGTTGTTGATTTGTTCTCCCCAAAAGATAACTTGCTTGCCTTGGAGAATGATCTTGATGAATGGATACATCCATTCATGGAACAGTGAGGAAGATGGGAGACCTCGTACTCTGCTGAGAACGGTGATCAAGTCACCAACCTCCTCAATGAAGTCACTTCTTGGAAAATTCTATGGCCATCTTGATAAGTTGGTCCTGGGGGTCTTCAGCCATTTTTAGTTCATCACCTTCTTTGCCCTCTCGGGGTCTTTGTCGTATTCCTTCTGGGCATCCATGAAGTCGATCTTGGTCACTTCAGTGGCTGGAGGGCACATGAAGACTTTGTCAATGAATTTAGAATCCAGCCGAATCACCACATTACCGCTGGCATTTGAGACCGACCTGGTCTCTTTGTTGTAGAAGCAAACACATTGAAGGATGAACTCTGTATGATGTGCTGCTACTGGAAAAGTGGCCACCAGGTGGATGTTACTCTCGACGATTTTCTTTATCCCCGTGCTTGGGTTCATCACCTTTGTTCGGGTTACGAACTCGGCCATGTCCACGTGGCCAATTTCGGTGTCCCGGATGTCATCGACATTTGAGGAGACCGAAGTGAGCGAGAAGACGCCCTGGTATTTATACTTCATGGTCTTTGCCTTTTTTGGAGATGCTTCAGACATGAGAACTAGCTTTGGTCGGATAGGTGTCGATGAGCAAGAATTTTCTAAAGGTACTATAGACATGATCACAAAATTAGGAGAGAGTGGACGAATTGGGGAAAATGCATTTTAAGTGATCTTAGTCAATGGAAGTCACTTAAAAAGGCCAAGTTGGAAAAAGGCATGGAAAATGAGGCAGAAAAAGAAAGAAAATGATAACACGAAAAATCCTCTAGAGTTGGGAAAATTCGTAGGAGGGATGCACGGACGACAAAATTTGCCGCCCTTATAGGTTGGTGTAAAAGAGATGCAAGGGCAGTGAAATTCACCACCCATGCATGTTCGGCCTACACAGGTAGTGAATTTTGCCGCCCTTACAGGCTAGAAAAGAAAGAGGTAGGGGCGACAAAATTTGCTGCCCTTACAGGAAAAGAAAGAAACATGGAGGGGCAGTGAAATTCGCCGCCCCTGCAGGTAAGGACTGCACGGTAGGGGATGTGAGGGCGGCAATTTTTGCTGCCCTTGCACATAAGGATTGCTTGGGCGGCAAAATTTGCCGCCCTTGTAGCTAAAAAGGCTTGGGGCCGAGGCACAGGCGGCAAGATTTTCTGCCCAAGATGGCATTCAGAGGAAACCCACGGGTAAAGGAGAGGGACGGTGTTTTAAGCTGTCCCTGCAGGTAGGTAGGCATGGAAGTTCGATCGGGGGGGGGAAGGGACTCAAGAAGAAAACAACAAAAACTCAAAATAAAATGAAAAGAAGAAAAAGATGCTAAGATAGAAGAAGGAAAGACGATAAAACCTAAAAACAAGACCTACCTAGAAATCTGTGCATGCCATAAGGTTAAATCAACCAAGTCACACTTCAAGTCATTCGCCAGATCATCCAAACGCGAAGGGCAGGAGGAGAGGATGAAGCAATGAGGAGAAATGGGGTCCAAATCGATTTATATGGGGTGAAAAAAATCCCAACAACCCACTGCGTGCGATAATAAATGTTGTGCACATAAATTAAGGCATGCTTGGGTGGCAAAATTTGCCACCCTTGCATGTTTTGGTGAGTTCGAACGCAGGGGTGGCAAAATTTTCTGCCCTTGCAAGAAGAATGTAGGGGTGGCAAAAATTGCCGCCCTTGCTTTACAAAGGTCAAAATGTACTGGCGGCAAAATTTGCCGCCCATTCACGAAATAGAAGAAAAGACCAACTCTGGAAGAGGCATTATAGGGGAGGGGTTCCTTGGTCGCAATGAGATCATAACCACTCTCACGTTCCTAGGCCAAGATGAGAATGAATTCAAAACTCATCTCAAAAACAAACTTAGAGAGACAAAAGATGAAACAGACAAGTTTCGTAGGGGGTTATTCCCAAAAAATGGGCTAATCCGATTCTGGAAACAACAATAAGCATGACCAAGGGGAATTTGTGTCAAAGTGCAGAAAAAGGGGTAAATAGTGAACTTTACATCATCGAGGGCATTTATAAGCAATATTAGTGACCTCATAGCATCCCCATTCATTGCATAATAGACAAAAAGAGACATGATGCAAACAAAACATAAGACAAAACATGTGATATACATGATTCAAACAAGACAAACAATAGACAAGCAACCGACACAAGTATCTACATGCAATGCCACAATGTCTTATCTAAGGATGGGATAAGTGATTAGGGGGTTGGACTAGGATGATCATGATGAAATTGGGACTTAGAATAGACTTGGGTTTGGATAGGATGTGTGTGAGGAGGATTAGGATGAGATATTACCCCTAGTTTAGGATAAAAGGATGGATGATGTGATAAGGTATTTGAATACTGACTTGGTCTTGAAATTAGATCAAAAAGTGGCCAAAGAAAGGGAATTAGAAAAGTGATCACCAAGGATTACCAACAAATAAGGCCTTACAAGAGTCCAATCTAGCAAGGACTTTAGGAGATGATGGGATCAAATACCTTTAACACTATCAAAGAAGTGATTGGATGAGTGCTAGATATAAAGAGGAAATGATAAGGAAAGTGATGGGATCAAGTACCTTTCATACTAGCAAGGAAGTGATTTGATGGGTGCTAGATATGAAGAGGCAATGATAAGGAAGTGATGGGTGCCAGATTAAAGTCTTTGACAAGGTGATTTATGTCAATAATACTTAGTCAAAAGGATGATAATAAAGAGATTGAGGGATGGGTGACCACTTGGGATTGGATTTCAAGACTAAATGTCATATGAAAAACTGGGAAAATACAAGATGAATGGAGATGGATGTGACTAGGGGATGGGGTATAAGACAAGACACAATGGATTATTTTTGGCTTTTGTTAATTTTATGATTTTAAGGGTTTTTGGGAATATTTTAATTTTTAGGAATTTTGGGGACATGTATGTACACTATATAAATGGGGTTACTAGCAAAGGGAACACCAAGCCTAGCAACTAGGATAAAAAGGTATGGAATGATGCATGGTATGCCAAAAGGATGAGGATGAGGTGGAAAAGGGGATGAGGACCAAGGAAGAAGGGACTAGGGATTACCATTAACCACATCATGAATGAACCAAATGTTTAGTTACTTGAGTGTTAATTAGAGGATATGCCAAGATGATTCCAAAATAGTTCTCAAGATACCTTCCAATTCCTTACGAATGTCAAGAACAAAAAAAAAGGAAGGACATAATAGGATGCATGATATGATGATGGATGATGGGTAAGAACAATGGATGGGGGGAATGGACAAGGGATGGTTTGACAAGGGATATGAAATGGATGGATTTTTCCCCCAATTGTTGAGGTACAATGTGGATAATTGATTATTCTACCATGATGTCAGAAACTATTTTTTATCATGGTACTTGCTTAAGGTGCCAAAAGACTAGTTTTTACCATTAGACACATGATTTTTAATTTTATTACCTTTTGTTTCCTGACTTTTATTAGGCATCTCAATTTATTAGAGAAGGGAGAGATGCAATATGTTAGCATTGTTGTGATCTTTAACCGATGCCTATTCCAGAGATATGTGATGCTAGGATCATTTCTCAGTGGTCTTTATTGATTCTTGATTTAACATCCTTTGGATGTTTTGACCAGGTGTATTTGTAACCCCTATGAGGGACAATGTTGCCTAGGGATTTGAGGCAAGGTGGGGATGGGGGTATGCCATGGATGTGATGATGGGATATAAGATGTGAATGATGGATATGATCATGTCAGATGATATGATGAGATGGGGAGTGGAGATAGGGTTTAATAGTTGCATACACCATTGGATATGGTAAAGGGGATTTATAGATTTGTGCCATGAGATTAAGGGATCCAAGATTTTTTGATTTTCTAATTATTTGATCCAAACATAAAGAGGATGGTCGGTCGTATGATTGTTGACTTTATTTGTTGATTGAATTTTTATATTGATTGTCCCCTAGTATCAATTTTTGGGCTTCACCATAAGGGATTGATTTTTGACTTGATATATAATGATTATTTTGACTTTGATATTCCCTTAGTGCTTGATTTTGATCTTTACTAGGAGAAAATATTTCTTGATTAGGCCGATGATTTGAATTTTCTTGATTTTGGTGGATAAGATCAAAGATGATTTGATCATGATTTATGACTTTTAGAATAGGGGTTTGGATCTTTATATTTGGGGCACATGATATTGAATGTAGAGGGGAATCTAATGATGCATGCTCTTATTCATCCCCTAGATGGAGTGGGATATAGGGATTATGGAAGCAAGGTGGATAACTAATGTTGTGTGAGGGATTAATGGGATAATTAACAACATAGTCCTCATGAAAGTTACTAGTAGCCCTAACCTCAATGTTGGAGAAAGTTTCATCAAATATCTCAAAAGGATCATTAAGACACATATCCAAGGTAGGATCAAATCCACTCTTGAAATCTTCCATAGATAAAATATTCAAGAATTTAGTGATGACTTCAACATCTTAAATGGGATTAAAATATATGCCCAGTGATGTGTATCATCTAGATTGTGGGAATCTTCAAAAGAGCAAGATTTATCATCATCTACTATAATATCAATGAGGGATAATGTTTTTGATGAAGAAGTACTAGCAGAAGTAGAAGTGGACTAGTAATTTTGAAACACTACAGGTGAAGAAGAACCTGTGGAAGATGACTTTCTAGATGAACAATTATTTGCTATTTTAGCACAATCTTTGTGGTTTACTGATATAGCCAATTAACTCACCTTAGGGAAGTTTTCTCTGCACTTTTCACAAAAAGAAAAGAAACATTTAATCAAATAAAGTTCTTTTTAAATGGATTAATGGAATGTTATTTAAACTTGGCCCTGATCATGTGTTTCACAGGTGTGTGACAAATGGTGAAGCTTATGATATCATCAGACTTGTCATGATGAACCAGAAGGAGGTCATTACTTAGCTTAAAGAACCATACATAAAATCCTAGGAGTAGGATATTATTGGCCTCATCTTCATTAGCAAGTAAAAAGATATGTCAGATACTGTGATGCTTCTCAACGAATTGGAAAGCCTACTCTTTCAATAGAGATGCCTCTGCACCCTCATACTCTATTGGTTTTATAACCATTTAAGAATTGGGGAATTGATTTTATCGGTCCAGTGGATCCTCCTTCCAGAGGAAAATAATATCTCTTAGTATGTACAAACTACGTGACTAAGTGGGCAGAATTGGAAGCATTAACTCATGCAAGAGAGGAGATGGTAGATGATTTCTTATATTTTAAAATCATACAATGATTTGGTGATCCAAGAGAGATAGTCTCTGATCAAGGACCGAAGTTCATGTCAAACATGATAAAGCATTTCATGCAAGTGTATCAAAATCAGCACACAAAAACATCTCCATACCATCCACAAGTGAATGGACAAGTTGAAATCACTAACAGAGAACTGGAAACCATTTTAACCAAGGTTGTTAATTCTAGCAGAAAGGATTGGGTAAATAAGGTACCATAAGTTGTTTGGGCCTATAATGCTACTTAGAAAACAACAACTGGATTTTCACCTTATGAATTGGTTTATGGTAAGAAGCCTTTACTCTCTGTTGAATTTGAATTACAAATTTGAAAAAAGCTATAGAAGTAGGAATTGAATTAGAAGAAATACAAAAAGAAAGACTCCTATAGCTTAATCAACTTGATGAAATGAGGATGGAAGCACTACAAAGAACTAAACTAGTACAACATCAAAGAAAAGTTTGGCATGATGCACAAATTAAGCAACAGAAGTTTTAGAAAGGAGATTGGGCACTGTTGTTTGATTCTAAATTTCAATAGTTCAAAGGAAAACTAAAAACAAGATGGTTGGGACCTTATGAGATTGATGAGGTCTATGAAAATGGTTCTATTAAGCTGATACCTATTGATGATAGTAGAAGAGCTCTGTTAGTCAATGGACATATCAAAAACCTCTCAATAAAGTTGAATTTATTCAAAAATTAAAGGATCAAGTAGCTGTTGTGGAAATCTCTACTTCTTCTAGTGAACATGCTCCTTGATAGTTCAAAAAAAAAAAAATCATTAGTGAAAATCCTTCCAAGGATGCTATTGACAATGCATGCCCAGAAAACCAGCTTGTTGGCTGGCTATGCATTGCAAAAAAGGGCTTTGGCTAGAAAACTAGTAATGGCTGGCCAAAGGGCAAAAACAAAACATTTATAAGAAAATCTCATCATAAAATATGATTGGTCATCTCCATGCAATAAACTAACCCATGCAAACCTATTTATGTAGGACACGTGGTGAGCAAAGGATAACGTCTAAGGTTAAAGTAAGACATATATTTTATTTATCTATGTTTAAGTTAACTAATTATCTTCAATTCGATTAAGATCCTATTCTCCAGAGATGACCTAAATTTGAATCTTCCAAAACAAAATGACACATGCCATAATGAAAAAGCATGCAACTAAGCTGCCAAAGGTGTACAGATAAGTGTGCAGCTTTGATATCATCAATTGAGTCATCAAGTATCACAATGATAGGACGTCATAAAAAGGGGTTTTAAATGAAGTAATGAATTGGTGTCACCATCCATGTGATGCATCATCATTTTACATAACTTGTATTAATGAGACAAAATGGTTGGTACACTCCATAGAAACATGTGGCACCTAACTATATTAAATCATCATACCACACTACGGACTCATGAAGTTGTAGCATTTAAAATGAACCATTTCCTTTCTACAGACTTCAACAAACATTGGTCTACCAATTCTCAGGGCTTGTTGCCTACCGACTTCAACAAAAGACTGGTCTACACCTTAATTGGAGTTAAAGGAACCGAGCTGATTGTGACTCTGCATAGAAATGGGATAGAAGACAAGATCAAAGCCAAAGGATCCAACAAATTTTCATAAAGACAAAGCTTCTATAGTAGTGTTTAAAGCCAATGGTTGGCTACCTTTCATTGAAAAGTTCCAGTGTTTCGATGAAACAATGGTAAGTGAATTCATTACCAATCTCACCCCTAAATTTTCAATTGTAAAAGGCATTGTTATTCCTGTTACAACTCAAATCATAAGCCAAATTATACAAGTTCCAGAAGAAGGAATGAGAGCTATAGGTAGAGTTTCATTTAGTGATTTAATTAGTCAGTTTAGTAGTAATAAACAAATTGAAACTTCATGTCTAGTAGATTCCAAGGGAAAATCAAAAGGGATTAAAAGAAATTCACTTTTTGAACCTTGAAAATATGTAGCCAAGTGGGTACTTAAATATATCATTTGTGAAGGGTAACACAGTCTTTTAGGGGGAGACGCCATGAAAATGTTAATACATCTTAAGCATGGGAGACAAAACCCTCAGTACAAAATTAACCTCCCATCTTTCTTATATGGTGCTCTGTAAGTTATGTCTATAACCCCTACTACTGATCATAGGCATTATGGCCTTATTTAGGTTATTATCCAGCATCATTTCCTTTAGCAAGGTCAAGAGGTCTGGAAGGAATTTTAGAATAGTATAGCACAACAAATTCTAGATTTTCCTGCATAAAAAACCCCAAATGTACCACAGGAACACTCATCTCCACCTGCCACATCAGCTGAGAAAACAACACCAAGAAAAAAATGTCAGACTGTAGTCTCCATAGAAATCCCTTCTTAAAAAAAAATCACAAGGTCTCAAAACCCTAACATTTCAAGGTCCCCAAAAGAACCTCATGAGTCTGTAGTACAACCAATTCCTTTGACAAGAAAAGAAAATTGAGACAGAAGGTCACTACAGAACTTGAGACAACCAAGGGTTTGGTGGTTGAGAAGGAAAATCAACCAAGTGTATCTCAAAGAGTAACTAAAATAAGGATAAGGCTCATTTTAATAGAAGAAGATGAACAAGAAGCTGTAGATATTTTAGATAGTCTTAAAATGGTGTCTCATTCCCCCATACATCAAAATTTTCCTGCGCCTATAGATATTAAAGAAATTCCTTCCGAAAGGAAATCTCCAATCATAATGGAGAAGCCAAATCTAGGGAAGAGCCACATACGGCAGAGGAATTAAGTATGGCAGAACAACCACTTGTTCCAATTGAAACTACAATGGACAAAGGGAAAACTATATGTACTAATGAGAAAGGTGAATCATCAAAACTAAATGATCCTATTATGTATTTAACTTTGTAGCTTTCTCAAGCTCAAGCTCTTAAACAACAACTGACATTGATGACTTGATTAGTTAATTTTAAAACAAGGATCATCTTAAGTCATCTTTGGTGCAGAAATTAGATACAGTATCTACTGATCATGTAGCAAAAATTCATAGATTAAAGGAAATAATAAAAGAACATGAAGATGATGAGATTAGTCTTTAGATATATGTAGAAAGTCTGAAGAAGGAAAATAGGAGATTACAGAATTTGGTAGACTCTTTCGAAGCACCTGCTGTTGCACTTTCTCCTCCTAAGGTATTTGTTGACCATGGTTGTCAAACAAGTGATCCAGGTATTCCTCCCTTGAAAATACTACATCAAATTGAAGAAGAATATTCTATACTTAAATAGAAAAACAAAATTGTATCTTGGAAAATGAAAAGAAAGAATTAGAGGCTAAAGTCCAAGAGTTAGAAGAAAATTTGCAAGATGCATGCAAATTAGGAAAAACGCTTTTGGCATGTAGGAATCCTTCTCCTACATATAGTTTGTTTTTATTTGAACAATTTTATAGATGGTAGCTTTTACGGATCTCCTATCATCTTCCTTATAAAATTTTGTAGCCAACAACATTTTTGGAAATTTTCTATAGTGCTGAACCTAATTAGCAGGATTTGGTTTGTGAATTTTATTTGCATGACTTGATTTTAGGAGATCATGAGTGTTGGTTGAATATTTTTTTGATCAGTGTACTGATAAACAAAATAGGTCTAATCAGCCAAAGTAGGAAGATTAGTCATCCAAATGTGTAGGTTTACCACATCAGAAGGACACTGATCTCTCCTCTCATCAAGGGGAGGTTCCCTGTAGGTATGATATATATATTAATAGAAAATAATACTCAAGGGTAAGACAAACCATCCATCTCTCTTTATTCAGAGATGATGTGTGCAAATCAAAGGAGAAACTCAAGGGAAATGACAGACAACACTCCTGTTCTTTCAGAAGTACTATTCAACAAACCACAAGAATACTCCTAGTAGTAACAACAAAATGTAACAAAGGATGTAATAACCAGCAAATTGAGATGCAGCACAAAGTCTCCACCTGAATTGCTCAAGAGTAAGATACGAAGGACAATGAGGGCACAAAGTCGCCCCAAGGTCCTTTACACAGAAATGAAAAGAAAACACACTAAATGCAATTATGGGGGCACAAAGTCTCTCCACAGTGGACTCTTCAGGACACCTTCTTGACTGTTGTCACTAATTTTGCTTGTTGAATTAAAGGAACAAAAGATATATTAAGGAAAAAGATATAAGAACAATTTCCTCAACAACAAAGATATTACAGCACAAAGTCTAAAAAACCACTTGCTTTCTTATTCCAATAACAAAATATGATAAACAAACTGAGCTCAAAGTCTCAGAAGTGTCTTTCAATTTGGGCAAAGTTTTGTTTTGATTGTCAAAAAGAGATCCCTTTTACACTAACAAGAGAGTCCCTTATATAGCCACTTCAAAAAGGACTTGAGAACAGTAACACATCATGTTGCATTGAATTTTGTTAAGAAAACATGCTGGAATTTAGGGGCATTTACCCATTTGCTTTTCTCAATGTAGAGAAACAAGTCACGCTATTGAATGTTTGCATCTTTCAATGTCTACCTGGTGATCTGCTTCTTAGAATCATATCTGATGCACAAATGTTTTTGGTCTTTCTTCATCATTCCTCTTTTTTTGGTTATTTGAATTGGGTCCTAGATTCAATTTGATGCTCTATTCCTTAGTCACTTTCTACTAGTCTTTAACAATTGACACATGGCACATTCCACTGCTAAACAGGTGAAGACATGTGGAAACTTCTGTGGGACTCTATGAAACATTTATTGATAGAGGCTTTGAAACCTATTATAAATTCAGAATCACGGATGTAGACACGTGTTTCTCTCCATGGAGTTACAATGGAAAAGGTGGCAGCTTCTGCTTGCCTCTTGAGAATCCTTGGGAGGATAACACATGGTGGCTTCCAATGAGCTTTTATCTACCTTTGAAAATTCTTCGAGACTTATATTAGTTTCTTGCAGAGGATGACACATGGTGGCTTCCACTGCATTTGATGAGAGACACGTGGCAGGTTTCGCTGCTTTGATACTATATCTTAATGGATTGACACATGGTAACATCCACTGTTACTTTGATGAAGGACATGTGGTGGCATTCGTTGAACTTGTAGAAGCTTTGGATGCCTTTGAAAAAGTCTTTGGGACTTATATTAGTTTCTCACAGAGGATGACAAGTGGTGGCTTCTGCTGCATTTGATGAGAGACACGTGGTAGGTTTCGCTGCTTTGATACTATGTCTTAATGGATTGACACGTGACAACATCCGCTGTGACTTTGATGAAGGACACGTGGCAGCATCTGTTGAACTTGTAGAAGTTTTGGATGCCTTTTGAATGTCCTACAAAAAATTTGCACGTGGTGGCTTCTGTCACATTTTATAAACACTATAGAATTATGCAGAACTCATTTGGATTCATGCAGACAATGCCACTTGGTGTGTTTTGCTTAAATTACAAAGGACATGTGGTGGCTTTTGTGGCTCTTAGAAACAAAGTGAAATGAGGCTCTGAAGATGACACTTGGCAGCATCCGCAGGATTCTGTCGGGCTTTTGTCTCGATCTGTTTGTTTACCTTGGTCACTTTTTGCCATGAGAATTCCCTTCGCAAGGGCACTTGTGTCTTTGACTCTTGAACTGACTGATTGAACTAACTTTGGTTTAATGGTTCAATGGTTCATTCCCTTATTTCAGCTGAGTCCTTTTGATCTTTGTTGAACCAAATGTGTTGAACCTATTGAACCTTGAACCCGTTGAACCTTTGAACTTGTTGAACCCGTTGAACCAAAATGGTTCAAGGTTCAATGGTTTAATGGTTCAATGGTTGGATCCTTGCTTGGATGCTTGCCGATGGACATTTTTTATTGAACCAAGGTGCTGAACCAATCTCAAAAATGACTAAAAGTGTTGGAAACTGATTCTTTTGATTGAACCTCCCTGTAGAAGCCCTTGAACCTGTTGAACCATTAGTCCTTTGACTGAAAAAGCTTGAATAATTCCCAATTTTGAAAGCTTAGAACAATTTTTTGAAATGAGAAGAGATATTTTGGTCTTTGCAAGACCAAAATAGCTTATATGTTGTCCTAAAAATGAGTGACATTTTTTGGGTACAACAATGAGCACAATAAGTTTTTGATAAATCTTCATGTAGGAGAAGTTCAATTGAGAGCATTACATTCTACATTCAAAAATCAAATAGCATGGAAAGGCAGATTTGAGGACTATAAAAATCATGCTAAGACTACAAGATTATGTGTTAGACAAGCCTTTCCTATTCCCAAATTGATTAAATAGAATTTTAACTATGCTTTGTTAAATGATGAAGTTAAAACACATTACTTACAGGCTCTATATGATTGTACTATTTCTTTTGATTTGTTTTCAAGACAGAGTTTTGATTCAGTAATCGCTGCAAGTGTAAATAAATGGGACCAACTTTCAATACCTCTTAAAAGGTGAGAAGTCATGTCCCCAAATAACTTAAGATGGAGTATGAGGAAAGCATCCTCGATTCTATAAATTTTAATAGAGGTAATAAACTCTAGGGGAGAATAGAAATGGATTGGCATGAGATATAGACCCCCTTTGCTAATCATACTTATTCCAGGATGGCAGAGTTAGGCTCCATAATCAGAAGAGCAATTCAGTATATGGAAACAAATGATTCAAACACATCAGGGATTTACCAGCAATTCAGACAAACACATAATAGATGAATTTGATGAATATAATTTGAGTCAGAGTGTAGAAAGTAGAAGCCAGAGTTATGAACGCCAATAAATGTTTGCAATGGAACTTGAAAAAGGTAAAGCTTGGGGGAAATGATGAGCTCAAAATATGGCTCATTATTGACATGTTACTTCCTTTAAATTATCTCTTTAAAGATATTATCTTATACAAATCTTAGATTCTTAGATATCTATTACATGGAAAATAGATATTTGTCTTGTTTATATTAAACCAAAGACTAAACCTTTACTTTGTCATTAATGTCTAATACATATCATGTTTTAGTGATCTTTAGTGTGAATAATGCTCAGGAAGAAGAGACAGATGATGTATAGTGAACATTCTATTTTGATCTCCATCCAACAGAATTACAGAATCTACAAGCTTACTTCTACAGACTCTACAGGCTTGTTTCTACGGACTCTACAAGCTTGTTTCTACGGACATTGCAAGCTTGTTTCTACGGACTCTGCAGGCTTGTTTCTATGGACTCTGCATGCTTGTTTCTACAAACTCTGTAGGCTCATTTCTATGGACTCCACAGGGTCAATTCCAAGAATTCTGTAAGGACAATGCCACAAATAGGAAGATGGAGACCAGATAGGATAAGAAAGAACCATTCCAACTAGAATCAAATAAGGAAAATAACTGCCTGCTATTTTGAAGGACTTACTTTTGATAAATTTGTATGTAATCAAATTTTAGGACTATTATAGGATAGGATATTTATTTCATCAAAATAATTGGATCTCTTGGAAATCCAATCTCCTATCTTTGGATGAAGGGATCGACCAGGAGTCCTATTCTTTTGCATCCTATTTTGAGTTGATTGTATTAGTATAAAGTGTAAGACTTTCAAATATGAAAAAAAAAGAAGAGAAGAAATAGAGGATATAGAGAAAATAGAAAATCAAGAATTAGATATTTTAGAAGCATACATGTTTCAATCAGATTGTAATCATTTCATTTGCATGAATTAATACTTCAAGTTTCTAGTACTGATTAATCTTTGTTCTTGAGTCCGAGAGGAGCAAGGGCCCACTCTCCTTGGAACCAAGAACTGTGTACGGTATTTATGTTCTATTTTATTAGTTAGAATCTTGTTACTATTTGCATTTATTTATAAAAACATCAAAAGAAATTCATGGTTTAAAAAGAGCATTTTCTTATTTTATTTCTTTTCTACTTAAAGTGTGTTTTCTTTTACAGCAGAAGTGTGAAGCAAATTTTTTTCGTAAGTAGAAGTGTGAATTTACTTTCCCTGTAGACATAAAATAGGAGTGTGATATTTTACTTCCATCACAAGAGTGGATTGATTTGATTTCTTTCTTTTTCAACAAAAGCATGAATCAAGTAGTTTAGTCAAAGTTAGAATAGGATCAACAAGCACCCCCATAAGTAGACTTCTAGATCTACCATCCCATACCTTACTGCAAATAGCTTTGGAAACCAGTCTTGGTTGATAAGACACCAATTGAATATTGGTTAAATGAGGAGTTAGATGACACTCATTAAGGAATCTAATACAGATGTTAGTACTGCGCATGCTCCTTATAGTGGTTTCAATGTAGATTTTAGTGTGTGTTATGCTATGTTGCTATTAGGTGAGTGATTAATTAATGACTAACCTCTCAACATGGGGTATTTGATGGGATGAGTGAGAGGGAGATGATGGATGACTGATGGGTTAAACAAAGAGATGGCTAGGCATATGGGAATTGGTCTTATGATTGATGGAGGATTGGTTGACGATGGGAGGATCATGTAAGAGGGATAAGATGTCTTGACCCTGGCTTGAAATGGGAATGGATTGATCATGATCAGGAATGGAATCTTGGCATTCCTCTTCTTGTTCACCTAGGGATAGATATTCATCTAATTCATCCTCGATTACTATGTCACCATGATAGATGAGGTCTTGGACACAATCTCAGAAAGTTTGACATCATTTAAGGGAATGTCCCCAAGTTTGATGATATAGATAGTATCAATTTTATTTATATTAGGAGGGCTGAGCTTTAGTGGGATCAATATGTTAGATAGGTGGATAGACCATCATATTAGCGACAACACATTGGTTGAAGAGAGCTTCAAATGATTTAGGAAGGGGAGTATAAGGAACAACTTCACTACATAACTTAGATGTGGAAGCATTGGATTTGTGATCATATGGTTGTTGACGTGATTGGATGGATGGACTAGTAGTAGATGAGGTGGTCAAGATTGGATTCTCTTTGATAGTAAATGAAGGGGTAGAAGACAGGTTATGAATAGTGGATGGGGGATGGGAGGAAGACTTACATAGATGGGTTGGGATGAAGGGTAAGGTGAATTGAATGGGGTAAAGGTCCTTGGGAAATTGGACACCCATCTCAAGTAGCCACAAGAAAACTACTTGTGGGTTTTCATCAAGGTATTTATAAAATGAGGAAATTTGTGAAGTGTATAGGCCATGGCTAGGACAAGGACTAGTAGATGGTGGAATTGAATGAGATAGGGATGAGGATTAAGGAGGGACGTGCTTGGGAGATGACCTTAGGATTTTGGTCTCAACATCATTGAGAAGGCGGGCACCCATCTTTAATAGTCGTAGGAGGAATTCATCTTTATTCTATGTGAAGTATTGATTGATCACTGTGATCGCATTAAGGATTATTGGTATTTATTTTCATGGGATAGGGGTTATGGATGGGGAAAGATGTAGTATGTTGGTTTGGGGTGAGTGGGATCAAGGTTTGAAGGTAGGTGAGCACCCATTTTTAGAGCTCACAAAAGGACGTCATCCTTGTTGGCCAAGATGTATTGGTCTACATGAATTAAGTCCAAATCCATGAGGATAGATGATAAAATATGGATGAGGAAGGGGGTTGATGTGGGGGGATACTAAGGATTAGTTATGGCTTCTTGAATAAAATGGGTCCAAAAGATCAAGCTAGTATGATAGATGAGGATGGGGATGAGATAGACTAATGGATTAAAGACTAGGATCAAACTTCAGATTGATAGTACAATAGTGCCAATAACCTATCAATAATGCCTAAATTTTAAGCTAGTAAAAGGATTAGGAGATTTGATGGGTGCCTAAGTTAAAACTAGTAAGAGGATGATATGATGGGTGGTAGTTATGAATAGGCAAGATGATTTGAATAGGGACAATTAGGTTAATAAGTGATGGGTTTACTAAATTGAAATAAACAAGGTGACAGGATGTTGGTAGAATAATGACTAGGTATGAGATCTGATCGAATGATAAGTGATGGTGGATTAGCATGATAAGATGATGTGGATGATAAGACTGAATCAAAACCTTAGACCAATTTGCTCAAGATAGGATGGGGTATCATTATGTGATGAAAGTGATAGGATAATATGACAAGGATAAGTAGGATGATACGTGATGACAAAATGATTAGGGATAATGTGGGATGGGGATGGTTTAGACCTGTATGTGACCTAGAGATCCAACTAGGATAAGATAAGATGGGGTTAAACTAGATGGGTGATGAGGTGACTAGGCTAAGGCAAGGTCAAGACAAAAGGTTGATTAGGACAAGATGTGGGCTTAGGATAAGATGTGAATGGCAAGACCAAATGTGATTAGGATGTGTGAGGGGGTATGACTACTGATGAGTGATACGAGTATAGGACGTGACTAGAATGATGTACTAGAGAATAAATTATGTACAAAACAAGATATAGGTGATGGGGATATGGTCAATGATGAATGGACAATGGTTGGACTAGGAGGAGGGGAAGACAAGGTGGCGATAATATGTGCCTAGGATAGGATAAAGACAAGATGGGGGATGGGATAGGACAATACAAGGATAATATGTACAATGGGACGATGATAAGGATGTGCAAGACATTATTAGAATATGTAGGTGATGGGGGATGATGAAGGATGGGTGGATATGGTTAGAATAGGATGAGAGTAAGACAAAAAGACAATATGTACAAGATGATGTCTAGGATGTACAACATGAGATATTGGTGATGGGGGTGTGACTAATGATGAGTGGTTCTAATGATAAGAGGGGATAAAATGATGTACAAGAGAATAATGATATTTACAAAAGGGTAAGATAATGATATACAAGGTGATGATTAAGTTATGTGGGTGATGGGATGATGATCAATGACAGGTGGTTAGACTAAGAGGGGGATGAGGTGACTATGTGAAGGCAAGTAGTTGATGTTGTGGACTTAGGTCAGGATGTAATATGTGATTAGGGTGTGTAGGTGATAAAGGTATGATTAATAATGGGTGGATATAACTAGATTAGGATGGGATGAAGTCAAGGTGATAATGGAAGATAGTTTTGAGACAAGGATATACAATAGACAATATATACAAGTGGGGATGATGACAACGATATATAAGCAAATGAAGCAAGACTAAGATGTTATGCAAAAAGGATGATGGGATTAAGATGTACACTATGATAAAATGACGAGGCAAAAATATACAAGATGGGCTGTGCAAAGACCTAGATAGGTGTGTTAAGGTTTGGGTGAAGGCTGAATCAACTCACAAATAACATTGGTTTAACACAACATATATCAAATTAAGCAAGCCACAAACCTATAATTAGTAAACTAATGAGGGTGTGTAACTTGATGCTCACACCATCCAACAGATTCATGGGTGAGGTTGTAGGCTAGAGACTCATTACACAATCTACCAAACTCTCTTAACCTCGCTCGTATATAATGGCTACTTCAAAGCTGATATTAACTCCTATAATGGTACACTTGTTATGTTCGAAAGTATCTAGGTATACACAAGGGTTTTTAGGTGCATCTTTTATATATATGAAGGTACAGTGGGGCCTAAGACTATATATGATGTTGTCTGACTGCCTTATGTATTAAAGCTTAACCACCCCTTACTCCACAGAACTCTTTATGGAAAATTTTGTTTAGGCGTGTAATGATAGCTCTCCTAATTTTTAGACTCCGTCGTAACATGAAGTTTGGTTAGTGTGTGGTGATAAAATCCACATCACCAACCCCTAAAAAAAGAAAAAGGGAAAGGACTTTATAGGTGGTTTTTGATCCTCTAGGAATCATCGCAAGGATGCAAGGAGGAGAGCATACACCACTATAGCTCTAGGAGACAATCAAGCAGATAAAATAGATTAGTTTAATCGATTAAAATTATATGTGATGTATCTACAAGATAAAAAACAATAATATACAAGATAAAGAGATATATACAAAATGATCAAGATGATTTAAGATTTATTTTTGAAGTGCCCCAAGGAGTCTTTGATAGGCGACTGCAAGCACACGGTTAGTAGTTTTAATTTGGCACTCAAAAAGAGGTAACTTGCAAGACCAATGATTAGTAGTCAGATGATAAATGACCTTCGATAGTTTTGTCTTGTAAGTAAATCGATGACTTGAAAAATTGATTTTGCACAAATGACGTTAGTAGTTTTTAAATGTTTTGATCAAACCTGCAAGCACACGTCAAATGTGTCAACAAGCAAAAATAGAAGAATGATTAAAAACAATGTTTGTATCTGATTCTAAATTTGGTTAGCCTGCAAAAGAGATGGTTAGTAGTTTGCTTGTTTTTAATCTTTGATATATCGTTTCGTAGAGCAACACAAGGCAACATTCAATGAGAAAGTGTTAGTAATTTGACGATTTCAATAAACAAGTTGTAAAAAAAATGTTAATTTTGATGTATTTACGAAAAACCCACCTATGTATATATAGAATTTTACTAAAAATATGTCAAATCAAATCTTAACTATGTACACACGTACTTTTATTTTTTATTATTAATTTTTTTATTTTATTTTAATAATATTTATATTTATTTATTTATAAACTTTTGCGAGGACTTGACTTATTAACATGACTACTTAATTATCATATTAAATCAATTAATTTTAATGAAAAACTTAAATTTTAGTTTGCTAATTACTTTAAAAAAAAAGGACGTACTATGTGATGTGGTTTGAGCGGAAAATTATATACAAAAATTTGAGTGTGAAAAACACTAAGATGTATAAAACTAATAGAAAGGCTTTAAAATGATGATTTAAGTTGTTAACACCAATTGAAGCAAGGATGATGATTCAAGTGCAAATTCAAATTAAATGTCTTCAATGCAATCTTTATCGTGGCAGATACAATTTGATACAACAGACAAGTGTTTGACTCGGTGGGTCAGAAGCTTCGAGACGCGAGAACTGTTGGAGAGAATGGCCAGATGGTGTGGGGGCAAATTTAAAAATAAAAGAGTGGAAACAACTCATACGAGTGTATTCCGGCACTCAGATAATAAGGGACAGCAGCAAACTTGATTGGACGTATATTAAAAACACAAAGGAAGCTGTATATTTTTATTCAATTGGAAGGCATAACACATAAATTCACCTTTCTTGGAGGATCAACAGAGTATTGCAAGAGGGATCGGCCGGGATAACACAGAGACTGATATATAGAGGGTCGATTGAAAGGAGATGCTGCACATTCTGCGTTCTAAGCACAATCCTAGCACATTATAGCACTCACTGTGGATTTACATTTGCCACAACTATTCAAAATAAATTTATCAACATGTATATCGAGTGTGGGAGTTCGGTGGACACTCGTAAAGTTTTCGTCGATATGATATGAGAGAATGAGACGACTTCTCAAGGAATGCAGGATATAGAAGACATGGGTATCCGCGTGGGGTATCAAGACTATTTCACCAAATGCAATGGACATGTGATTAGTTCCTTACCTGCATACTCTCAGCCTATGCTAAAATAAGCACTTTAAAATAGGGTATGTGCGAGACTTAGGGCTTTTCTAAGAAATGCCTCAACCAGATGTCATATGATGATTGCATAAAATGGGTTTGTTGAAAAAATCCTAAACGCATTTCAGTAAATGCAATTATTAGGTTTAAAGCAAAAGCTCAGCCACCTTCACCAGCACACTACCATCATGCGTCAAAATGGGAACTTCGAAACAGGGTTTATTCAGCAAAATAATGGAGGGCACGCGAGGACTATCACTATTTTTTGAAGATAGCGGAAAAAGAAAAGGTCCGTCGCAAATCGTGAAAGGGTGTTTTGAACCCGAGACTTTGCATAGGAGTGAGGAAAATACAGATGAGGTGGAGGTGGAAGCGGATTCAAGGGATGCAGTCCATTGCCTAGAGTGGCATGTAATGATATGTTCTCTTATATGGTAGCGATTGCAAGATACAATCTCAATGATATGCTTGCCAATGCCCTCCTAGCACGTACCAAAAAGGGAGCTTTAAAACAGGTTAATGTCATCCATCAAAGCAAAATGAGCAGTGAATTTTGTCAAATACTGCTTTCAAAGTGTTTGACTAAATGACTGACCCAGATTTGTGTTAATGGAATTAAAAAACTACCGTCTAAAAGCGATGGATTCTAATCTGAGATGTGAGTTAAATAATTTTATTATCTACAAAATAGTTTGTTTGTTTGATTAAATCACAAGGCAAGTCCAATAAGCTATTTAAATAGAGGAAATTTTAAGAGTCAAATCTTACCCTGTGCTATCTAATTAAAACAATTTTTACATGTGTCAAGAAACCTTGTAATTACCTAGGGCAGATTCATATTCTGAAACTAGAAATTCAAACGGACAGATATTTCAAATATTTTGGGCCAATCCCCATCAAACTTAAGAAAACACTTTCAAAGTAGAAAATGTCAAACTTAAATAAAATAATAAACTTTTAATTTTTTTTTTTTAAATTTTTTAATTTTATTATATAATATTTTAATTTTCTATTTATTTTATATAATATAACAGATCAGACCACTAAAACATAGTATTAATAACTAATAGTACAAGCCAATTTCAACCAAAAATACAAATTATTATTAACAAAGAGAAAAATATGGTACTGTGACAAATATGAACCCTGGAGCCATCAACTTCTTCTTTGATCTATCCTGCAATCTCAAACAAACATACTCAAGACAAAAGATGTCAGTTCTAAAAGAGGTTCCGTCCCACCGTGGTCGCCAATGTGAAATAATTTTTTTGAGCACAATGGATTTGAGATTACGTGATTAATCTAACTCTACTCAAAATATCAATCTACTATTAAAATTTAGAGCCAATTAAGAATAAAATGGAAAGACAAATGAAACATTCATATTTGGATTTCATCCTAAAAGCTAAATGCTTCAAATCACAATTAAACAGATGCAAAATGAAAGGATTGGATCGATTACCTTGACTCAGATTTTGACATGGTAATGCTTGATTGTGGATGTTTGATTATGGATTCATGGACATGGATTTGCTATGAATTTATGCGCTGGTTCCAATGGAGGAATGTGGTTGCTTAAATAGGAAATGGAGGGAGAGATCAATGGTGGAGATTTGAAGTTGACTTGTGGAGATCAATGGATGAGAATTATCCAAAGAATTTAAAATTCTATGGAAGATTCTAGAGGAGAGAAGGTTCTAAAGATAGAAACCTCTAGAATCTCTTTGGGAGGGTTAAACATGATTAAGGATGGATTAAATAATAGATAAGTGGGATTAGATTAGGAATAATAAGGATTTAAGATAAATTAATTGATTGGTGGGGACGAGTGAGGCTAGTAAATTAATGAAATATGAAGAAGGGAATATTGAATAAATGACTAGGGGATATATTAGCAGGATCAATTAAATTAAGTAGAATTAATGTTGACTAATAAGAATATAAGTAATAATAATATTGGTGAGTGAATTTATATGCATACAAAATCAATTAAATTTACTCCAAATGAAACAAATTACAAACATCAATATTTCAAATAATTAAATTAGTTTAACGCATAACAATGTATACAATATAACAAGTTCCAATTGCTAATACACAATACCAAATTAAATAACAACTATATATATATATATATATATATATAAAACTTAGAACATCATTTCAATACAAGTATGGCACATCACTCAATGATGCAAACATGACTGTTGGGACCAACTCCATCACTCTTACTCTCAAATAAATCAAAACTAGAACTAGAGGCCTTCCTATCTCTACATGACCTGAATCTATGGCTCTACCTACTCTCTCTCTCTCTCTCTCTCTCTCTCTCTCTCTCTCTCTCTCTCTCTCTCTCTCTCTCTCTCTCTCTCTCTCTCTCTCTCTCTCTATACATGCCTAGTTCAACCATACTCTATATATATATATATATATATATATAAACTTAGAACATCATTTCAATACAAGTATGGCACATCACTCAATGATGTAAACATGACTGTTGGACCAACTCCATCACTCTCACTCTCAAATAAATCAAAACTAGAACTAGAGGCCTTGCTATCTCTACATGACCTCGATCTATGGCTCTACCTACTCTCTCTCTCTCTCTCTATACATGCCTAGTTCAACCATACACTCAACAGGCTCTCTCTAAATTTGTATTAGTCATCTACTATACGATTACTAGCTCCAACTAGAGCATCATGGGCAGACATGGTACACCTCTGTAGCTCAACACATAACTCATATCTACCACCACTTGCCTGAATGTTGTAGTTGCTATCACATCTCAATCAAACAAATGGGCATGTACCCTAGCAAAATTGGTGACCCTCTCCACCAATCCATCCTCCATTACATCATCTAGGATATGTCGTGTCAACTCATGCAATGCAAACTCAATAGTGACCTCCCAATACTCATCATCTCCTACAACTATAAGCATTTCATATAATTCATAAGAATCTTATCCTAGAAACACATAATCAACTTTCAACATAACATACAAACATACTATCTAACTTACCATCAATAGCCCTTAGGGAATTTACATCCAATACCTCATCTACAATCATCCCACCTCTCAAAAATAGAGGCACCCATTTGTGCTCACTCTACCAAGCCATGTAGGCCTTGGTCACTCCAACATCATCTATATTTGATACCTCACTATCAAGATCATGCTCTGTCAATGGTATAATAACTAGCTCAACAATATATGGCCTTAACCTACTACATAGCCTTACAGGAGATTGATAACTCCTCAACCATACCATAGAAATTGGGGACACATCCTATACAACCCCAAAGTATCGGATGACCCTCTCATACTAAAATTTCTTTTATACATTATACCAATGATTAGGTATCTAACAACTAACCCAAATCCACCTCAGTTGTGTGCTATCCTCAATCCACCCCTGGTAGTCCATGTAGGGTTTCCAAATGATATCCTCTATTGTCAAACCATTTAGTAACTACTGACACTATGAAGTAATCCTCCTCAATGCATGCCCTATCTTGGTCCACCTCTCTGTAAACACCTATGGATGAGTCCATCCATGTTGTGGATGTGTGACTAGCCTACTCACAACTATGTGCTTGTATGCCCAAAAGTGTAATAGTGTTGACACAATAATACCCCCACCACTCATCTCTTGTGTAAAGTGGTTTAGATCCCTATATAGATGATCCAACATGGTACAACCCCAAGATTACATGGTGACATGATCTTTGATGTCCTGCACTATCTCATCCATCCTATAAGAAATGGAGATGCCATTCCCATTTACAATAATAAATGATGACAAAAAATATCTAGAAATTTTTGCAATCATAGAACATCAGCCATCACAATCATGGTCAATAATATGTCACTCTAACTCCATGTACAATGATTCCCCACTGCTATGGTAGATAAGTACCTAGATGCCCATTGTATATCTCAAGGACCATTGACCTCCTAAAATATATCCCATCGCCCAGAGATCAAAAACCACAAGATTTGATATGCATCCTCTAAAGTTACAATCATCTCACCCATATGTAGCTAGAATGTATATGCGTCTATGTTCTACCTCCCACATAATGCAGTAATCATATGCTTATCCTAAGTTATAGGCTCCAAGAATGCAACATATCTCAAGCCTGCTCTCTTGAGCAACTCCATCTCTGCATCAAGTAAGGGAAAACTCCATAAAGTCTCCATCATCTTCCCCATGTGAAACTCTCTCATACATGCATCAACCTATAAAATTAGAACCAAATTAGGAATCAACAAAATAAAAATAAGCTCAATAAATAATAACATGCATCATAAACCAATCAATAATGCTAAGCATCACATTTTGGAACTATTAGACACTAGCATTGCCCATAAGGCAACAATGTTGGATAGTAGCACCACACCCTAGACACTAGTGCCAAGACCTAGACAATAGCACCCAAAATGGGACACTAGCACTAGTTTCTATAAAACAACCCTAAAATAATCCCTTTCTAACAAAAATAGTAAATAAGATAGTAAAAATGATAAAAACACGACAAAGATTGGGTCCCTTACCAGGCAAATCTCTTCTATGTTTTTCTCACTCAGACACAAAATGCTTTCAACTAAAATGATCCAAATGAATTGAAAAATGAATCAAAATTACCTATTTAAGTCATAAATTACTATTAGTATTTTGGATTTCACCCTTGAGGTAGTGGTGTTTCAGACTTGCCCAAATCCAGTTGATACAATGGGATCACCTCTAGGTGTGGGTAACCTAGTTAGTGAGGTAAACCTCTAGTTTTGGGTCCAACTCCCCTAATGCATCATCTATGGATCAATTCTTAAAACCTACTAAATTTTTGATGAAAAGGGATATAAAATGCATAAAACAAACCTAAGCTATGGGAGGTGATGCACCAACATATCATGTCCACTCTATTTGACCTTTCAAAACACTTATGAACCAGACAAGGACTAGTGACTAACACATTTTCTCCAAGAGACTCCTAAGCATCAATATTTCGCATGGAGGTTATGCTAGATGGCTGCAACTTGAAGGTGATGAATGGAAGGTTTTCTTCAAGACACTACCAATCATATTACACTTCAAGCCCAATCACTAACACTTTCACATACCATATGACTTGTTTAGAATAATCTCCTCGAAACTAGGTGAGAACAAAAACCTGTAAAGGAAGATAAGACTCCATCACTTCTAAAAATCAACATGTATAAAACACACTAAGCTAGAATAGAGAATAGAAAATAGTCCTTATATTGATTTAAAGGTTACAAGGTACAATTTGGGTAGAGTTTTATCAAACCCAATTGAGGGATGATTATAATGGATTTTTAGCTTCAATTTATAGAATAATAGAAGGAAAGAGAGGAAGAATATAGTGTGGAAGCGTGGAGAATAGGCCATAATTACCCACATTTACTCAAAAATTAGTTACAAACATGCATAAGGATCAGTAACAACTCCATGACCTCTCCCATGCATTGCCTTGGCGAGTTGATGGTCTTCAATGAGCTCTTGGGCATAGAGGTGTGGTGGATAAAAGATGATTTAGTCTTGGTTGAAATCATTCAAGGTGTGAACACCCCAACTTGGTCAACCACCTCTCCTTTTGGAAGTTATAATGGTAGGATATGATCTAGTTGGCCTCTGTGGATCATTAAACACACTACCTCTCCTTTTGCATGTTGACTAGGCCTAAAATTGCCCAATATTCCATAATGTACATGATATGTGCATGTTTTCCTCAATGTATTAGTTAAACAGATGCTTATGTCCCTCTATTTATTCTCTTAGCAACCCTCTATGCCAAGAAAAATCTTCTTTTGTTGACCAAATAGGCCTAGTCACTTGGTGTTAGTTACTTGGATGGCCATGAGACTTCCATAAAATGTTAAGAATGAGTTATTAATCATGTTATAGTACTAAACAATCATCTTAAACTATGGTTCATGCCTTTTAGATAATGCACACATGCAATCCTTGCTCATTTAGGTAACTACGTCATCTTTTACTAGCACCTCTAAACTACCTCTTTAGTTTAGGCCTATAAAGACATTTATAGGAGTAATTGAGAGTATTTTTTGGCCTAATAGGTTGGAATACACTTCACACCATCCTCTTTAATGATCTATAACTATTCATCTAGCTTTATACCTTGGATTCATCACGAAATATTATAAAAATAGGGTACTTGGTGCATCTATATAGCTATCCATACAAACCAATGCCATGAGTAGGACCTTATCAGAGTTTAAAATGTTTTTCATGTGTTTTCAAGGGTAATCCAATCCATTAGGAGTGCTTGATAAGTCAATTTCTCTCAACTAGTCAATTTTGCCTCTTTTGGCTACCCATGAGTGTTTTACACTCTTAACAATCATTCATAAAGATATAGAGGGTAGATGAGAAAAATAAAGACAAGTATTTGAATTATGAGACCCCATACAACATATAAAATCCCTATCTACTTCCATGCAACTCCTCCAAGGAGTTCTGAGCTTCCTAAGTTGACTATCGGGCTAGTAAACCTTCATTCATGAGGTTGAGGGACAACAAAAGGGTGTAGAAGAAAAAAATATGCTTGTTTTTGATTTAAAACACATATTATGGGTTTTTTAAAACCCACTTACCTATTCCATGTTCCTTTTTCCCATTTCCCCTCCATATATCTTTTGCAACCCCATTAGATCATGCTTAGGGTTTATGAGCCACTAGGCCAATTTGACCCTAGAGGTTTACAAATTGAGATTTATTCTATTTGCCTGAGCCCAAAAATTCTTGATCCAATCTTGGAATGTTGTCACTAATCATGTTTAATATTTTAGTCTCTAAAATACTCTCAAAACATGCAATTATCCTCAAATTCCATGTCTAGGCATGTACATGCCTATTAAGGCCTATCAGGGCTAATTAGGATATCAATGATTTCTATTGACTCAAGGGAAAAAACATAAACTTTAGACATTGTGAACTTTGGATTATAAATGACTAGGTCTCTTTTCATACTTTTACTTCTCTTTTATGCATGGTCCAACACATCTCCTTTACTTAGCCTATAGGAAACTAGTATGTCTACATGAACTGTGAGTAAGGACTTCTTTTTTATGTTAGCACTTGAGATTTATATGAATAGAATAACATGATTCATGGGATCTCCATATTTTCATATACCCTTTGAATATCCTATCCAAACCATCTTCCACTTAGCCACTTTACTTTCTCATGACTAGCCTGCATGTGGTAGCTTTGAGTTCTTAATTATGAGCGTAAAAGGTGAATTCCTTATTTAATTTGAGCCTCTGGTAGGTTTATGATATTAATAAACATTGGTAAGTGACTCAAATTTCTCTATATTACTCATGAAAACCTTGAACTTTTCACAAATTAACACACAGGCCTGTGACTATCTATTTAGGCCTACTAGGCCTATTTGGATCTTCTGCCCCTGAGGTTGCCTTTAATCTCTCTAGTACAAATCTATGAGGGTTTATTATAATTTAGAGTGAATTTCATACACATCTCCATATCATGTAACCTCTTACATATTTAAGGACTTATTAAACTCTGCCATAAGCCTGTAGGTGTTCTTGGCCTCAAGACTACAATTTTTTCAAATGGACTCCTTAGGTTGGCTTCTTGTTTGGAAAACTCTCATCCACAAGAGGATTATCTTGAGATTATTGGAGTAGGTTAGAAATATTTCCTTATATTAACTCCCTCCTCTAGTAGATAAGAGACCCATATCCTCTTAATGTATAGGTACATGTTTGTAGATGATCAATTTTAAAACTTGTATCATTTAGAGAGGTGTAGTGATGATGTTGCTCTCTATAAGGGTTAATGTTTAGTGAAGGGATCTTAAATTGGATAATAGATAATTTTAAGAGTGTGGAGGGATTGTGAATTCTTCACCAATAATGTTATCAACTATTGAGAACCTCAAACCCTCAAGAATTATGTTTCCCTTAACCTACAACCTATTCCAATATGAGGTTGCTGATACTTTGAATGTTCATTCATATCA
Source organism: Torreya grandis (assembly GCA_037957365.1). NCBI lineage: Eukaryota > Viridiplantae > Streptophyta > Pinopsida > Cupressales > Taxaceae > Torreya > Torreya grandis. The sequence continues at coordinate 2,147,338 of JARHVA010001799.1, read as the reverse complement.
AGTGGGATGAATAATGATATATAGGAGTGGTATAAGAATCTGAGGGTCTACCCAATCTATTATTTTGATTCTTGAACCCTCCCATGCATTTGGTCATGCAAAACCTTGTGTACATTTATGACTATCACCTTCTCACACTATGAACATGTCGTCATGAGTTGATTTGAAAAATCATCCTAACTATTGGATGAAAGTGTAAAAAGGTATAAAGGAGAGTGTGGCTTGACATGATGGAGAGGATATATTAAGAATCATGAAAAAAATGATTTCAGTAATTTGAAACTCAAATTCATGAAGAAAACCCATTGGCACCAACCTACAGATTGACCCAACTAAATATTTTTGTCTCTTGATGGCTCACACATGCCAAGTAAGTTTGTAAAAGCATGTAGGGTGGCTGAAAAGACCTCATAGATCCTCTCCATTAGCATTATTTTTTCCAACGATCTCAGAAGTGAAGATACTAAGGTAAACCTGAACCTTGTTTGAATGGATAAGACATAGTGACCTCTTGATGCTCTTAGTGATTTTTAATAAAAGAGGTGGAACCAATATGATAACTAATAACACAAAATGGAAGACTACTAGGTTCCTCTCATATGTAAAAAATATTAGGTTCTCATTCTCTCTCCTTTGTCTGTACCAAATAGAAACCTAACTAGTTTTTCTGAGCCTCTATGGAGAACGATGGGGAGAAGGGATCAATTTTTTCTATGTTTGAATTTGAAACTCATGGATTTTATTATTTGATGCCTGAAATGAGTTACCTTTGAGATATTTGATCTCTTCTAATTTTTTCCTATCCATACAAGTCTGAAAACACCTACAAAGCCAAATTTTTTTGCATTTTTTCATGTTATAGACCTTGGGAAACCATTAGGGGCCACAAGGAGGGAAATGAGGAGTCAAAAGACACTTTTAAACTAGGTGGTATGGATGGAGGGAAGTTGAAATGTCATTTTTTGAGCATGTGGGGCCCTTTTATGGTAAATAAATGATATTTGACCCTTAAAGAGACCTTTTTTGGCATATAAGACCACTTTGTCATGACTTAGAACGGTTATGAGACCATTTAAGACTACTCATTTCAATGTGACATCAAAACATATATTATTAAAAGGTTTATAATATGTATTTTGACTCATATGACATGTTTGAAAGGGCATTTTGATGATTTAAAGGGCTAATTAGAGCTTGAAACACTCTTGACTAAGTAGACCATTGAAGACAACCTTGGATACATCATTAGACCTCATGTTAAGACCCAAACATGAATTGGACACATTACACATATTTTTAATAAGGTTTATCCTTAATAAGTGACTAAACTAGGCATAATGATGATAAGAACAAGAAACCTTAACTTAACCAGATACCTTAATTTTTGCTAAAATACCTTAACTTTATCAAACAAGGTATAAGCCATTTTTAGGCTTCAAAAGGCACTTGACATCCATATACTCACCTAAGGACAACTCATTACAACCTAAAACATCATCCAAAGACTAAAAACATGATATCATATGAAGATCTCTTTAAACAACCCATAATAGATATTATGAAACTTTGAACAATGCTAGAAGGCTTCAAAGATGATTTGAAGATCATGACAAAAATTAAGAAGTCTCATGTAATTGTGGAGGGATCTCTGAGAAAGTTTTGGACTATAGGGGTTGAAATTTGGCATGGAAGTCCAAATTATCAACATCTCTGGTGACTCACAGGGGTTGACCTATCTTCCAGTTAAGAGATCCATCTATCTCATCCTTTAATCAAGGGATCTACACATTACTATCATGACTGATATGAGACCTTGATTATGGATTCAAGACCTTTAGAAAAAACAAGAACAATTTACTAACCCTCCAAACACACAAAATAAAGGACAACACACCAAATAAAGTAGAAGCAAACACAACACACTTGTGCTGATAATCACTTATTGGAAACAAGACAAAATAACCTACTACAAACAACTAACCTAAACATGTTTTCCTCCTCCTAGGTCACAGGGGAAGTTTATTGGATATCCATGGCACTATGAACTCATATTAACATACATTGAGTGAATTCCAATCAGGTAATACCCAAAGGATGAGAACTTACACCCACATACTAAGATATTAATGTACTTATGGTCTCCTTGAGCAGCAACCAAATTTTCTTGATTCATCTCCTTGTCCATGGATTGATTATGTGAGTCAAGGATAAAGTCATACTCATCCCAAGATTAGCTACTTGGAATAAACAACATAATTTTTGCCTCATCAATAGGCTACTCCTAGTTCATCATGCTCATTTAAGACAACTCTCTTGACAACTCAACTGTTATGCTTTAGTTTGTGTCTCCATCCTAAATGGGTGACTTATCAAGGTTTTCAAACTCTTTACAAGTGTCCAAACATGGCTGTCACATGTCACCAATGTCTTCATGATTTGCACCTTGAGACTCTTGAGGTACACTAAGGATTAATGTATCTTCAGTTGGATCATGTCTAAGACTATCAACTTAAGGCACTACTACAATAACCATTTCAAAATTCTCCTCATCATCCTAAACTTGTTCATTCTATTGATGAATCTTAGAAAGGTCAACAACCAAGGTATCCTCAATCTACCCCATAGGACGTGTAAGCTCTTGGAGAGTCTCATACTCATTACAAATTTTCCAATACTTCTGCCATATGCTTTCATCATCTTCTTGACTAGTGTCTATGTGATCAAGATCATGATCTAGTGCTTAATTTACTATTGTGACCTCATGTTCGTTAACAAGCTTCTCTTGGCAAAAAGGAATGAGTTATTTAACTTTGATAAAATTAGGAGTCTTAATTCTAGCACATACCTTATCTTGGCCACTTGAAACCTCTTGAAGGCTATTTATTTATTCTACAATTTCTTCTTCTTGGCCAATTGATATGTTTTTCTCTTGAAACTCATCTTATCTTTGAATGTGTTGTTGGGCATCGAAATCAGACTTACCTTGAGTTTATTTAAATTCATCTTCTCTAGCATTCATGAAGGATGACTTGTGATTCTCTTCACCAAGAGGTATCCCAATAGTAATCTCTTACTCAAACTCACTTGAATCACCTTCATCAACAACCACTACAGATTGAATTTATTCAGTTACTTGCCATAAGATAGGTTACTCCTCAAAGAGGGTGGGGGTGGGAGGGTGATGGGTGTGTTCAAGAGTTGGATTAGAAGTCAAGGTGTACTATTTTAGTTTGAGAAATTGGGAATGAAAGAATCTTTTAGGAATTTTTAGAGAGAGAGAAGATTCAACTTAGCTATAGGTGCTTCATTCATCTCATCTAGATGTTCATTCTTCTCAACAAGAACTTCAATTTCTTCATAGGCTTCTTGAGGCTCTTCAACATCTACAAAGTTATCTTCAACATTTTTAACTAGAGCCTCCTTATTGTTTTGAAAACCTTCTTGGATAGACCCATAAGATGGAAAATATTTGGGTTCTTGGGGAGGAGGGAATGAGGTTTGACTAGGCTCAAGGTTATTTTTGACTTCAATTTATTGGTGCAGAATTGAATCATTCTTTCTTCCCCATGAATCTACTATTTGGTGCCAAGTTGGGAGCTTGAAATAAGGAAATTATTCTATAAATCCCATTACCTTTATTACTACACTTTTTTGGAATAAATACTCATTTACAAGGTCAATCCCTCTAGCTAGCTTAACTTTAAAATCAAGTCTTGTCTACTCAATGCCCTCTTCAGGTTGACTAGGAGGAATATAATCATGTTAAGGCTGATTTAAATCATTTTTACAAGGTGTATAGGTTTGATAGCAAGCTTGATCAGATTAATGTGAAGGAAAACCATCTTGGTAAGGGTGATAAGGAAGTGAGGGATAAAAGGACTCTTGATAGACAATCAATTCATATGGATAAGTTGAGTCATACAGAGGATGAGACTCATCATAAGTTTTATGTGGGTCATAAGGATAATAAGGATCAACATTTTGTTGGTAGGGATCAATATCAAGCTGACATGAGTCATTGGATAGCTGATAGGGGCCAATATAAGATTGATAAGGCTCATGGTGAGGCTGGTATGGGTCAACATATGGCTAATAAGGTAGTGTAGAATAAATATCTCCTCCATATTTAATGATCAAACATCATGGATCAAACAAATAATAAAATAACCATCAACATAAGTTATTATTACCCTTGGATGGAGATATTATGATGACCCTTTAGCATGAAATTAATAGTTATTCTACCACCATAACGTTTGTAGCTACTTGAGGTCATCGAATGATGAGAGTGAGTACTCCAACCTCCTTAAATTATGGTCCCACTGGTCATGCCAAAAGCTATTATCAGTCTAGATTACACCCTTAAGGTAATGGTGTTTTAGACCTACCTTATCTAGTTGATAGAATAGGAGCACCTCTACATGTGGGTAGCCTAGTTAGTGATGTGAAACTCTAGTCTTGGGGCTAGATCCCCTCATGCATCATCTATGGCTCACTTCCTAAAACCTACTAACTTGTTGATGAAAAAGGATATAAAATGCATAAAACAAACATAAGCTATGGGAGGTGATGTACCAACATATTATGTCCACTCTATTTGACCTTTTAAAACACTTATGAACCAAACAAGGACTAGTGACTAAAGCATTTTTTCCAAGAGAATCCTAAGCATCAATATTTCACATGGAGGTTATGTTATCAGTTGAAACTTGAGGATGATGAATGTAAGGTTTGCTTCAAGACACTAAAAATTAGATTACACTTCAAGCCCAATCAGTAACACTTTCACACACCATATGACCTATTTAGAATAATATCCTAATAACTAGGTGACAACAAGGACTTGAAAATGAAGGTAAGACTTTATCACTTTTGCAAATAAATAAATATAAAACACACTAATCTAGCATATAAATTCTGTAATAGTCATTATATTTATTTAAAGGTGATAAGGTATAATTTGGGAAGAGTATCTTCATACCCAACTGAGGGATGAATACAATGGATTTTTAGCCTCAATTTATAAAAAAATAGAAGGAAAAAGAGGAAAAATTTGACATGGAAGTATGGATAAGAGGCCATAATTACCCCCATTTACTCAACAATTAGTTAGAAACATGCATAAAGATCAATAATAGCTCCATGAACTCTCCCATACATTGACTTAGTTGGTTGATGGTATTCAATGAGCCCTTGGGCATAAAGGTGTGGTGATAGAAGATGATTCAGTCTTGTTTGACCTTATTCAAGGTGTGAGAACACCAACTTGGTCAACCATGTCTCTTTTTGGTAGTTATAATGGTAGGATATGATCTAGTTGGCCTCCATGGATCATTAAATAACCTACCTCTCCCTTTGCATGTTGACTAGGCATAAAACTACCCAATATTATATAATGTCCATGACATGTGCATGATTTCCTTAATTTAATATTTATAAGGATTATTATGGCCTCTATTTACTCTCTGAACATCCCTTTATGCCAATAAACATCTTTTATTGACTAAATAGGCCTATTAGCAACTAGGCCTAGTTACTCGGTGCTAGTTACTTAGATGTCCATGAAACTTGCATATAACCTTAATAATTAGTTATGAATCATGTTTTAGGACTAAATAATCATCTTACACTATGGTTCATTGCTTTCAAATAGTGCTTGCCTGCAATCCTTACTCATCTAAGTGACTAGGTCATCCTTCACTAGCACCTCTGGACTACTTCTTTAGTCTAGGTATGTAAAGACATTTATATTAGGAATTGAGAGTATTTTTTGGCATAATAGGGTGGAATAAACTTCACACCATCCTCTTAAATGTTTTTTAATTATTCATCTAGCTCTATACCTTGGATTCATCATTAAATTTCTCAAAAATAGGGTACCTGGTGCATCCATATAGCTATCCATACAAAATGATGCCATGAATAGGACCTTATCATATTTTAATTTTTTTTTCAATTGTTTTCTAGGGTCATCCAATCCATTAGGAGGGCTTAAGAAGTCCATTTCTCTCAACTAGTTAAGTTTGGTTCTTTTGGTAGCCTGTGAGTGTTCTGCACTCTTAATAATCATTCATAAAGATATGGGGGTGGATGAGTAAAATAATGCCAAGGATTTTGAATTAGGTGACCCCATAAAACATCTCCAATCCCCATATTCTACCATGTAACTCCTCCAAGGATTTATGAGCTTCCTAAGTTGACTATCAGGCTAATAGACCTTCATTCGTAAGGTTGAGGGAGAACAAAAGGGTGCATAAAAGAAAAATATGCTTGGTTTTGACTTATAAAACCTCTAAGGGGTCTATTTAAACCCATATTACCTATTACAATGTTATTATTTTCCATTTATCCTCCATATATCTTCTGGAACCCCATTAGCTCATGCTTAGGGTTCATGAGCCACTATGCCATTTTGAACCTAGAGGTCTACAAATTAAGATTTATTCTATCTGCCCGAGTCTAAAAATTCATGATCCAATATTGGAATGTTGTCACACATAATCATAAAGCTTATGGTTTCCAAAATACTCTCAAAATGTATAATTGTCCTCAAATTCCATGTCCAGGCCTGTACATGCCTATTTACGCCTATTAGGCATAATTAGGATATCAAAGATTTATATTGCCTCAAGGAACCAAACCATAAAATGAAGACATTATGAAATTTGTATTATAAATTAATCATTCTCTTTTCATACTTTTAATTCTCCTCTACGCATGGTCTAACACATCTCCTTTACTCTACCTGTAGGAAACTAGTATGTCTACGTAGACTGTGAGTATGGACTTATTTCCTTTGTTATAAATTTGAGGTTTCTTTGAATAGTATAAAATGATGCACATGACATACATATTTTAATATACCCTCTAAATATCCTATATATACCATCTTACACTTAGCTACTTTGTTTCCTCATGACTGGCCTGTATATGGTAGCTCTAGGTTCTTGACTGTGAGCATAAAAGGTCAATTCCTTATTCAATTAGGGCCTTTGGTAGTTTGATGACATTGAACACCATTGGAAAGCGACTAAAATCTATGTATAGATCACCCGTGATAATGTTTACTCATGAAAAGCCTGACCTTTTCACAAATTCACACATAGGCCTATGACTATCTATCTAGGCCTACTAGGCCTAGTTGGACCTTCTGCCCTTTAGGTTGACTTTAGTCTCTTTAGTATGTTAGAGGTGCAGTCACTTAGAAGGGGGGGGTGAATCAGTGAGTCTAGATAATCTAACTTCAATTTCAAACCTTTCAAAAACTATTAATCAATTACCACAAGCATTCATTAAGCATACACATCATTTATAGCAATGAATAAGAGATACAATGCAAGATCAAGCACATAACACAAGACATATGTGGGAAACCATATTATTGGGTTATTTTGGTTAAATATAACTTTAGTGGTAAGGTCTAACCTAATGTGATAGTGCACTAGCCCTTTTATGCAAGACTTGAGTCTTATGCACTCACCCAAAGCACATGACAAAATACCAATTCTTGTAGGTTTTGTAGCATAACTTGGATGACTTGTTCATATCCCTCAATTAAGCAAAGATTATGTAAAAACATAAACTTACTACTTAATTCCTATGAGTTCTAGATTCGATTAACATTATCATGTAGATTATGGTCATCTTCTTCCTTAGCATTAAGTATTTAGAAAAGAAAATACCCAGTTTATTCCATAAAGAGTTTAAAAAATAATTCACACCATCACTGATAGTAACACAAGTTGATACAACACACTATCATATATTAATCTTAATATTTTCCACCATAACACTGCATAATTCCTACATCTATCTCCCTCTCTATAATGCTTCATAACAAGGGTATTTATACTTGTTTTTCCCTAACCAAGTGTTTATAATCATAAATAGTATGTATAGGTGGCCAAAAAACTCTCAATAGACTGAGAGTCATGGTTTTTGACAAATAGTTCTTCCTCAAGATCTAAGCCTCTACACCCCCTAGATTCTTGCTCTATGTTATATATCAACAGCCATGCGTTCTTTTCCTTGTGGACTAGTGTAAAACCTCCTATCAATAAGGTTGGAGTGTCTTATTTAAATTATTCTTTCAAATGTATCCTACTTCCCACATGCTTCCCTAGTATTTTGCTTCTATTTTGAGTCCTATGTTCTTAGGTTGCTTGTGACTTGTTCTCCTCTTACTGGGTCCTCTTATGATGGTCCTTCTGCACTATTATTTTTGTACCCAGTAGGTTCTACACCATGGTGCTTCTATGCCTATCAGTTACATGCCATGGTCCTCCCATTCCAATGTCTTTCTGTACCATGTTGGTCCCACACCAAAATGGGTCAACACTTAATCAAAATTTAGGGGCCAACATCACCCCACATTATGCTTTTAGTCCATCCTGGACTAAGCTATGCTAGCATCCTCCAAAAATTCAAGCCCTTTCTTCTCAAGTTCCTTCTTCAGATTATCCTAATGAAATAATGCCTCGATAACCTTCATATTTATTCCTTTTATGGCCTCCTTTGATGTTTTTATCTCCTTGGGTTGGGTCAGAGTTTCACTGGTCTTCTTTACCTATTATTTTAGGGCTATGATAGCATCCTTTTGGATGTTTTCAAGTCTAGAAACCTCCTTATCAAGCTATCCTCAAAGGGATGCAAAACTTGTATTTAGTTGTTGATGATGTTTATTAATGACATCCTCTATCATCTCTACATCTATAAATGCTTTGGCACGCTCAGTGCAGTCCTTTATTAAAAGTGTAGCATCAACCAAATACTACCTTAGAGTCCTCTTCAACTTAGAGCTGAGCCTCTAAGACTTTATTAAGGCATGTGAGCTATGAAAAATGGCCATCCAAAATGGGGATATATTCCCCAACTTTCTCTAAATTATTTTTTTAGATGTTAATGGCCACGATCAACTATTCGGTCAATTCTAATCCATCGTCTCTCAGCATGGGTAACTCCTTGAGTTTCTTGAGAATGAGTTCCATTAGGGTTTCTAGTTTTCATATGGCATCCCCATCAAGAGGTATGCCATCTGATAACACTGTATCTTCCTTCAAAATTGTTTTACAAAGAGTTAAGACCCTTACTTTTGCCTTTTTGGCCTCTTAGAGATTTTTTTTCATTGAGGCCATTTCCTTGACCAACATTTGTTTTTTTACTAATACTTTATTATACATGCCTACAACTCTAGCATGTTTCTATTCAGATATGCATGCATCAAAATCTACCAAAATATTATGGTGCATTATTTTTATGCCCAACTTAAAAAATGCATCACTTATGAGTAGAAGGGAGATCTTTTGGGGATCTACCCATAGTGATTTTGGTAGCATGGGAGCATCTGGGCCCAAAGAAAGGCTATCTTATGGAAGATCAAATTCATGCTCCTCATTATACATGTCAAAGAGGAAGGACACTTTATTCATCATTTTAAGAGTTTGCTCATTGGGGATAAAGTGTGTCTAAAGATAGAGCATATTTTCTTGCACGTTGAATTGATGATGTTCACATGGATTATCAGGGGCACCTTCATAATGTCCCTCAAAAGTCTTGACTAATCCCTTCCACTTATTAGGGTCTCATTCAAGCTCAGCCTCCTCATGGCCATCTATGGTCATCTCAATTTATTCATCCTCCTTCTTATATTATGGTGATCCGACATCAAGCAAGGAGTCATCAAAAGTGGCGTGATCCACTTGTTGAGTGTGGAACCCTTTGGGGATATCACATGACCATGATGGTATATTTTAGGGGCTTAGAGAACTCCATGGGGAGCACATTTTTCTCCTCTCCACCTTTTATAAAACCTTGCTTCCATGTGAGTGAAATATTATTAGATATTTATAATTTTTATGTCTTCCATGTTTTATGGAGTGAGTTATAAAATATCTATTTTCCATGTTGACTTCCATGTTTTGTGCAAGTGGGATTGAATTCCATGTTTTGTGGAGTTAGTTGTTATCTCCTTGAAAGTTGTGAGATCCTTTTATGGAGGAGAGATTAATATGGCAAGTTCCTCCTTAAGTGGGTTTTTAGATAAGCATGACTAGGTGGAGGATGGGTGTCTTCTTAAGGATAATGCTTATCTTGGATAAGTATTGCATAATTTTCCTTATTTGGTGGGTTTTCTCCTCATTATATATATATATATATATATATATATATATATATATATATATATATATATATATATATATATATATATATATATATATATATATATATATATATATATATATATATATATATATATAGGTGTGGTGTTACATTGGAGGGTGATGTGTTTATTTTTAGGGTGTGGTATAGAAATTTTTGGTATGTGATTATACAAGTATAGGTGTGGTAGAGCATGTGTGAATTTTTTTTGATAGATTTCAGATTTGGATCAACAATTTAGAGAATTATTGTTTGAATTTTGGAGGAGATTTTTAATCTCTATAAGAGGTTTTTTGTCATTAATTTTATTGAGGACTTTCTTGATGGATGTAGCCCACATTGGATAAACCATGGTATATTTGTGTTATGGTATTTATTACTATTTTTGTTTATGGTACTTAGTAATGAACACCTTTGAATCTATAAGTCCATATGTAGTGGTTGATTCATGTTTAAATGAGTAATGTGGTTGAGATTTAGTGAATTCAATGGCCTTATCATTGTAGTCACTCAATTTTGGGCATGAATACATGATAATTAACTTGAGCACTTAACCTTGCCTTATTTCACCACCTAACCTTATCCTATATACTTGTATAGACATATTCCTTTCTATGATGTTGTTTTGCACCTAAATTTTTTTTCTTAATCATTAAAAAAACCTCTTTAAGAATTTTTATGGACATCCCATATCCTTAATTTAAAATGTTATCTTCCAAGACATAATCGACTACAATGAGATAATGCTGATAGTTAATACTATTCTTATGGGTTGATCTTATCTTTCACCCTAGTAAAAACATTTTTTCAAAGTTAAACCCTCCCTTATATGTTGGTCTATATTTTTAGGATAGGTAGCATGAGGCTTTCATCTTTTGTATTGCTATAAAGGCACATCTAATTCATTTATTCTATCATTTAACAATTAAAATAATGAAACACACTTAGATTACTACACATTGAGCAAGGCTTCCCTATTATTACCAAATCTAATTGTATTCACTTGAAGTAGCTATTAGCTAATTATAGATCCTTTTATATCCAATTCAAGTAAATCATTATCAAGTATTCAAGATATCTCTAGATGTATACATGTTTCAAAGGGAACACAATCACACTAAGTACTCTAAGTGGGAGAACTATGCAAACTTGATTTTCCTCTCTGAAGTATTGCATACATAGGTAATGATAAATCATCATGGGTGATTGGGGTTAGCTCAATCCATCAAACTCTCCATTTTATATTTACATGTTTTCAACTATCACAAGCCCTATTAGGGTTTCAACTTTGAAGAAGTCATTTGCAAGTCATCTACACATAGTCAAAAGCTAAATTTTTACACACAGATATTTCAATAAAGTAAAGATAATTATGCCCTAATTTTCTTGATTAATTGTAGAGGATAAGATCGACCCACAAAGGAAAATAGTGGTAGTCAATAATGTTCCATTCTAGTCAATTCTATCCCTAATCATTAGTAGTTATAGTTTATGTTGCACGTATATAATCATATCTGATTGATCTATTCTATCCTTCTTTTAGTTTCACAAATTCAACTTATAGGTAGAAAACAACTAAGTCTTCCTGTATTATTCATAGTTAGTTTGTTTCACTCATTCGTGCTTTGCCCATTTTAGTATTTTACTTTCATTTTGCTAGTTGTAAGATTTTTACAACATTTACTACCCTTATATTAAAATTATCTTAATTATAATTAATACACCAATTGATTCCAAATTATGATAAAACATATTAGTGAGCTTGCACATTTTATTTGAGCATCACTTCAATTCTTTTGTCTTACCTAGTTTAGATAAATTATTGAGAAATTGACACTAAAAGAACTTTCTTTTGACCTTGGATCTAATATCTGACACTAAATAATTTACTTTTGACCTTATATTTAATAGCTGAGACCAAAATCACTTTATTTTGACCTCATATTTTATATTTGACACTGGAAGCACTTTATTTTGACCTTGGATTTCAAGGGAATTCACTAATCTCCATACATAAAAATTTACCTTCTTCTAGCATTCCACTTTCAGTTAGTATTTACAATATATTTTCCATGTTATTTTTCTATGCCATCTAAAAAACACCTTTAAGGTGTAGTGCTACATTAAGTGGGGCTCATATTGAGCATACTTAAATACCTTTGACCCCTATTAAAGTGGACTCATCTAATGCAAATAATGTCTCCTCTTATTTTGATGAACAAATTTCTCATAAATATTTATAAGAAGATAATCATGATGAACAAGTTAATCCAGATGATCATAATGCACAAGATAATCATGAAGGCACATATAGGATATCTTGGTCAACTCAATGGAGTCTATCATGAACAAGTATAACATTTATGCACATTCTAAGAAAGACTCTATAAAATGCCATAAGATAAACCAAAAATAGTCCAAGTCCTCTTATATTCTAAAAGTGCACAACAAGCAAAAATTTCTACTTTCAATTCATAATAAGAACTACTCTTTTGCATTGTAAATCCTAACACAAGTTTTTCTACCTCTACTATTGATACTGGTATTGCATCTACACCTTTGGGTTTGTGGATAACATAAGGATTCAAACAAATATATGTGCCCATGCCTAACCATATAAATCTTATGGGATATTTAATATATATACATACTACATCACCTACTTTGCCTACTACACAATCCTTAGTGCAAACTATTTTAGTTTTGAATGTTAAGGTGTTGTAGTTAGAGAAAGGTATGCCAAAATATATATGGTCCAACATTTATCCACATTTCAAGAATGAATTTGTCAAATTCCACAATATATACACAAAATAATCTAAGTCCTCTTAACTTATAAAAGTGCACAACAAGAAAAAATTTATACTTTTAATGCACAACAAGAACCACTCTTTTGCATTATAAATCCTACCACATGTATTGCTACCTCTATTGTTGATACTCTTATTACATATAAACCTTTATGTTTGAAGAAAACACAAGGATTAATAAATATATTTATGACCATGCCTAACCAAATAACTCATAAGGTAAATTTGATATATATGCACGCTACATCACTTACCTTGCATATTACACAATCCCTTGTGCAAATTATTTCAATATTTCATGCTAAGGTGTTACAGTTAGAGTAACATATACCAAAAGATAGCTAGTAAATGGATTCACAAGCTTTGTTTCATAATCTATTAGCACCTGAGATTGCATCATATTCTTTAACTCTAAGATTTATAGCTCCCTACTTCCACCATGTGAAGGTAAAGGATAACATGAACAATGTCTTTAATATTTTCATGTGACATGTTTGGATTATGATTTAAATTATAATTTTCTATCCAAGTTGTTTCTAATAAGCTTAAAATATTATGACTTGCATTAGTTTTATGATTTACCAATGCAATCAATCAAAACATTAAATCCACTAGTAGATCAATTTCTCAAACATTTTTCTATTAAAATTGATGAAAAGCTTTCTTATGTGTAAATTTATAAACTTAAGTAAGAAAATACTAATCTTATCAATGATTATGTAATTCATTACAAGATCATGTTTTCCAAAATGATTAACACCTTGGTAGATAATGAATCGCAAGATATTTTCAAACAAAGTTTAGTTTCGCATTTGCATGAGTCAAACATTTTAAATAATCTTAGATCATTTGAGGAGCTTTCTCATATAATAAGAAAAAGATAAGTCAAACTTACTTCTTTGGATAAGATTAAACATGCACTTGCATCTACTTCAACTTCCACAATAAAGTTTTAAAACAAACCATCTTATAAATCTAAGTTAATAAATACTAAAGTTGATGAAAAAATCATAATCAATGTTATATCTCAACCTTCAAACAAGTTTATTTTATCATATCAACCAAGAAGGGAATTTTATAGATTACCACAACCACCTCATAAATTGTTACAAAATTTACTTGAGTGTAATTTAAATACTCTACCTCTACCACTAGAGGTTGGCATGAATAAACCTCAAAATTAAATCATTCAACAACAATGCATATTGTGATTACCATAGATGTAATGGTCATTCTAATATTCGATATTTAAAGCTCAAATATCCTATTCAAGATCTTATTGACAATAATTTCATTGAACAAGGAACTCTTATAGAGGAAAGTAAGCCTCAAAAAAAGGAAAATTCTAAGTTGAAGATTTTTTAGTGAACCTTTTCCAAATCATGAGACAAGCAAGAATAATTTAACAATGCATCATAATTATAATGCATACCCATATCCTGATTCATATGATCATCCAATAGATGGAATTATTGGTAATTTTTTTCAAACTTTGAAACCACATTCCATGATCACCTTTGATACAGTGAGATAGTGGATGATGACTATGATTTTCATGATTTATGTATACGAGCATACATTGATCAACAACCCATTCACAATGTACTAGTTGATAATGGAACAAGTGAGAATGCATGTAAAATGACATTACTCCATTTATTATATTACACACAACATGATATACAAATATCTCAAATTATTAAGACATTCAATGGGAAACACCAAACTACTTTGGGACATAATAAGTTGCCTCTTCAAGTGGGACCTGCTATATTCTCCACTTCTTTTCTATTTATACCATAAAGTGGGGTATTTATCATGATATTAGGACACCCTTGGTTATATAATCCCCATGTTGTACATTTTATGATACACAGATGCCTAAAGTACATTCTTTGCAACCAAGTGGTCACAATTTTAGGAATGAGATATGAGTACCCCCTATAATATATGGTACCTCATCCACCCCATCCACCATTATAGTTTATTAATACATCTATTCAGGAATAAATAAAAAATTACCCCTATAATATATGGTACCCCCTATAATTATTGTAGTATATTATCTACCACATTTTTTTCTAAATTGGCTGCATAGAAAACTTTTGCATAGATGCATCTATGCAAAAGCTTTCTATGCAACCAAATTAGAAAAAAAATACAAAAATTAAAAAAGTAAGTATCATATCAAAAAAAGATGTTAAGTTCACAAAAAACACCATCACATTTAACATATTCACAATTGGTGATACACACAGATCAAAACATTCCATAAAAAGCATAACATTTGTAACAATCTTTAATTACTCCTCATCATATTTCAAACCATTCTACATATCTTAGAGCTACTCCCCCCACATGGGATCACATTAATAGTGATCTAGATAGTTTTATTAAATCACTTAATGTATTTTATTATTATGAGTCATGGACATTTAGAAATTTTCATCCATAAAAGGTGATAATTCCATAATTTATTACATATTATTATTATGAATCTCATATTGATGGGATTATTGGTTAGTGTATGCAATGGGAAATACAACAGATATACAAATCAATCCTATCTCAGAGAAGATAAATCTTACTTACAGTTTCGATTAGAGATACATTAGATAATTATGGTCATGACCAATATGGATCTGATAGACCTAATTAAGAGATATCTTACCATAATAAAATCACTTGGGAGGGTTCCAAAGCCTCCAGTCAAGAAAAACTATGCAATAACCCTAACTAGGTCCTATGTTTTCATATTCACTAAACTAATAACAAGTAAAGCAAAATCTAATCTAGTGCTCACCAAAAATTGTGGCACAAAGTGGGGGTAATAAACATTAAAATTAAACATATACTCACATCAATATATACATAATCCTAATGCATGGAAGAAAAGTGCAAATGCATATCTATCTACTTTTATAAAGGAGGAACAAAGTTAGGAATACTCACCTTTGAAAACAAACCCACTGAGCCTCAATCTCTCTTTTGGCTAAGGTGATTCACAAGAGGTTGATGTGTTATGTAAGGATAACAAGGATAAATCAACTCTAGGCTACACAACCTATCAATGCATCCAAAAGAATACTCCATTAGATAATATCCATATCTCCAAATAAAGTATGAAAACCCTACGCTTACTTGTCAAGTAGAATGGTGGATAAGAATATGCACAATATATCTTACTTATTCTTCTCTTCATCATACATGATGGAAATGAATGTGTTTATATAGGAAAATATAACCCTAAACTTTTTCAAAAGTTTTGGATGATAAGGTCAACCTAGTCGACCTAGTATCATAATTAATAAAAACTAACTAGGTCATGAACTAGGTCAACCTAGATGCTAATAAGTTTTATCAATAAGAATACAAGGTTGATGTGGCTGACATAGTCATGTAAACTATCAAAAAGTGGTTTAGGTTAGGGAAAGGGCTAATGAAAGTGGTAAAAGACTAGAGGAGTGTGTAAAATGGGAGGCAAATCTTAAGGGAATCATTTTTAGGAGATATGTGTGTAGATAAAAAGTGGTAAAAGGGACAATAATCCTACAAAATACCAATGGTCTGCCCACCCCTTTCCTAGTGTACCCCTTAGGGCATGCACTCACAAAGATTGAGACTCGATGGGTTTTTGCAAGATAAAGAGTGTCAGTAATTGATAAAAGTTTGAAAATATTATGTGTATATATATTCCTCACTCGAATATCATCACATGTCATGTAGGTGAAATAAGGGATGGTGCTTCAGGAAAAGGACATGATGACACATAACACTAATGCTAAATAAAGTGTAGTAAGGAGAAAATAAGATAAATGAAAGGATAGAATTAAAAACAACATACATTTAATTACCTTAGTTCTGTAGATAAAAAAGGAGATTTGGGAAATGTGAAGGTGTCTAATGTGAAGAACATGAGGTGAACCTATAGAGATTAGCAAAAAAAGAGTGAAAAATCATTTTTTTTGCAACATATGAATATAATAGTTAGAAATATTCTCTATGATATCAGGATTCTAGAACATTTTAAAATTTGGAAAAAGAGTAAATAATTTTGAAGATAAATTTGATCAAAATAATAAATTTGACGATAAATTTTCAAAGAGTAAATAATTTTGAATAGTAAATATAATTAGGGTGAAAAATAATTCATTTGCTATTATTTAATAGTCTGAGAAAAATAGAGCTTTGAGAGACCTAGGGAGAGCCTCGAGAATTAGGATGGTGCAGGGATGATAGCTGAGATAGGGAGGATGCATAGTAGCCACAACAAGTGCAACACATGTAAGTAACTGAAAGTTTCAAATTGTTGAGCATTTTTATTTGAAATTGAGTATTTTATTGAATTTTGATAATTAGGTAAAATATAGATACTAGAATGAACCCTAAGAAAATTTTAAGGACACTAGGGGTCAAAAGAGGTATTGGGTAGGAAGGGATTAGAGCAATAAATACCTGAGACATTTATGGAAATTAATCAAAAAGTCATTACAATGAATGAACAAGGTTAAATAGGTTGACATAGTTTGTAGAAGATAAAAAAATAGTGGACCGAATTAGTAGTAAGTGGCTGAATTAGTTTATTTAGAAAGGGGGATGACATAGTTCTACATGGCTAACTTAGTTATTTCTGAAGTGGTTGATATATTACTATAGGGTGGAAAGAAGCCTAACTTAGTATGGTAAGTCAAAGGGTGGCCAACTTAGTACTATGTGGTTAAATTAGTTGTTTTTGAAGTGGTTGATATAGTAATATAAGGTAAAAAGGTTATGAGATAGTACTATTAAGCCACATGGTGGCCAACTTAGTATTGAAAAGGCTGATGTAGTTTGAAATAGGTCAATTTGGTATAAAATGAATAAATTAAAGCAAAATAGTTTATATTTGTAAGAATGTGTTTTGATTATGAGTGACATGGAGGTCTAATACATTTTTTATTGTTTGATATTTTACAAAGATGTCAAAAATTTTGGTGATGGGTTGATGATTCATGGTTACCTAATTTACTAGAGTGATTGATGGATGTGGATAGAGCTAGATTGGTTGAATTGGGCTTGGGAGGCATCATGGAGATGAGACACATCCCACTAAGTGTTGATCTCATTGTTATATTACTCAAAGCATGGTAATATTTGACCAACACATTTTGATGGGTGGTGGATGGGGATATTGTAGAGGTAGGTATCATGTTGGAGGACATCCATGCATTACTTGGACTACCTATAAGGGGGACACCTATGATTATTGGGACACCAAATGGTCTAGAGGAGAGATGAGCCCTATTCTGGTGGGTGACATGCTCATATAAGATCTACTTGGGATTGAAGGTGAGCTTGTTTGATGTATATATAACATAGATTCTAGATATCTAGAATGATATGATAGGAATTGTGATAGCACGAGTATTGTGTCACACATCAGATGATAAGGTACTATTGTATGCAATAGCCTTGTGTCAATCCATTTTGGATCAGGAGCTACTCTATGACTTGGGATATATCATCTAGGTCTATCTCATACATGATATGTATGGAATTCTATCTAGAGGGTAGAAGACCATAAGACCAATGGTATTATTGAGAATTTGAATATATGAGAGCTTCATAATGTATTGTCTAGCTAGGCTACCCTATGTAGTCGATGATTGGTTACCTTAGGTTATAAGATGGAGACATAATCATGTAGCAAGGGTCATGTCCCACATGCTAAAACTGTAGATAGTCACATGAGGAGATATCATGTGGTAACCTTATGCATATAATATAATTGTTTGGTCGAGTTGGGTGACTATGGTGTTAGGGATGGCATGAGTGTAGATCATGGGCCGTTATACCTGGTTGGTAGAGTTGCATCTAGTGGCATGATTACCAAGATAGTTTGGACTCCCATACCTAGTGGATCCTATAATAGTGCCCACATTTTGGGCATCGCATGTGATATAACTGAGGGGGAGAGGAGGAGGAAGAGAACTAGTTGAGAGATTGAAGATCAAACCACAGTGTGTGAGACCATGGATTAGTTGAGCATGATAGTGAACAATTAAGGGATGAGAGGGCATAGATGTATATGTAGGATTGTAGTAGGTAACACAACTAGCACCATAGTAGGAGGAGCAATGACCACCTTGACTGTACCATTAAAAAATATGCTAGTGATAGGATTGAGCAAAGAGGGTGGTTGTCTAGAATGACCCATTAGTCAGCCTAGGGTAGAGCTAGTTGATAGTGTAGACACCTAAAATTGGCCACCAATGGCTTCATATCAAACTTTAGATTGATTCTTACCAACCTTTACAAATTAATCCTAAGAATCACTAAATGTCCCAAATTTTCTTGTACACCACTCATCAAAGTTTAGAATCCCATTGAGATATCCCTAATTGGGGTATCCTACTATAAATAACAAAAACCTTTTAGAGATTTATCTCTAATCATTTTAGGGCATTACAACATGCAATTTGGCCTATAGACCTATTAAATGGGGCATATTCACACATGAATTAAATCAAATATTGAAAAATACTAAAAATCCTAAATAGAATTAATTAAAATGCTAAACCAAATTAAATACCTAGTTGAATTATCCATGTGCAATTAATAAAATTCTAAAAATGGAAATTCAAAAATAAAGAATATAGTAGGTTTTCATGATTACCTTCTGTGAGTTGTCAAGCCTTTGAAAATATCAAAAAAAATCTCACCCATGACTATTCATTGTAAATCATGAGATTTTGACACTTTTTATCTCTTATGGGGTTAATTAACTCACTTAGGTTAGGTTTGAACCCATTCCATGTTTAAACTACACCTTAAATCACCTTTAGTTGGGGTTAGTTTCTAAACCTATAAATATAAGAATTTGCCTCTTCTTTTGGAGAGCTTGGAGCATAATATTATTATAATGTATGCTTTGGTGCATGATTAAAATATATAGTGTTATAATTCCAAAATCACAAGCTAAGCCACAAGCATAAGCCATACCAAGAAATCTAAGCCAATGGTGCCAAGGAGAAAAGGAGACACACAACTCCATTTACCAAAGACTCTTTGAGCACAAGCCGAGTAAGCCAAATGAACACATAATTTTGAGCATTCAAGGAAGGTAAGAGATCTTATTTGTTTTTACAATTCTTTTTTGTTCACTAAGATCCCCCTATGATCTAGGCCTATAGATGTTATGCTTGTTAGTGTGTTTATTCCATTATTTTATGAAAACTAACACTTGATCTAACCTCCTCTCTTGAATCAAATTCCTTGATCACAAATGACACACTCGGTGGGACTGTGAGCACTCCATGTACCAAGGAGACCAAGATGCAACTCATAAATTTCAAATGAATGCTTGAATATCATCAAAATTGTTGTTTTATCTTTTTTTTTTCATATTTTAAATTTTTGTGCTAACTCAGATCTACATAGAGACCAACATTAATTAGGCATAGCTGGCATTGATTCTACCTAACTGTCATTAGTTATACCTAAGCGAGCTTGGTTTTGTGTGACTGACATCAGTTAGGATGTACGGTAAACACATGACTTCAAAACTAACATTTTGAATCTTTTTGGCATTTATAATCATTATTTTTTGGTTTTTTTGGCATTTATATTCCCTATCTGATCATCTCCTTATAGGTTTTGATAAATTTTTATCTAAATTTTATCTAACATTTTTTTTTATCTCATGTTCGTTTTGCCTTCGAGTTCATAGGAAATCAATCTCGATCTTTATTGATTGGTATCAGTTATCACTAACTGACATTAGTTACCTATTAACCAACATCAGTCACATATGATTGATATTAGTCACTATGTTTTCAAAGTAGAAACCCAAGAGATATATTTTGAATGTTTTTTTGCTAACCATTGATTTTGATTATAATCAGAAAGAGATTTCCTAACCCTTGTAGATCCAATGTGGGAATAAAACACAAATTTGTAAGTTTAAATGGTTTCTAACACTTCATTTTGGTGCTTAAAATGAATTAGGCTAAATCATGAACATTTGGGTTTTAGTGCTTAAAATGAACCTAGATGATTTGTGTCAAAGTTGATTTGTGAAATTTGTTGCATGATTTGAAAATAAGTCAGGGGGCCAAGGAACTTCCTTTGAATATGTTTTAATCTTACTTACTTCATCTTTTGGTGCTTAAAAAGAACATAGTTTAATTTTTTTATGCCTTAAATGTTTTTAAAAGTTTTTTTAAGTTTTAACTAATGCTAAGGGGGCCAAAAAATTCTCAACACATTTCATTTTTGGTGTATTAAAATGAACTTTAAACATCTAGCTACATGCTTTGGAAAATGTTCATTTTATGCCATGTTTATTTGGACTTGTTTGTTTGTTTGAGCAATATGAAGAGTACATGTATGATCTCCCACATACCATATAGGGAACTTGGGTGACCAAAATAACATTTTAACTTGCAATTTTTTCCTATTCCAAGGCATGGAAAGAAAGTTATCTAGGCTCTCTCCAAAACTCACATGGTTTGGGTGATCTAAAATCTACCTCTAAAGTCTTTCCACTTAGTTTTTGTTTTCATGAAATTTGGATTATAGAGGGGAGGTAATTTACTATTCATGAGTTATTTAGGGAAGCATTGACCTAGGGATTCATCTCCTAGTAGTGTTTCAACCCTGTCCATGGTGGGGTATACAAATTAGGGTACACATATTACAAGAGCTAGGGGGTTGAGTGGCTAACCTCTCCTTTTATAACAAAGGCCCAATTCAAGTGTTAGTAATTTTGACTATAAATGTCAAATTACTACCCATATAATATGAAAATTTCTAAAATCTAATCCTTACCTCTTCACAGTTGGTCAAACTGGTGAATTATGGTCTTAAAATGTAAATTTTGGTCAAAAAATGCCAAAAATGGGGTTAAAAGCATCAAAATTAATTTAAAAAGTTATAAAATCATTCCAAAATATATTTATATATATAAAGGTATTAAAATGGCCCAATTTCAAAATTTCAATTCATAAAAAGGTCTTTTGATATCTTAAATAGCCCCCAAAAGGCCCAAATTCCCCACACACACCCGCCTCCCCCCCACGCCCCCTACATTTATGATTAAAAAGGTTAAAATTATAATATTTTTAATGATATACACGAAATGATTCTCCAATTTTCCATTTAAAGTGGTGGGAAGTGATGTTTTAGCTTTAAAAAGGCAAAAATAACTTATTTTCACCTATTTGCAAGCAAGAGTACAAAATCCATATAGAATCTATATAATCTAGGGCATGGGAAGTCATATCAAAGGAATATATCAGATTAAAAATAAATTTCATGGAGTTTCATGGCCATATAGGCCAAAAACTAGCTTTCTTTTGATTTCATGCTTATTGGCATAGAGTGACATGCCTGTAGGTTTTTTGATGGTATGATTTGATGGAGGAGGGTAAAAATCTAAAATTTGGGGTGAATAAACTAGACTTAGATTGATTATTGATGGTTCAATTAGTTTATCAATTGGATTATCCATGCTCAAGAACTATCCAATTGAAGTTAGGTCAAATTTTGCTACCAAACAACCAAAAAGGTAGTTGTTTTTCTTCAATTTCTCTTCACTTGGGCAGAGTTTTAGGAAAATTCAAATTGTTTCATAATTTTGAGGAATTTTTATACCCTTATATGTCATTTTAAAGGTCTTATTAATATAATTAAAGGTAAAAAAAGGCTAAAAAATTAGCTTTTCTAAATATACAATTGGTAAGCTTGCAAAGAGAACTTGTACGGTCCAAGGAGAAGAAGTCAAACTAAAATTTTCAAGAATTCATGTTTGCAAGGTTTTTGTCAAGTTTTAATTATTTCTAGGAATAACCATAAGATATTCTTTAGTTTTCATGGCTAAGCAATCCCATCTCCATGCTTTCTAGTGTCTTAATGATCTAGTTTAGCATATTTTAAGTTTTCCTTGTGAATTTTAAGGTTTTTTTAGAAAAAAGGTTTGAATTTGATTCAATTACTCTCATTCAATGGATTTCAAAGTTAGGAAAAATGATGGTCATGTGTCTATCTTTGCATACTCCCCTCATCCTAGTCTTCTCATGCTCCCAAGCTTTCCTTTCCCATTTCCACCTCACTTACTCCCTTCTCACTCTCATTCCATGATCATACTCAACCATACCACTGTGTTTTCATCCCTTTTTCCACTTTTCTCCATGTTTTCTCACTTTCCTTCATCCCTACCACCCTTCATCCCATCTCCATCACCTATTCCATTACTAAAGAGAGTCAAAGTTGGCAAAGGATCACCATCAAAGCATGTTCAAGATAAGGTATATGTCAATGGAACATCTTTTACAATCATGGATATAGCCTACAACAGTCCAAATTGATAGCTCATCATCCTTCTTAAGGCTCAAGGAGGCTTTTACAAGCATAATTCTAGTCAATAACATTGATTTTTGAAATTTCCATGAATGAATCAAGAGATGAGAAAAGTTTACATTCAAAGCCTTCCCAATGAGCTACCAACTAAAGCCTACAACTAGTCCATACAATGGAGTACCTCACTATTAGCTTCAGTTGGCATGGCTTTTGAATGGTGAACATCATGATGTGAATATATTCAAGTTGATAAAGGTTCAAGTAGATGGTGCTTATAATCTTACTTTTCATCCATGATATAGGCCCAGTATTAATCATCCTTTCATAAGTGAAGGTTACCTTCAACCAACTTAATGAAACCCTATAGTCATTAGAATGCATGGCCAGTCTACTATAAAGAGAATTATGAAGGGTTTGTAAATAGGGTTAGTTTGGATTAGCAAGAGGGTTTATCATGGATTCTAAGAGATATCAATCTAATAAGGGCTCATAAAGCATCAAAAACTAGCTAAGGAGTAACCTACAATGCTCATAAACCTTCCTACAGGCCTGTAACATAGTATGGAAAGCCTAATCCTTAAGAAGTATAGACTAAAAGGGCAGATAGGACTAATTGATCATAAAAAAAGGACACTTTAAGATAATTAATCTCATAAGGTTTCAAGAGTTATAGGACACTTGGGTCTAATGCAAGAACCATTAGAAGTAACATAAAATCAACTTACAGAAGATCACCTATAGCCCCTAGGAGAAGTTACCATGCAAATCATACTTATAATGTGGGTTATGAGGTTTTGTTTCACTGTGTAAATAAATTTTTGTGTGAGAGAATGTTATCATAGATTTGAAAAGGAAAGGGTTAATTTATGCTACTAGACTCAATGATGACCTATAGTCCTAATTTAACATCCTACGGACCACTATACGGACCACTCCTGCATTACCAAGGTTTGTGAGTGGCATGGACAATGTAAAATATGATCAAAAGTACTAACATATATGATAACATGATAATATCATGAATAAAGGGACAAAATTATTAATATAAACAACCCTAGAATGTTAGTATCATCACGTATAGGCACATACCAAGCATCAAGCTTGACTCTTGTTAGTCTTAAAACACTAAATGTTATCCAAGGAGTCTGTTTAAAAAAGAGACATTAAACTTTGAGTTTAGCATTATCACAAGGACAACATAGTTTCAAAGGATTTTCAAGACCTAAAAGGGATTAATGAGGTGCAAAATTTAATCCAAATCATGCTATAGTTAGCCATCAATGAACATACAACCTACATCCAAGTAGGTGGATTGACTAAATGAAGACCTAGTCAAAATGAGAGGAAGGATAGTGGAACCTTTGAGTGCATGATTGATGTGATAAATTTAAAGAATTTTTCTAAGGGTTATTTGTATAAGTAGTACTATAAGATCTCCACAAAGTTACTATCCATACAAGACACTTTTGAAGTATTCAATGAGGTCTTGATGATCTTCATTAAGGTTGTTTTAGCCAAGGCAAAGTCAAGTTATCAAATGTTATAATGGAATAAAGTATCCTAAATTTAAGAATATAAATGAACATATAAATCTAGAGGTATACTTAATAGATACCTACAACCATCATAGGATCAATAGGGTATACGTGCATAGTCATATGAGGAATTTTTGAATAGGTAGATTATGACATAAGCTAGCATGGAGGATTGAAGGTGATCATGAAGAGTAAAAAGGACAATACAGGGGTTGTGTTTTACCTAATACAATATCATAAAGATTATAGGGACCCAAAAACCATGATAAAACACCCACAGTCATACAAACACAGTCACCTCTTAGTGAAACCCTACAACCATTCAAGGGCAAGATACCTTCATGTTGGTATAAGCAACAAAAGAACACAGTGGCTGGGAAAGTCTCAAGGAAAGTTTAAGGTGATGATTCCATAATATTCAAAAACTATAAGACATATAACATAATCATAAAAAAGAGAAAAATTCAAAAGAACATCAAATACAACTCCAAGATCATCATATACAACCAATTCCACAATGTAAGCCACAATCAAATGTTATGGAAAGAGAGCAAAGTCTATGAGCCAAGGTTTCGAGATTTCACAAGGGTTTTATGAAACATAGGGTTATATAAGGATAATATAAACCTTGATAGGGATAGAGGGAAAGTGTTACCTATAATACCAAATTGAGAAAACACATAAGACATGTAAGAAATTATGCATAAGAGAGGCCTAAGAAACCTAAAACTTGTCAAATTGCTATGAAGAGATGACTTGAAACCCTAATTTGATCTAAATGGTCTTAAAGAATATTTTGAATATGGAATGGTCTACAATATTGTTCAAACCTAATAATTTTCACTTGAAATAATGGATACAATCATTTGAAGCTTAGAAATGTTAGTTTGGAGGTTTTGACATGCTTGAAAATAGGGATAGAGGAGTTTTATAAAATATTGATAGGAAAATTGAGATTAATTAATATGATTTTGAAATTTATATCCTCTAAATACATGAAATTTTCCTTCAAAACATCAAAATTTAGTCAAAATTGTAGACAGTCCATGCACAGAGGTCAAAATTTAGGAAAATTAAAGATTTTGGGAGCTATAGGTGGAATTCAGACCTAAAATTTTGTGAATAGGGTCATAATTAGTTGGGTAACCATCATAAAAAATTTAATATCCATATTTAAAGTGTACATATTTTATGTTTTGTCTCTGACCTCAGCTTGTTCGTTTGAGATCACCATTAGAGCATGCTTCATCCTGGAGTACCATAGAGGCTTATAGTGACAAGTAAAGGATTTAAAAGAATTTAATGATGTTTTTAAATCATAATAAGACCTAAAAATATTTTAAAAACTCCAAATTTTATGAAAATCATGCTCACATAGTATTTTGCAGGCAAATAGGCACTTAAGCCAAAAAGGCATTTTTGGAATTTTCATGGTAAATTGAATTTTAGACTATTTTGATAGCATGGTACAGGTAAAATAATCATGTTTTAAATATTTTTGAAGCTTGGAATAATATATTTTAATTTTTGTGAAGTTTTTCACTTTTTGCAGTTCTAGGCACCCTTCTAAGCCACATGCTCAGATGCTTGTTTTGTTCACCACATGTGTAGTTGGGATAAATTATCTTAGTATGTTTTGAGGAAAACTATGTAATTATGATTAATGAATGATTTAGATCAGTTTATGGGATATTATTTATGAACAATCACTTAGAGTGTAGGCAACCCAGAATGCAGTCAAATTCCCATAGGTAAATTTCATTTACATGATAAATTTTCATATCTTTTGATGGGAGTCCAATAATTTTAGAGATGTCAAAGGGGTAAATTTTAAACACATAAATGGAAGTGTTTTGATATTTGGAGGTATTTACCTCACGAATCATCAGTTTGAATTTCTAGCTTTAGAACCTTCCTAAGCACCTTAAAAACTAGTTTTGAGAAAAGTGGATTTTATTGAAATAAAATGACCATTAATAAACCTAAATTTTTTTCAAATGTTGGGTAAACTCTGAGAGGATTCCATAAATGTGTTTTTTATGCATGAAGTTGTATAGATGAGGCATAAATCATATTTTTTGTGGAAAAAAGTTTATAAAATGAAGTACATGGAAACTTAATAGAATCTAATCATTGGAAATAGAAGATTATAACTTGTTCTTTGTATTAAAATATTAATTTGGTCATAAATAATCTTGGATATGCCCCTATAAGCTCAAGAAAAATGGCCAGTCTGCTAGAAATTTGTGCAAAATTAGCCTAGTCAAGCATGTTGACTAATTGGTGAAGTTTTTCTCATCAAAATCATAATTTTGATGAATAGGAATTGCTTTTCAGGTGTAATTTTTTGTTTATATAGGTTTCATGGTGATTTTTTTTAGGTTTCATGGAATCCAAGTGCACAGATAGGTTAGTAGTTCTTTTTGGCCTAATGTACCTAGTTGATCAAGTAACCAAGTTTGAGTTTGGCATTGGGTGGCTATTAAAATCTTTATTTTTTGAAGCTCCACACCACTTTACTATTGTTTGGAGAATATGAATATATTTCTTTATTCCTTTAAAATCATTTTTATGCAAAAAGAGGGTTATTTGTGGATTTTTGGTCTTGTATCTTAATTGACTAGTTCCAAGTGATGCTTTTCTCCTAGTCATCTCCTTCCAACGCAGATTCAAGTTCATTTAAGAGGAATATTCCTTTGAAGATTGTGTCATAACTTCCCATGAAAGAGAATGGAATTACCACATGGGCCCACCATCCTAACTTCTATGCCAACCTTGAAGACCCATGCATGTTTGATGAATTTTAAAGAATTTAATGTTTATTCTAAATAATGATTATGAAATGGGCCCACCATCCATATTCCTACACCAAAATTTGAAAGGCATATAAATTTTTATGAAGGAAAATATTTTATTGAATATTTTAAACATTGTAAAAGGTGTTAGTCTTGAGTTGAGTCAACCAAGACTAACTCTTCCTCTTTTGAACTCTACTTAGGGCTATTTTAGGGTTTGAAACATATATATTGGATTAATCAAGCCATTATTAATTAATTCTTGGAGATGAAGAGAAAATATAATCTATATAATTTATCAATAAAGGAGTTTTTATTTTGTATCTGTGTTCAAAAAGAATAATAATGTGTATTTGATTGAGTATCAACATATAAGTGAGATTTATTTCCTTTTAGCAGGTCCCTTCCTCACCTATATCTCTTTGTCTCACCTTTTACAGGTCATTTGAAGAGGTTTTCAACCCTTCATTTGAAACATTTTTGCTTAAGGAAAAAAATAAGATTTTTATTGATTATATATGTGCATTAATTTTAGTAACTTCAGGAAATATGAATAATTTAGGTGCATCACCCCTATAATTAGAATTTCCTTTGAGTATCTCTTCCCATTTTTATTTGAGAAATCATAGTAGTCAAATTTAATGAAAAATATTAAGGGAACCAACCCTCTCTAGAGGTTCTCTCATTATAGAGTCACCCACACTCTGATAAGTTCCCATTGTATCGACTGGAGAGAAGGTGTGCTTGCACATCTTCAAGTAGGGTGTACTCTAGAGTGATAACATCAGGTTTGATTAATCAGGGGATTCCACTAAGTAGTCCATAGATGGAATCACTATGCAAAGGAATATACCTTTACATAACAAGTTAACCAGTATGAACTCAATTGATGTGTTACATATCTAACTTTAGCCACATTTGAGACCGATCTAGACTTTCAAAAACTATATTTTTAGTCAACCCCATTTGACCAACCTTGTCAATTATAGGATCTAAGATGTTACATTTAGATGTTATGTCATTTCATCTTTTAATACTTGGTCTTTGAGTCTAAAAGTATTATTTGTTTATGCCACATCAAAATAAGTTTTGTTTATATGCCACTCATTTTTTTAGGCATTATGCTAGCCATTTGGTCCAATACTTTTTTCCTTAAAAACTTTTGCCAAAATTATTTATTTGTGTGTCTTGATTGAAATGGGAAATGTTACACTGCTAAAATCATTTCAATATTTTTGCCTTGGATTCTTTGAAACATACCATTATCACATATTTAGAGAGTGATAAAATTGTTATGCTAATTAAATTTGTTTCATAGACTTGTTTACCTTGTGCCTAAATGCCATTTTCAAAACTAATGCCATGAATGTATTTTGAATCCTTATCTTGTGTCGTTATACCATTCCATTTTGTTTAGCTTGTTGTTTATTTGAAGGTGCCTAGTTTCCTAAGTTGATTTTTTAATTAAGATTTCCATGTTCAAATTCAAACATTGATTGATTTATATTTATGCCTTGTTTAATTGGGGCTTAAACACTGATCTTTCTCTTTTGGGTTGTGCAACTTAAGTTAATTCATTACCCAACTTTGAAAACTATTGCTTGGATCTTTGCCTAGTGCCATTATGCCATTCAGTTTTATCTACTTATTTTTTTTAAAGGAGCCTAGTTTGTCACTATTATTTGTGCCTTTATTTGGGAGAAACAACTTGTATCTCCATATGCCTTTTGCCTTGTGCCTTATGCCAATTGACCAAGTTCATGTTTGAATTTCGTATGCCTAGTCTATGCCAAAGTGTTCTAAGTTTTTTAGATTAAAATATCACCTTTGTTTAAAGTCTAGTTTTTGATGCTATGTTTAGCAAAAAGTCCTAGCACATGGCTTGTTTTAGCCTAGATTTTGATGTAGTGTTTGGCCAAAAGACCTAGCAACTATTATTTTCCTAGATTAAACTTGTTTGGAATACTTTGGACCTAGAGTTTGGCATGTCAGTTTTTATTTCTCCACTTGACCTTTTTGTGTGTGAGATATTTGATGTTAGACATTTTACGTTAGATTATTTTATACCAAGTCTTAATATAAACCATTTTGGAGATATAACTCCCCTAGACCAGGTTAGGCCAAGTTGAACTATTTATCCTTTGGATATTATTTTTAAGAGTTTGTAGAATTTTAGGCCTTTTACGAAATGTTCATCACTAATATGGATATCTATTGTTACACTCATGGTGGAAACATATACAATTAAAATTATGATAGAATAGTCATGTAAATTGACCATTATCATTACCTCTATGATGAAGAAGGGGTTTGTGAGACAGATTCTTACCTTCCTTATAATCCTCAATTTGGGGAGTAAAGTTAAGATCTTCAAGCATAGTGTTTTATGGTACCTTCTATTAGATGATCGATGTATGATGTTATTCATCTCACCAATCATGGCATCCCTTCCCCTACCTATACCATTAACCCTCCTTTAGAATTCATGAGCTACCAAGCTCTACTATGTCCAAGGAATACCATTTCTATACCAGGACCTTATCTTTTGGCTTATGCGAGTAACCAAGATCCATGATGCACTTTCATTTTACCAAGACCTCATCCTTTGGCTTGTGTGAGAAATAAAGCTTCACAACACCCTTTCATTTTACCAAGACCTCATCCTTTGGCTTATGTGATCAATCAAGCTCCATAATTCCCTTTCATTTTACCAGGACCTCATCCTTTGGCTTGTGAAAGCAACCAAGATCCATGACACCCTACCCTTATCCTTCTAGGACATAATATTTTGGCTTGTGTGAGCAATCAAGCTCCATAATGCCCTTTTATTTTACCAAGACCTTGTCCTTTAGCTTGTGTGAGCAACCAAGCTCCATGACACCCTACCCTTATCTTACCAAGACCTTGTCCTTTAGATTATGTAAGAAACCAAGCTCCATGATACTGTTTCATTTTATTAGGACCTCATCCTTTGGCTTGTGTGAGAAATCAAGATCCAAAATGCCCTTTCATTTTACTAAGACCTCATCCTTTGGATCATGCAAGTAATCAAACTCCATAATGCCCTTTCATTTTACCAGGTTCTCATCCTTTGGCTTGTGTGAACAACCAAGTTCCATAATGCCATACTCTTATCCTTCTAAGACCTCATACTTTTTATTGTGCAAACAATCAAGATCCACAATGCCCTTTAATTTTACTAGGACCTTGTCCTTTGGATTGTGTGAGCAACCAAGCTCCACGATGCCCTACCCTTATCCTTAAAGGAACTCATCCTTTGGCTTGTGTGAGAAATCAAGCTCCATAGTGCCCTTTAATTTTACCAAGACATCATACTTAAGTAACCAATTTTCATAATGACCTACCATTTATATTCTAGGATCTCATCCTTTGTCTTGTGTGAGTAACCAAGTTCCATGATGCCCTACCCTTATCTTTCCAGGACCTCATACTTTGGCTTGTGTGAACTACTGAGCTCTATGATGCCCTATCATTATCCAACCACCATTCATTATTCATTTGTTTCCAACCATTCCCACCTTTAGAAAACCCCTACCAATCATCCAACCCCACTGAGCCAATCAATACCTATCCAGTAGAGCCAATCATTTGAAGACCAAGAAGTGTTCAAAACTGGTATCTTATAATTGATTATAAACTAAGGACAAGAAAACCAACCAAACCATGATGTTTTTATTGAACCAACCATTTTTGATGAGTCAAATTATGATGAATCACCTTTTAATCTTATACCTATTATCAAGGAGTCTCACTTTGATAAGCCAGTCTTTGCTGAGTCACTTCTTAATGATTATAACCACCTTTGGGAAAAAAATTACCTCGAACTTATACCTATTTTTAAATAGCCTCTCTTTTAAAATTTAGTCTTTGAGGAGTTATATCTTGACCTTTTTCCCATCATTGAGGAGTCTCACTTTGATAAACTAGTCTCTATGAATCCCATTATGCCATCATAGGTTGTTACTTGTTCAATACCAAACATTCAACAAAACATCATTATAGAAACATCCAAACTAGATGAATAATCAAAATTAGATTCAGGTTTTATTATTGAATCGACATCAAATTTAGCATCAAAAGTAGAATCAATGTCAATATCAACATTAAATTCAGAGTCCCTTGAGTTAGAAACAAAATATGTTCGTGGTTGTTATAATATTGGTTATGCATGCCTTGCAGACTAGTTTGAATATATTTATGATCCTTTCACTATTTTTAAGGATGATTAATTCAAATTTGACACAAGTTTAAGTATCTTCTATGAGGATTGTGTTGCCTCTCCTCATTCAATTACCATTCCACATGCCATTACCACAAATTAACCTATCCATTTTATTGACATTCCACTCCTTTAAGTGTTGATTGGGATCGATAGAATCATACCTTATTGAAATACATCCATGTTGACATATTAGTTGAAGAACATCAGGGAGGCCAAGAACACGTTCATGTAGAAGAAGAACAATATCATAGAGAAACCTTTTCAAAGGTGCTAGGGGAAAATCAAAGTTAAAAATCAGCATCTTCTAGTGAAACCTTTTCAAAGGCACTATAAGATAATAAAAGTCAAAATTCAACATTCCTTAGTGAAAACTTCCTAAAGGTGTTATGGGACAATCAAGACAAGTTAATTGGTGAAAACCTCTTCAAGGAACCAATCATTGAGCACAATAGTTATTTACTGCTTGATGAAGACATAATCAAATATGAAATCAATTTAGCTTCCAATCTATAACATAATTAGATGGTAGATAATCTTAGGCCCAAATAATAGAAAAATCTAGTGGTCCTATTGAGATAACATTTAAAAGTATTAGACCTCACCATAAATAAAGTTATGTTGAATCTATAATTAACAACATTATGTATACTTAAAAATCTTGATCTTTATTTGTTTCCCAACCATTACAAATTCCATTATCATCCACCTTTACACCACCAAATCAAACCTATCATCCATTATTTATCCATATTTACCATCCTTAGCTACACTTTCCTTTATAGAGGCTACAAAGATACCTTGTCTCAGTGCTTGAAGGAAACATAATCAATAGCCAACGAAGCTCACAATAACATTCTTAACAACCAAATATATAGCAAGTTCTTGATAAAACAACTACTTAGAAGATGTGTGGGATAGTAATTTACATAATTGACTATTTTGGTTATATCATATGCTGATCAAGACATGCATCTCCACATCAATAAGAATAACAAAATAAAAAACCATACCCAGGCCAAACACATTTACCATGTCATTTTCATTTGCCTTTTTATTTTCCACTCCTCTTTCCATTATTTGATACCATGCCCTTTACCTTACCACTTGGGGGCAACCCTCTTACCATTTTACCCAATCTCATACCATCATAATCCTAAATAATGCCATTTTTCCATGCTATTTTTCCATGCCATTTTACCATGTCATTTTACCTACCATTCTACCATATTATCCCACCATGCCATTCCTATTAGACTAAAGCTTTTTTTAGCCATCCTACCTACCCATTTTGATTTGGGTTATTTTGGTTCTTCCCACACCTTCCATGAGGGGATTTTAATATAATTTTAGTAGTTTTAGAATTCTATGTTTAAATGATAGTTTACAAAAATAATGTGACAGTCATTCTAGAGAGTTATATTTCATTCAAATTTGATAGGTGATATTGATTTTAACCACCTATGGGCAAATCAATAATTTACCTTATGTTGCTAATTATAACCACCTATGGGCAAATTAGTATCATAGACCCATGCCATTGTTTCCTAATTATAACTGTGTATGGGTAAATTAGGAACAACACCTTTTACCATGTATTACCACATAACTTTTCCATTACTATTCTCATTTTCCTGGCCACTTGTTAGATTTGAGAACTTATTGTGATCTAGTTGGTTCTCACCACATTTCATGTTGGTAGAATTACTATGACTTGAGGTCTTAATGGGACTATGTAGGCCACACTCAATTCACATTGAGGTCAATTCAGTCCCTATTTTTCATATTCTCTTGCCAGTTTATGAGCAACCTAAGTCAATGCTCTTACAATTTTATGAGTAACCTAAGCCAACACTCTCTCCATTTTGTCAGAAACCTTTTCCATACGCTCTCACCATTATGTGATCAACCTAGGCCAATGCTCTCACTATTTTGTGAGTTTAACCATTTAATATCTCATAATTCCCAATCAGGTTGATATGCTTAGAAAATTCCAAAAGCATTCATAAAATTTCAAAATACAAAATATTTGTCTTATTTAAGTCTCATCAGTCATCCTTGATCCAACCTATTAGTGAAAATCCATTGTTAAGATGCATTATGTTGCTTTTACTTTCAAGTTTTTTGTGTTTGTTTGCTTTGTTGTTTATTTGTTCATTAACCTATTTGTTTATTTTTTACTATTGCCTCAACTCAATATATATGTTTTCATTAGGTGATTCCTTGCACATTATTATTGAGTCCATCCATATTCATACATCAACATTATCATCATGGTTTTTTTAATCATTGGTGCATTGTTTTTAAGTATTTATTAGATCGAGAGTTAGTCCTTGTGCATATTTTGGCCAATTTTTCATGGTGTTCTATCATGAGGTATACCATCATGGGCTATAGAAATAATTAGCTTGGGAAGTCTTACAAGCAATAGAGCCACAGATTTTTTTCCTTGGTAACCTTGACAAAATCCTTCTACCCCATCTTGATCAAATTAACCCATTGACCATTCTAGTTTTACCAATGCTAATAAAGATGAGCATCTCTAAATTAGTAGGTACAAATACATCTTTCACATTGATAAATTTTATTCTTATATTCATATCTTTCATCACTTTATGCATCTTCATGTGCTTGGTTGTTTGTGGCTTCTTTAGTCATTAGAACATCACATCTACATTTTCACCCACTCATATTTAATTTGTATGATAGGTTATATCCTTGAGTTATGCTTGCTAATTTGATCTACTGAAGCACAATAAAAAAATCATTATCCCACCTAGGTTATCTTAATGATTATAATCACCTATGGGTAAATCATTATTTTTTGACTCATCAACCCTAATTGGGGCATATGCCATTGCCATTGATTAGAACCACCGATAGACAAATCAGTGTCTCAAGCTTTGTTATTGATTATAACTACTTTTGGGAAAATCAATACATGTAAGCATTTTATAATTTGGATTAACCTCACCCATAAGTTAATCTCATTCTTCTTCTTACTTCTTTTTGAGGGAGTGGCCATCAAACATATGATGGCCACTCCCTCGAGGGGGCATCATTATAGGCTTCCCAAACATTATTTGGAGTTTTATTCAACCATCATATTCTCTTAGGAATATATGCCTTTTTTCATTATTTGAGAATACATTGTTGTGCTTATGGTTTACAACATCTTTCCAAATAGTGGTAAACTATAAACACCTAAAATTGGCCACTAATGGCTTCATACTAGACTTTAGACTGACTCTTATTGAAATTTTTAAATTAAGCCTAAGAATCACTAAACATCCTAAATTTGCTTTTGCAATACTCATCAAAGCTCAAAATCTCATTAAAACATCCCTAATTGGGGTATCCTACCATAAACAATAAAAACATCTCAAGTATTCATCTCTAATCATTCTATGGCATTAAAACATGTAATTTGGCCTACAAACCTATTAAATAGGGAAAATGCACACATTAATCAAATAAAATATTACAAAATGCTAAAAAACCTAAACTTAATTAATTAAAATTCTAAACCAAATTAAATGCCTAGTTTAATTATCCATGAGTAATTAATGAAATTATAAAAAAGGAAATTTAAAAATCAAGAATATCCTAGGTTTTCATGATTACCTTTTTTGAGTTGTCAAGCCTTTGAAAATATCTCAAAATATCTCACCCATGCCTATTCATTACAAATCATGATATTTTAACACTTTTTGACTCTACTAAGGTTAATTAACTCACTTAGGTTAGGTTTGAACCCATTCCATGTTTAAAATACACCTTAACTCACCTTGAATTGGGGTTAGTTTGTAAACTTATAAATCCAAGTATTTGCCTCTTCATTTGGAGAGTTTGAGCATAGTAAAGTTATAATGCAAGATTTGGTGCATGATTAAAATACATAGTATTATAATAATAAAATCACAATACAAGCCATAAGCATAAGACATACCAAGCAAGCCAAAAATGGTGCCAAGGAGAGAAGGAGCCACACAACTCTATTTGCCAAAGACTCTTTGAGCATAAGCTGAGCAAGCCAAATGAACACCTCATTTGGAGCATTCAAGGAAGGTAAGAGATTTTGTTTCTTTTGCATTTTAGTTGTGATTATAATTTTTATTTATTCACTAAGTTCCCTTTATGATCTAGGCCTAGAGATGTTATGTTTGTTAGTGTGTTTATTTCATTTTTTTATACAAAAATTAAAACTTGATCTAACCTCCTATCTTGAGTCAAATTCCTATGATCATAGCTAGAGGCACCACTAAGGAGAGGCTTGAGATGTGCATAGGTCATGACTCTAGCTTTTACTTTGATTGGGAGGTGTTCCAAAGATGAGGTGTTTTGGGGATGGGCTAATGCAGAGACTGTGCTTGGTGGATGAGTAGACAAGGAGATGGTGGTAGGTGACACAAGGATAGGTAATAAATGTTTATGATTTTTAATTTTTTGTGATATAATACTAGTTATATGTGATTGTAGATAGATATATGTTGAGATATATATGTGATATGATATCTATCTAATTTGAATTTTAAAGATCATATAATCAAGGAGATCAGATGGGTATCCCTGGTTATGGTAGAACACTATGATA
The DNA here is from genome assembly GCA_037957365.1 of Torreya grandis. NCBI lineage: Eukaryota > Viridiplantae > Streptophyta > Pinopsida > Cupressales > Taxaceae > Torreya > Torreya grandis. The sequence continues at coordinate 2,110,868 of JARHVA010001799.1, read as the reverse complement.
TTTTAGATGGGGTATTGACACCATACGACCCCACCACATTGGATGATACTATGGTACCATTTGCCCCAACTCAGGCAAGCTAGTTTAGATTGGTGGGGGAGGTGGCAAGAAAACTACAAGCATGTAGGGATGGATTACAACCACCAATAGGGGTGGGAGAAAGAGAGGCATAGGTTTGGTAGGATTTGGCTCAAGAGAGAGCCACACATATAGATACTACTATCTAGTTGGGATAGGTACATTCCTAGGTGGCCAACCTATAGGGACAGGCAGTAGGGTTGAGATCACGGATAACCTCATTACAATACAACATGGATAGGGGAAAATATATGAAATTTATGGGTAGCATTGATAGGATATGATATAGACATGATGGAGCCCAACCATAGATCTAGAGTGATGTATTTTTGTACTATTTATATTAAAACACATGATATATATAGAGATATTCTATTTTTAATAGTTGGATTTTGGTCTTATAAATTAAATTTTGGTTGTGGTTGTGGATGCATGGATATATTTATTTCTAGCATATGTATTTTGATTTTTTTATATGCTATAGGAAATATATGTGGGGTAGTTTCATTTCTAGCATTATGTAGTACACATGCATGGTTAAAAATAAATAGGCAAAAGGTCTTGGAAAAATATAATTAATCAAAAATAAATGCACTACACAATATTTTGTTAGATTGGTGATGATTTTGGATCCTTGCATAAAATATTGAGCAAATCTATGTATATAGAAATGAAATCATATATAAATTGCAAAGGAGGAAGAATATTGTCTTCTAATGATAATATTGAAAAATATAGCTGCTTGCATAAAATTGCATTAACTTGTCTAACCTTTTAAAAATAAAAAGTGGGCTACATATAGGGAAAATTAGGGTAACATGAGGAAGCCTCTAATTTTCCTAATTAGATAATTATATTAAAAATATAATTAGCCTATGTGAACCTTTTATAACTAACCTAAGGAAACTTAATTGACACAGAATGGCCATAAGGCCATGTAGGCAAAACCCAATGGAAAAAAGCACTACACTAACACCCCCCTTAAGTGTAGCTTAGGTGAGATGAGAATTGGGTCTCAACATTAAAATCCTAATGAGGTACCCAAGTACATAGAGAATAACCTCTATAAGAGGAAGAATAAGGTGGAACAACCCTAACCCCAATGAGAGCTCATAGATGAACACATTTACTCTTTGTGAAGGGATTGGTCAGAATATATGCAATCTACTCTATTGTTGGATAATATAAAATATTGATGACTTGCTTATTGATAAGCTCCCTAATGAAATACATGAAAATCTCTATGTGTTTAGTCATTTGATGGAGAACCAGATTCCTAAAAATTTGGATAGTTCTTTGGTTGTCATAGTAGATGATTTTTGGCTTATGAAACTGGATGCCAAACTCAATGAGAATTACCTAATGCCAGATTACCTCAGTAGTGGCATTGATAGCCCCTCTATATTCTACTTCTATAGATGATAAAGCAATTACAAGATGATTCTTGCTTGACCAACTTATCAGACCCAAACTAAGTGAGAAACTATAACCTGAAGTGGACTTTTGACTTTAAATATCTCCAACCCAATCTGAATTTGTGTATCTGATCAAATCAACCTTTATTCCTACTCTGTAGTGTATCTCATCATTGTGAAAATCCTAAATGTAATGAAAAATATGCTTATCTACTTTCCAATGCAATTTATGTAGCTCCTGCATAAATTAGGAGACCATGCCAACTACATAAGATATGTTAGGTCTAGTATGTGTGAGATAGATAAGACTACCCACAAGTTGTTGATATAGAATTACATCAACAAATGGTGTAGGAAAATTAGCCTCAAGCTTCACACCAGACAAGAAGGGAGTAGGAGTGGGCTTACAATCAACCATGTTAAACCTTGCAAGTAAATCAAGAGAATACTTGGATTGTGATAAAGTTATTTTAGAATTTGATTGAATGATTTCAATCTTGAGAAATTAATGCAACAATCCCATGTTTTTCATTGAAAATCTAATTGAAAGTGTAATTTTTAATATTGATATGGATGATTAAAAGCTCCCTATAGTCAATAAGTCATCCATGTAGAGAACTAGGATGAATAGAGAATCATCCTGCTACAATATATAAACATTCGAATCTGAGTGGTATTTGGTGAATTTGACTGAGGAGAAAGGATTCCATCTTGGCATACCATACCTGAGTCAAATAGATTTCTTGAGTTTGTAGATCAAGAAGGAATATTCCATAAAGCCTTGTGGTTGATCCATGTAGATCTCTTCTTTTAGGTCACCATTTAGAAAATCACTCTTAACGTTCATTTGGTGAACATCCCACCGATGTGTGGTTGCGATGGCTAGAGTGAGTTTGATAGATATCATCTTGGCTCTAAGAGAAAATGTCTTAGTGTAGTCTATGCTAGGTACTTGAGAAAACCTCTTTACAATTAGATGAGATTTTTAATTATCAATAAACCCATCTACACCATACTTAGTACAATAAACCCATGTGTAATAGACCATTTTTCTTCCTTTAGGAAGAGGCATCAAGTCCCATGTTTTGTTCCTGATTAGGGAACTATACTCTTGCATATCAGAATCCCATTCTAGAATACCAAATGCCTCATGAAAGGTTTGAAAATATAAGTCAATGGCAAAGTAGGCATGTGAAGTCTCTTAAAATTGTGAACGTGTTTGCCTTGTATTTGATGGATTTCTAACCCATTTTCTATTACTTTTAAGTGTTTGTCTCACCTAAGTGGGACCAAAATTATATGAGATTAGAGAATCAAGAGGTGAGTCATCATCATCTAAAGTGTGAGTGTGAGATAGAGGAGGAGAATCCTCATCACTTAAACTTAAATAAGAATAAGAAGAGTCATCCTGATCATCAGGAGGATTTTGAGGTGGATCCAAGTCATTGTCTAAGGTGAAATTAATGTCTAGTGAGACTTTTAAAGATTATGGAGTGATAGTAGTGAGTTCAAGTGTGCCCTCACAAAACTTGACACTCCTTTATATGAATAACTCATGATTTTTAGGATGTAGGAGTTTGTATCACTTACTACCCTATGCATACCCCACAAAGATATAAGACTGACTTTGAGGGTACTGTAGAGTAATTTCATACTCTACGTTGTATTTATTTTATTTTCTGATTTGAGCGCTGCAATTTTGGTTCCTACGTATCCTTGGATGTCGCAGCATAATTTTGAAGCACATGGCCAGTTCATTTTTCCTAAGTATTGAAGTGTAGCGGAAGCTGCCAAGTGTTGCCCTTCGAGCATGAGTCTTTTTCCCCTTCTTATTTCCTTCGACTCATTTTATCCAAGTATTGAATTCAAGCGGAAGTCACCACGTGTTGATTTCTAGGAGACAAAGATGGATAGCTGGCATCCTCTGAACACCCTTTTGTAACTTTTGGGAAGGCCACAGAATGTGCCACGTACCTAATAATGGCTAAGTGAAATGCACCACATGTCAGCGTCCGAGTCTCATAGAGGCACCCGTGTTTCATTCTACCTTTGGCAAAGACTTTTAATAGACCAAGCAGCATAGAGAGTGAAAAGTGCTAGGTGGTAGTTGTGAAGACCCTGAACAACCTTTTTGAAGAAGGTAGTAGAAGATGCCACATTCCCCAGATAGAGAAGCAGAAGATGCCACGTATCTTCCTAGGAGCAGTGAAGATCACCACATGTCAATTTCTGAGAGACCATCTTTGAGCCTCATTGCCAAATAAATATTGTGGTGGGATCTTGAATGTTATTTCAAAGGACTGAGGAAGCACTGAGTGTCAACAAGTGAAGACTGCCACGTGCATCCATCCTTTCCTAAAAGTTACCCAAGTAAGGAACGCATAAGTTTTGTTTGATAGAGTTGCAAAGTATCAAGGAAGTAGGCTGTGATAGGTGTCAAAGGAAGAGTGTTCCTGAGTGGAATATAGGGAAAGTGGAAGTGGCCAAGTGTCATCCTCTGGTGCCTTCTAGACAATAGGAGGGAAAATTCATAAATTGACTAAGTGTCCTCTTCTGTTTCAAAGTGCTTATCTACCTGTTACAACAAAAATGGGGGAAAATTCGGTGAGAGTTACTCTGAGTAGATAAAATAGTGCATCAGGTAGATTTTTAGGGCTTACAAGCATTGAAGACGCCATCCATTTGTCCCCTAAAAATAGAGGTAGAGTAGACATTTGAGCAGCCAAAAAAATGATGGAACGAAGAATTTTTGGTGCGAAGAGAGGTACTAGACATGGATTGCCATGCCATAGTCAGGGTAGTTCCTGATAAGACCAGGATGCATCCAAGGCATTAAATGTGCCATCTGTTTTGTCCCCTGTGAGTGAAGGATGGAGTGGAATTGCATGGGAAATAAAGTGATCGAAGGAGACATCCGAAGCTATATAAGCAGGATTGTAAAATCAAAATAAGTGGGGGGAATTCTCATAGTTTTAGACTTTCAGAGTTTTTGACCAATAATATCATTTACTTTTGTTACATTTTCTTGAGTTGAAAGGTTTATATGACTGTGTGTGTTTCTGCATCTTTTGTATGACTGGAAGATTCAATAAGAAAATTGAACACTATGCCCTTATTGATGTTATCTGTGTCATTTGCAAAGTAGTCTATGCTGTAGATTTTCTAGTGTTGTGATTGGAAATGTTATTTACTTCTGTCCCATTTTCTAGAGTCTGAAGTTATACATAATTGTGCATGACTTCTGTGCCTCTAATGTGATTGGAATATTCTATTAAGAAGATTGAACACTATGCCTTTGTTGACAATTCCTATATCTCAGCAAAAGACTCCCCTGTTATGAGCCTCTATTTCTATTATTCTAATCTTTTACATTGATCATGCACTTGTCTACTCTTAAATGTAATAGTATCATATAATAGTCTCACTGTGTTCAAGTTAGGATTAGGATTACACTCAGGTGCATTGCCATAGTTAGGTTTCAATTCCTACATTTTGCATTTCTATTTAGTCTCCTATCCCTTTTCCCCAACACCCAATACAAAAGACGAGACCAACTTCTCTAAAATTTGGAGGTTGTTTCAAGCCACATTGTCCCATAGCTTGAAACTTCCCATTGTTTATTGATTAAGATCAAGTGCAATTTTCATCATCAACAGTTTCTGGCATGCCCAGTGGGACAGATCTTTCAAGGAGTTGAAGAAATTTTGGTGTATTCTTTAGCCAATTAGCCTTTGGAGATTTTCATCAACACCAACAATGACTCTGAGTCATCAGCCGATCAAGCAGTATCATCAAGAAATCCCTTTTGGTATCTATAACTCTATTACTCATAGCTATGAGTCCTATTCTCCTTATATATTTAATCAAGATCAAGTTCCTCCTGAAACATCTCCAAGTAATGAGGATGCACATGGCCACGAGATATACTAGTTTTATGCCCAGTCTAATCTCATTTTCACCTTCAAGAAAGCATTGCTAGGATATAAAAAATATGTGTTAGAGCTTGAAAACAAAAGGGAATATGGCCAAGAAATTCCTTGTCATGTCATCTATCAAGTGAGGGAAGTAATAGACCTGATCAAAAGTGAGTGGGATCCCATTGAAAAGGCAAATTGGCAAGAACTTACATATGAAATGCTGGATGTGTGTGGATTGATTGCATTTCTAGAAGAAAGGCTAAGCGTTCATGAGAACCAGCCTTACCAAGTCTACCAAACTTCATATCCACCACCACAAATCCCATATCAAACATATGCTACCCCTATTCATGAACAAGCTCAGACTTGTCAAGATTGTTTCCTAGATAATGTAGAGTCTATGATAGTAGCAAGTCAAGAGGACCCCAAACTCTCACTTTCCCCTCAAGTCCCTTCCTCCCTTACTCAAGAAGCTTCTTGTTTTCCATCATAGCCTTCTTCTTCATCCCCTTTTGAAGAAGAATATATTTTGAAAGAGGTAATTGAGTATGTAGAAGAATATGCTCAATTCATGGCTAGTCAAGAGGATTCCATAAGTATGGATAAGGAGGAAATCACCATAGATTCCCCTTTTGATGAGCAAGAGGATAAGCTGCAAGCTTTTTCCTTCACTTCAGATGAGGAGGAGATCATTTTTGACTTTTTCCTTACTTTGCAAGAAGATACAGAGGAACATGGATACTCCCTTGACCAAGTCATTGAGACAGATGACACTATCTTACAAGAAGGCTATGGATTGGCCAAGTATGGAGAAGACAACATCAAGACTCAGCTGAGTATGCAAGAGGAATGCTAGTTTTCAGATTCATCCTTTCAAGAAGATGAAATCATCAAAGAGCATACTGATGTAATAAAGCTAGAATCTGAAGAAGATGAGCCAAAAGATAATGGATATGAAAAGGCATAGAGTGAAGAACCAATAGCCAATGATTTCTTGATGACACTCGACAACATGAAGAAATAGTATTTGATGGGCATTGAAGGACAAGAAGAGTTCATAGGTGTCGAATACACATTTTGCTCAAACTCGTTTGAGTGCAAGCAAATTCATGTGGCTGGCACAGAGGACATCCCAACAAAGGTATACCCGTTGCAATCACTGGTATGGCAACACAATTTGGCTTGTCATAAAGAAGACGTTGGAAAGTTTTTTTTTGATCTCGAAGGAAAATAAAGATTTGTAATTAATGTAGTTAGGTAGTTTTCATTCCTGCATTGCTTTGTTTTATTTTTTGCTTTCCCACTTTTCTTTTAAAATAAGCATTTAAAACACAGAGTCAGCGTCTTAGAAGCTTTAAATTCTTTAAATTTTGCCATGATAAATGCTTCCCCAAATCTTTCAAAATCTCCAAGGTACCTTACACTGCATAATGTGTCTGCCTCACTATTTCCCAAAGATTGAGTAGGATTTGCTAACGATCGCCTTAATTTAATGCTATTTGGGACTTGATAGGCCCATAAATATCCCTTAGAAAATTTTAAAGTCTAAAAACTCTCAAGTATTCTTGAAAAAATATCTTGCTCATTGTGATTGTGGCACTTAGTGAAATTTGTTACAGTAAGCATGTTTTTATCTTGCAAAAGGTTCATACCAGGTTATTATACAAGAGATTTAGAGATGGCAAGAACATCAACATCACAACAAGGAACAGGGGTACCTAGATGTCTCGATAGATTACTGGCAAGTAAATCATACGCAATAGCTCCTATGCAACCACCAAAAAGCTACCTGAGAACAAAAGCCCTTGGAGTTAGTCAGACCAGTGACCCATCCAAAGTAAGGGACTATGCAGATGGAATCTTGGACCTGATTCTACAAAGAGCTAGTGGTAAGAACCTCAGAGAAGGGGCACACCAAATGTGTCTATAAAGAGCCCAGGTAAGGCAATATGAGACATTTGAGATGAGAATATGGGCCTCATAATTGGCTCAATTTATTGTCCCAATTGTGCACCCATGCCTGGATATAATTGAATTGTGTGTGAACTTGCTCCATCCGCAGTCTTACACCATTCAGCAAGGCCCATTCATGCTGAAGATCACCCCACCAGCCATTAGGGATATGATTTCCCTATAATACGATGGTTCTGACACCTTCCCCACCATTGATAGGATGTAAAGGATGTGGGAAAATGTCAACAATCAGATTAGGTTTTTGAGATTTGAGTTGCAAATAGCTGATGGCAATGCAATGGTACCCATGCTCCCATCATCAAGGACTCAGTTTACACCTGCCAGCTAAGATGCACTGTCGATGATGGCTCTCATCTTTGGCATGAAGGATGGCATGGTGGTATACGCTAAGTAGATGGACATTCTCTTTAGGCTAAAAATAATTGATAAGATGCAGGAGTACCATCTTGATTTCTCTGAGCACATCACCTTCTCGATGGTCAAGCAGCTAACCCAATTTAGGTCAAATGGGATATTCAGGTATTCCTTCTTTTTGTTCCATCTCATTTTACACTAGAACCCCAACCTCTTCTCCCAATTCATGAGTTAAACCTATATGACCCAACTTTTGACCCCCAAAAGACCATCCCTGTGTCTGCATAAACACATGTTTTGTCAAGAACAAGTGACACGTATGATTTTTGGGAACTATTTGTCACCCCTATTCTTCATTACCTCAACCCTGAGCCTTTTATAAATAGGCTATTCCCAAGTGTTATGAACTTCCTGGTTAGTTGTCCCATCCCATGTGATTTCTATTTTGGAGCCCATCACACAACCTTAAGGGTCCATGGATTTTGTGGGGAGCCAGTGTTGCTACCAAAAGTTTTGACTCTTCGGTTAGTATTCCTAGAAATTTCCAGGTAGGTGTCAATGGTTGATAATGAATATGGCTTAGGGAAGAAGAAGAGGAGATTGTATAATCTCCCATGGATGGCAGACAGTGTGAGCCTAGAAGCCAAAGAAGCTTAGACCGTGCTGCTGAGGAAACTGACCTTCCTAGGTTTCCTGTTGGTTGAGGACAAGTGGGTTTATGACCCAGCTAATTACATAGCCTCCGTAGTGAAGACAAATAGAATTGGAGTTAGGATTGCGCATGAAGGCTACCCTTTTTGGGAGAATAGGAAGAATCCTGCTGAAGACGCCCTTGGTCTCTATGTTGAGCTAACAGATTTTCCACACCCACAAAATAGGCCATGGGATACCTTCTATGATAAATAGAGGGATTATGATCCCAAAGTTAGGATGACCTCTAGTTTGAGAAGGACGTTGAGGAACAAAGGATGGGATGTAGAAAAAATTGAGGCCTATTGGAAATATAGGCAAGAAATTTCCTAGACCACCCATGCTTTCAGAGGTGTAGACTCAAATGAAAGGTGGGAAGAATTATGGGATGAATGACATCCATCCCCTGTGTCTAGCCCAAAAATAAGCCAAAAAATGACACTTGGGGCGGGGCAAACAGCTAGAGCAGGACCGAGCCAACAACCACAGACTTTAGAGCAAGTTGTAGCTGCCACAGAGCAACAAAGAAGTGTGGTGTCTTCACCACCACAAGCCTCCACATCATTGGGAGTAATTTAAGTCCCCAGTTCTCCACATGTGCCACCAGTAACAACAGAGGTGGAAGGGAAACAAATGTAGCCATAGGCAAAAACACCCAAGAAGAGAAGAAGGGTGTAGTTCCAATTAGACCTAGAAGAGGAAGAAGAGCCCTCACAGTGCCCAGTGTAGAACACTACAACTTCTCCTCAGGTAAGAATTACTCCCCCTCTTCCCTCTTAATCCATTCCTCACCCTACCAGCATGGTGCCTCCTCCCAACCAAATGACACCTCCCGCTAGTGCTGCCATTCCCATTTCACAATTCAACTCATCCTTGATGCCTCAAGCCTTAACATTACCCTATTTCTCCCCCTCTGTTCCCAAAAAGATGCCCCTATAACTCACCCCTAGCTAGCCAATGGCTCTCTAATACAGCCTGCCATAAGGATTTCCCTTTGCAAGGTGACATATTGCATCCCCTTCCACCTTCCAGATGCAGGCTGATGCCGCTAGGAAGGCAAGAGAAGCCCAATTGGAGAAGAAGAGGATTAAGGAGAATAAAACACTGGTTATTCCACATTTGAGGTCACAATTTGACCCCATCCAATAGCAACTAATGGTGACCCATTTGTCACCCAACGTTGCCAAGCTGAGTGAACAAAGGCAGCTGGAAGACTACACCATAAATGTAGTGGCCATTAACATGTCCCTATTTAGGCCTCAAGATAGAGTCGAGCTACTGACTGAATCCTCTTTTGTGGTCATAGAAGATTACTTGAAGAAATCAAGGAAACTGTAGAAGATGGAGGCTGATTTGGCCCAGGAGAAGGCAAACTATAATAGTTTGGCCGAACAAATAAACTTGAAAGACAACGAGATAGCTAGTCTAAAAAAACAATTGCAAGATATTATTTCCCTCCAGACTCAATGGGAAATTCAAGCCTAAAATGATTCATTGAAGATGGAGCTTGCACTTGCAAAGGATGCAATAATAGCCCTAAGATGGGAAAATGCAACATTGCAGGGAAGAGTCAAAGGACTCCAACTGCAGGTTACCTAATCATAGCAAGGGCTACTAGAAAAATAGAACAAGGCTGTGGCTTTTCAAGCCCAGCTCCAGGCTGAGCAATAGAGGATAACACAACTAGAAATTGAGCTGACCAATATGCCAAGAGGTATCAGAGTAGTGCAACTAGTGAAGGAGCTCTACGAGTCAGCGTGGGTGAGAATCTCTTCAGAGATTCTCCAGCTCAAGCCATTTTTCACCTTCCTACTCAATGCATAAAAATTGTTTGAAAGGGTGGAAAATTTAGTATAGAACACTCTGGCCATGATCCCCAGAAGAGTTTCAAACTCCCATTCATTACTGGAGAAGCTATATGACACAAGGGATGCAACATTGGTAGCCACAGGAATCCCAGACAAAATGGCCACCACAAAATGGGTTAATGAGGAGCTCAGTCACAATGCCACAACCAATAGTTATAGAAGCTGTCTCGATGTCATGAAAGAAGGAATCGGTGAGATGAGACACCACATTGAAGATTTGGTCCAACTAGGCCTACCTTCCCTGTTTCTAGATGCAAAGATGGTCCTGATGGTTATGTTTCTACTCAAATTTCGCTTTTTCAGACTTAGGAGAAAGAAGAAACTAAAAAGGAATGGACAAGGCTTTGGAAGTACCTGGACTAAAGATCGCGCACCGTAAATCCAGACGCTTGTGAGCACTCCTCTTTGGCTGTGGAGGAATGACACTTGCAAGAAAAAAGGAAGCTTGGACAAAAAAATGTTAGATAGATAGGCGGTGGGTTGCCAAGCAAAAGCTTGATCCCAGAAGTATGAGAACTTCCTTAAGGGAGGTCAACCCACTGTTTTGATAAAAGATAAATGACTGATAAAAAGACAGAATGCTGAAAAGGACTAAAATGATAGTAAACTGAAAGAGAAAAGGAAGCAAAAGCTTACCTGGAAGAAGCTGTCAAACTGGTCACAGTCGCCGGCGTCGGTTGTCCTACCGGTGTCGGTTGTCGGGTCTGCCGACGTCGGTTAGTCTGCCGACGTCGGTGGGGGTAATGACTGGCGTCGGTCGGGGCAATAGGCCTCCAGACGGGTCAGGGCAGGTTCCAGTCGAGTCTTGGTCTGTGGTCTATCTGTGGACGGGTTTGTGGACGGGTCTGAGTCTAATTTGAGGTAGTCAGGGGGCTGTGAAGGGATACAGGAGAGTCAAATGGACAGAGAGGGATAGAGGGATAGAGGAAGCCAATCAGGGAGATAGGAATCCGGGTCTGGGTGACAGTCAGGACTGAGGGGAAGAAGAGCTAAATCTAGTTTAGAAATGACTAGAAAGCATAAAAACAAACAGAGTACAACATACCTGTGCCCTGCTGAAGAAGGTGTTGATCTTGCCGCTTGTTGAAGACCTGTTACTGATGAAGAATCCCCGTTGTTTACTTGCAGAAGCTTGCTGTGTACCTGAGGGGGAGAGTCAGATTGATTGGGAGAGAGGTCAAGTAAAAGGACTGATACAAGGGTCTGATACGAAGGTTCAAAAGTCGGGATGCCAAAGAGAAAACGTAGGGAAGCCAAGAGAAGCGAAGCGGAACGAGAGAGCCGGGGCCAGAGAAAATGGTGAAGAAACCGTTATGAAGGGTGCCGACGTCGGCAATATCGCCGACGTCGGCCGAAGGGTGACCGACGTCGGTGGCTGAAAGGCTGGAGAAAGGCTAAAAATAGCCTTTCATCCGTTTTCCAACGGCCGGGTCAAATGAATGTGAGGATAAAACGGTCGACGGGGGTTAAATGGGCGAGAGGAGAGGTTGGAATGGGAGTCTAAGGCATTAAATGGCCATGTGGGGAATAAAGGGGATCCAAGGAGGGTATCCTAGGGTGGCGAGGTGGTGGAAAGGAGAGGGAAAAAGGGGCCTTATTTAATTAAAAATAGATGTTTATTTCCAATTAATAAGACTTAGGTGGGTTAGGGACCAAGGAGGACTAGGAGGGAGAAAGGACCAAAGGTTAGACACTTTTTAGGTGTCTACATTTGCCCCTTTTTGTCTTGTTGGTTGTTCTGGACGAACTGCAAGACAAAAATAGGGAGGTGGTTGCCCCAAGTGAGGGATGATGTGGATTGCCCCGAAGTGTGGATGAGGTATTCCCCCTCAAAGCAGGAGTCGAGGGAAGGGAACCTGATGTCGGGTGCTGATTTGACAAAAGGTGGATGAGAAAGAGAGAGGTGAGTGAAAATGCTGCAAAAGTCGTGATTGCGCGTAGTCCACTTCACGAGAGGGTCAAGTCAAATTATCGCATGTCGAGGGTCAAGGAGTGCCAAAATTAAAGTAATCGGGCCCCAGCATTTAGTCGTCTGCTGATCGGGTCACTCAATCTAAGCTAAAGCTCCAAATGGTCATCGTGTCCCAGGTATCCAGGGCTCAGGAAGTGCTCCCAGAAACACGAAAAAGCCACAAGTAGTAGGGATCAACTGGCTTGCGATCCTATACTTGCGAAGGGTCAAAAATAGTCTGCGGATAATTCTGCTAACCAGCCGTGAGGTAGCACACACGCAAAAACAACCAAGGCAACATTGGCTTGGAAGAAGGTCGAAGTCGAAGGAGATAGGCATGATCTCCAATGGTCATTGGTCAAGAGGATGGATGGACGAAAGGATGCGGCCGAGCTAACCCCAGAAGATCCCATGTCAACTGAGTGCTTCCTACATAGCCCCTGTCGTAGGGGCCTCAGGCCGATGTAGTTCTCCCTAAAAGGGAGGAAGGGTCAGAAGGATTGATTGGTCTTGGTCAAAGTCGATGATTGGTCTTGGTCAAAGTTCTTGGTCAAAGGTCTTGGTCAAAGGTCTTGGTCAAAGGTCTTGGTCAAAGTTGACGAAGTTGGGCGTGATAAGAGTCAAAGAAGAGAAGGTTTGTCCATCATAGAGACGAACAAATGGGGGTGGTCGAGCTAACCTCAGAAGATGTGGTATCTGAGTGCTGCCTACATAGCCCTGGTCATAGGGCCTCAGACCAATGTAGTTCGGACTGCGAGGGTCAAAATGGTCGATGATGAGTTGTGGTCAAGCGTCGAAATGATGAGGCTAAGATGAGGATAAAATGATGCTACAGATGGTGTATTCTGTAGAATTGGTCAAGAGTCTTTCATCCCTAGCAAGTTTCCATAGTCGAGATGGATGTATGCTAAAAATGAATGAAGGTCTATTTATGCTTCAGCAAGTATTGATTTATGCTTAACATAAATTGGGTCTGGTCGGTAGTTTCCATGTGTATTGGTGTCCATAGAAACTATGCGAAATGGACAAGGTGACGCCTGATGTCATGTTGAAAATGTTGAGGTTGGGTTGGAAAAGGTTGAAGTTGGTTGGGTTGGAGATGAGTCGACAATCAAAGCGTAGAGAAAAGATGAAAGGCAAATCGCTCTTTCATTGACAAGGACCAAAAAGGAAGCATAGATAGGGGTTATTAGAACAAAAGCCCCATTTATGCATTACGTCGTTGACCAGTGTTGAGCTAGAACGGTAATCGAATCACTTTGACATTAAAGTGAGCTCGAAGTCCCTTGAGCAGGTGATAGGAGGAGGATAGGGGGTAACCCGTTTTAAGAGCAGGAATAACCTTGCCCCTTTTTATAGGAGACCCTGAGACAGCTACAAGCCAAGTCCGTGACTCATTTTTTTTTTTTTTTTGGCGCAGACTGATCGATGCGGGAAGCCTGCATAGAGATGTCATTTGATGTAATGGTCATGTTGCGAAGCTGATTAATGCGGGAAGCTTCTAAGAAAAGTTGCTGTTTGTAGCAAGATTAGTCATAGCCATCCTTCGAGGGAGTGGTCTATATTTTTGCTTGATGATGTTTGATAAGTTGGCCTAGCTGTCCTTCAAGGGATCAGTCTAGTAATACAGCAATGATAGTACAGCTGTCCTTCGAGGGAGTAGTCTGTCTTTTTAATTTGACTTGATTTTGTGACCATGGATATGTTTTGACATCTTGATTTGTTTTTGTTAGGAGTTAGAGTCACGAACAAGACTGTAGAAGCTCAAGGATGCCCCTTTTATTAGGACAAAGCATCCATGCATCATAAAAGGGTCGTAGAGGACTTGTTAAAGGGGAATAGGGTTGAAAGGGATGAGGATTAAGAGGACGAGGATTGCTCAAGGGACGAGCTCAAGTTACGTGTCAAGTAGACGAGTACTCGACTAACAGAAGAAATGGTCAAAGACGTAAGACATAAGAAAGGGTTTAAGGTCTAATAAGACCCTGAGCCATGCTTGTATGTTAAGGTCCGAGTCAATTGGGAGGAAACATGCCCCAATTTACCTCTTTCTAGATTGGTCAGGTGTTGATTGATTGATGTGAAGTTGGTTGACATTGTCGTTGGTTGGTTGAAAAAGGTTGAATGTTTGGTCGAGAGGTCTGGTTGATTGATATGTGGTCGAAGTTTGGTTGAGACTGGTCAAATAATTGGTCGGGTGTTGGGTCGATGGACACTGGGTCGAGGTTTAAGATTAAATGAGTGATTGATATGTGGTAGAGGTTGGGTTGAAAAGTTGGTCGAGGTTTGGATGAAGGATGAATTCCCCCAGTGGGTAGGGAGAATGTTTGAAAGATTGGTTAAGGTCGGTTGAGGTTTAGTGGTCAGATGGACGGTATTAATGTCGAATAAGGGGGTCAAAGGCGGCAAAGGGACCATAGTCTGGCGTGGGGATCCCGATTTAGGTGATGAGGTTGGAGAGGCATGAGTCGGGGTTGATGTTTTGTCGAAGAGGTGGTCAAGAGGATCCTTGATGAGAAGGGTGTCCTTTTTCTGGTGTTGATGAATGACAGCTTTGAGAGCGCAACAACGCTCAGTGTCATGTCCCGGAATGTGATGATAGTGGCAGAATGTAGAGTTGTCGAACCAAGAGGGTCTTGATCCGAAAGGTGATGGGCGGGGTGGTGTTGAAGGTTTGCTGATGATGTGGTTGAAAAGGGAGGTGTCATTCTCCAAACATTGGCGAATGGCGACCTTGAGGGCATGACAATGCTCCGTGTCGTGTCCAGGCGTGTGATGATACGCACAAATGCAAGTGTGGTCGAACCAAGGTGGTTTAGGTTCGAGAGATTGATATTGTCTAAGAGGCGGGAGGTCGAGGCGAGAGGACTGCAACAAGTGCCGTAAGAGCAAGGCATATGAATCTGCTAACGCGTCGGGATGTCTTATTACAGTGAGGGTTGGTGACGTTGGTTGAGGGTTCGGAGGAGATATATGTCTGATGGGATGAGGGAGTAATGGAGGCGATGTGCCTCTGTAAAAGATGGGAGTGGGAAGCACTCCTATTAAAGTGGATGGATGCGGGCCCAAGATTAAAGGTAATGACGAAGGTGGGGGAGGAATCCTCCGATGTGGTCTAGTAGTCTTCGTGTGTCTGGGTTGAGAGCCACCGTTGTGCGAGGCGAGGTTAGATATGGGTTTGGGTTTGGATGTGGACGGAGGTGCGCGAGATGTAGAAATTGCAGGCAAAGGGCAGGAGGAAACCATGACTGGGTCTTCCTCGGTTGAAATGGGTGGAGAGACTGGTTCTTCTCTTGGTGGAGAAGAAATAAGAGAGAGCGGCTCCTCAAGTGGGCAGAGGGCATGGATGATCGTGCCTTCTATTTGTAGTTGAGGAGTAGGCAAGGTAGGGTCTTTGGACGGAGGTGGGCTTGATGGCGTTGAGGTGGTCAAAGCGTCTTCCAATACAAGAGAGGTAGATGGAGGACTAATAGGAGAAGAAGGTTCCTCATCCTTTAATGGAAGAGGTTGGTCAAGAACAAGAGGCAAGATAGTGCTAATCGTGTGAATGTCATGGTCTTGAGGGTCATTGGTTAAAATCTGGACGTTATTTTGAGTAGGCGGATGATTCGGAAATGGTTGTTTGAAGATGTCGATATGTTGGTTAGGAGGGGCATTCGGGTTATCTAAAATAAGATCCCCCTTGTCGATCATGTCTTGGACGATGTTTTTGAAAGTTTGGCAGTTGTCGATGTCATGGCCTTGGACGCGATGAAAGGGACAGAAGTCGGCCTCCCTATACCATGTAGGGATGGCTTTTAAAGGGTCGAATTGAGGTGGTCAGATTAGAGGGAGATTGAGGACCCCTTGCTTGAGTAGTTTTCCCAAAACGGAAGCGTATGGTTCTCCAAGTGGAGTGTAAGAACGCTGAATGTACCGTTGTTGGAATTGTTTGGTGATGCTTGGAGATGTCGAAGGTTGGGAGTAATTAGTTGACGTCGATGATGGTGATCTAACGACCATAGTATGGGCCACTCCTTTAGATTTGGAATTGGCAGAAGAAGGTCTGGAAGAAGAATGGCCAGTGGATTTTGTGTTGGTATGACGCAATTTGACCTTATCTTCTTCAAGGGCATGGAGTTCGAGCTTTCGAGCCATGATGAAAGCTTCGTCAAAAGTGCAGAATGTCTGAATCCGCAAGGTAGAAGAGATGTGTCTGGCACATGCTCGAGAGAAGAGCTCGATGAGCTCGGGTTGAGGTAAAGAGAAGGAGAGCTGGTTGATCAGACCTCTCCAACGAGCGACAAAATCGACAATTGATTCGTCGTCAAATTGCCTGATGGAGTAAAGGTCTGTGATTGAGACTTGTTTGGTGATGTTGATTGAGAAATGGTCAAGAAATAGTTGGGTGAGTTGAATGAATGAAAAGATAGAGTGTCTGGCAAGAGAACTATACCAGTCAAGGGCTGGGCCAGAAAGCGACATAGGGAACGTGCGTAAAAGTAACGCATCGTCATGGGAAATAAGATAGCAGGCATGTCTGAATGCCCGTAGATGTTGTTGTGGGTCTTCCTTACTCTGAAAGCGAGTGAATTTAGGAAGCTCCCAATGGTTAGGGTATGGTCGAATGGGGACAGAAGGATGGATGGGCTCGCTGCAAATTTGTTCATATGACAAAGTATTGCTTGAACCGGAAATAGAGGCTTCGAGACTGGACATTTTATCCATCAGCATTTTGATAAGATCTGCTGACGAATTGGCAGGTTGAGCGCCCCCTAGGTTGTAAGGCGCTTGGAAGAGGCTAGAGGAGGCGTGCGACATAGTCGGTTGTACAATGTATGGATGACTAGTCGCAGGGGCAGAAGTGGAGGCTAGAGGTGGTTGCGTTATGAAGGTCGAAGGTATAGGTTGACTGGGCACCGCCAAAGGTGGTTGAATGGCGGCACTGGTAGAAAGAGAGGTTGGCACGCCTACATTTGTGGGCGCAAGAGTGTGAGGGGTCGAGACAATCAAGTTCTGATATGATGTAGAACTTGGTTGAATTGCAGGTGGTTGAGGGGGTAAAGGAACCTCGATGGAGGTCGGTCTAAAAATAGGCGGGGAGGCCAAACTTTGCGTATTGGCCATGGTTGGATTAATAGTTGAGGCGAAAGGCTGAGTCAAAAAGGGTTGGGTGGCGAATGGCGTGGATGTCGTCGCCATGTCACCCGAAAGGTCTCGCATTGGGTTTCTCGCGAGATAGTTTTGGAGGGCTATGGCATTGAGGTCCAAAAATCTCTCGAAATCCTGGTCCCCTTCAGGGATGATGGGAATTTGAGTCGGGGTCAGGGTCGGGGTCGGTCCTGTAGGAGTTCTTTCAGTCTTTGAGTGGAACTCCATGATAGGACTTGGTTAGGGACGAGGTAGACGGAAGCGGTTGTTGGCTAAAGTGGTTAAGAAGAGAGTCCTGGTTCCAGAAACTATGTTTTTGCAGTCTCAGGGAACCAGAATGGAGTTTTGACAGAGAATGGACAGATTTCAGGCTGCTGGTTTTGAAGAAAAAGGATCGTGACTAGAGACCGACGTCGGTTTAAAAACCGATGTCGTAGAGAAGATAGCCGACGTCGGTCAGATAACCGATGCCGGTAATATATATTGCCGACGTCGATAGCAGAACCGATGCCGGTGACAGTGGAAAGTCGACATCGGTTGTAGAACCGATGCCGGTGACTGTGTTTTCCAGAGAACCAAAAGGTTTGAAGATTCTTGGAAAAACAAAGAAGAAAGCGTCCTCACACACTCAAACAAACAGATGAGAAGAGGAAAACAGAGAGAGACAGACAAGCCTAAGCGATAAATCCTAGGAATTAACCTTAGAAATTGTGGCTTATGCCTTAGATGAATGTTTAGGGAGATTGGCTGAAAAATGGGTCCTAGAAGAAGGCGGTCTAAAGATGGTTTCGGGTGTTGTTTTAGGTGCTCAAAGTCTGTGTTAGGGTCTGGTACGTGGCCTGGTGCTAAGGAGCAAGCTCCCCTCACTTCACAATTCCAGTGGTTAGTTGGTCTCGCTTAGCCAAGATATACCTCGCCTAGAGTTTAGACTCCGCCAGAGAACGGAGTGGGCTTCCCCCTTGGTGATGAAATCCAAGTAGGGTCACCGGGACGGGTAAGGTATCCGCTGGGGGATGAAATCCCAGTCGGGTCTTGTCTCAGGTAAGTTTTATGTGTGTTTTAGTGCATGTGGTCAGGTAGTGTAACATCAAGTGTCTACGATTTATTCAATATGCGTCTAAGTTACTAGATGTGGACTAATGCAAGCACAAGCAGAAATGAAAGTGCAATACGTTTTAATGCCCAAGTCGAAATGTGATGTTTGTTATGAAGACAAGTTTTGAGAAAGGGTTGAGAGTATGATGTTTAGACTAGTCTAGAATGCAAGGAAGAAAGATTCGTTTTAGTCCTGCTTATAGTGTCATTTGGAATAGAAGAAAGAGACAAGAAGGAAGGAGCCTAAATGCACCTAAATGAATGAAAAGGAAAAAGGAACCCAGGAGGAACCTAGGGTCCCACCGGGCGTGCCAGAGATGTTTCTACTCAAAATTTCGCTTTTTCAGACTTAGGAGAAAGAAGAAACTAAAAAGGAATGGACAAGGCTTGGGAAGTACCTGGACTAAAGATCGCGCACCGTAAATCCAGACGCTTGTGAGCACTCCTCTTTGGCTGTGGAGGAATGACACCTGCAAGAAAAAAGGAACTTGGACAAAAAAATGTTAGATAGATAGGCGGTGGGTTGCCAAGCAAAAGCTTGTTCCCAGAAGTATGAGAACTTCCTTAAGGGAGGTCAACCCACTGTTTTGATAAAAGATAAATGACTGATAAAAAGATAGAATGCTAAAAAGGACTGAAATGATAGTAAACTGAAAGAGAAAAGGAAGCAAAAGCTTACCTGGAAGAAGCTGTCAAACTGGTCACAGTCGCCGGCGTCGGTTGTCCTACCGGCATCGGTTTTCGGGTCTGCCGATGTCGGTTAGTCTGCCGACGTCGGTGGGGGTAATGACCGGCGTCGGTCGGGGCAATAGGCCTCCAGACGGGTCAGGGCAGGTCTTCGGTCGAGTCTTGGTCTGTGGTCTGTCTGTGGACGGGTCTGTGGACGGGTCTGAGTCTAATTTGAGGTAGTCAGGGGGCTGTGAAGGGATACAGGAGAGTCAAATGGACAGAGAGGGATAGAGGGATAGAGGAAGCCAATCAGGGAGATAGGAATTCGGGTCTGGGTGACAGTCAGGACTGAGGGGAAGAAGAGCTAAATCTAGTTTAGAAATGACTAGAAAGCATAAAAACAAACAGAGTACAACATACCTGTGCCCTGCTGAAGAAGGTGTTGATCTTGCCGCTTGTTGAAGACCTGTTGCTGATGAAGAATCCCCGTTGTTCACTTGCAGAAGCTTGCTGTGTACCTGAGGGGGAGAGTCAGATTGATTGGGAGAGAGGTCAAGTAAAAGGACTGATACAAGGGTCTGATACGAAGGTTCAAAAGTCGGGATGCCAAAGAGAAAACGTAGGGAAGCCAAGAGAAGCGAAGCGGAACGAGAGAGCCGGGGCCAGAGAAAACGGTGAAGAAACCGTTATGAAGGGTGCCGACGCCAGCAATATCGCCGACGTCGGCCGAAGGGTGACCGACGTCAGCGGCTGAAAGGCTGGAGAAAGGCTAAAAATAGCCTTTCATCCATTTCCCAACGGCTGGGTCAAATGAATGTGAGGATAAAACGGTCGACGGGGGTTAAATGGGCGAGAGGAGAGGTTGGAATGGGAGTCTAAGGCATTAAATGGCCATGTGGGGAATGAAGGGGATCCAAGGAGGGTATCCTAGGGTGGCGAGGTGGCAAGGAGAGGGAAAAAGGGGCCTTATTTAATTAAAAATAGATGTTTATTTCCAATTAATAAGACTTAGGTTGGTTAGGGACCAAGGAGGACTAGGAGGGAGAAAGGACCAAAGGTTAGACACTTTTTAGGTGTCTACAGGCTAATCAACTTCAACCATTGCTGTTGGCTAAACAAAGGGAATCAGATAGTTTTCCAGAGCTTGCGAGATGATTCCTCAGCCCCAGAGGTCGAAACTATTCTGATTCCTATTTTTTGACTAGAATCCAAGCTGAAAGCCACAGTCCAGATCTTGCAAACCTTTTCACACAAGGATATTATCAACCTTGATCTAGCCTTTGTGGAACTGTAGAGCAAGTAAGGATTATCTGACCATGAGTGGTCTATCTACCAAATAACTCTTTTAAAGCTATAAATTTTGAAATTTTGATCGAGCAAGAGTCAAGTTCTTTTTAAACAGGCTCAAAAGTCCTTGAGGTTGCCAATAATTGTAGAGTAATTTCCTAATCTACGTCATATTTATTTTATTTTTTGATTTGAGCACTATAATTTTGGTTCCTACGTATCTTTGGATGTCGAGGCATAATTTTGAAGCAGAGGGCTAATTCATTTTGCCTAAGTATTGAAGTGCAGTAGAAGCTGCCAAGTGTCACCCTTCGAGCATGAGTCTTTTTCCCCTTATTGTTTTCTTCATCTCATTTTTCCCAAGTATTGAATTCAAGTAGAAGTCACCATGTGTCAATTTTTGGGAGATAAAGATGGACAGTTGGCATCCTCCAAACACACTTTTGTAACTTTTGGGAAGACTGTAGAATGTGCCACGTACCTAATAATGGCTAAGCAGAACACACCACATGTCAGTGTTTGAGTCTCATAGAGGCACCCATTTTTCATTCTACCTTTTGACAAAGACTTTCAATGAACCAAGCAGTATAGAGAGCAGAAAGTGCTAGGTGGTAGTTACGAAGACCCTGAACGACCTTTTTGAAGAAGGCAGCGGAAGATGCCACATTCCCCAAATAGAGAAGTGGAAGATGCCACATATCTTCCTAGGAGCAGAAAAGATCACCATGTATCAATTTTTAAGAGACCATCTTTGAGCCTAATTTCCAAATAAAGATTGTGGTGGGTTCCCAGATGTTATTTCAAAGGTCTGAGGAAGTGCTAAGTGTCAACAAGTGAAGACTGCCACGTGCATCCATCCTTTCCTAAAAGTTTCCCAAGCAAGGAATGTATAAGTTTTGTTTGATAAAGCTACAAAGTATCGAGGAAGCATGCTATGATAGGTGTTGAAGGTAGAGTGTTCCTAAGTAGAATATAGGGAAAGTGGAAGTAGCCAAGTGTCATCCTCTGGTGCCTTCTAGACAATAGGAGGGAAAATTCATAAATTGACTAAGTGTCCTCTTCCATTTCAAAGTGCCCGTCTACCTATTACAACAAAAATGGGGGGAAATTTAGCGAGAGTTACTCTGGGTAGATAGAATAGTGCACCGAGTATATTTTTAGGGCTTACAAGCATTGAAGACACCATTCATTTGTCCCCTAATAGCAGAGGTAGAGTAGACAGTTGAGCAGCCAAACAAATGATGGAATGAAGAATTTTTGGCGCAAAGAGAGGTACTAGACATGGATTGCCATGCCACAGTTAGGGCAGTTCTTGATAAGACTAGGATGCATCTAAGGCATTAAATGCACCATCTATTTTTCCCCCTGTGAGTGAAGGATGGAGTGGAATTTTACGGGAAATAAAGTGATCGAAGGAGACATCCGAAGCTATATAAGCAGGATTGTAAAATAAAAACAAGTGGGGGGAATTCTCATAGTTTTAGACTTTTAGAGTTTTTGACCAATAATATCATTTGCTTTTGTTACATTTTCCTAAGTTGAAAGTTTTATATGACTGTGTGTGTTTCTACATCTTTTGTATGACTAGAAGATTCAATAAGAAAATTGAACACTATGCCCTTGTTGATGTTATCTATGTCATTTTCAAAGTAGTCTATGATGTATATTTTCTAGTGTTGTGATTGGAAATGTTATTTGCTTATATCCCATTTTCTAGTGTCTGAAGTTATACATAACTGTGCGTGACTTCTGCACCTCTAATGTGATTGGAAGATTCTATTAAGAAGATTGAACACTATGCCTTTGTTGACAATTCTTGTATCTCAGCAAAAGACTCCCCTGTTATGAGCCTCTATTTCTATTATTCCAATATTTTACATTGATCATGCACTTGTCTGCTCTTAAATGTAATAGTATCATATAATAGTCTCACTATGCTTAGGTTAGGATTAGGATTACACTCAGGCGCATTGCCATAGTTAGGTTTCAATTCCTACATTTTGCGTTTCTGTTTAGTCTCCTATCCCTTTTCCCCAACACCTAATACAAAAGAAGAGACCAGCTTCTCTAAAATCTGGAGGTTGTTTCAAGCCACATTGTCCCATAGCTTGAAACTTCCCATTGTTGATTGATTAAGATCAAGCACAATTTTAAGGCATCAACAGGTACATTGCCTTGCATTTTTTATTGGGAGTATGGGCTATTATTGGTGATCTAAACACTCAAAATTGATCCACTATGGGCTTGTAACCATCCTAAGCTTCAAAAGGAGTGATTCCCTTTAAGGCTTTATGTGGAATATATTTTTGAATATAGCACACACAGTTGATTACTTTGGCATAAAATTAAGGAGCAAGAGACTTTGATTGAATCATGCAGTTGGCCATTTCCTTCAAGGTATGATTCTTACATTTGACCACACCATAATTCTAAGAACTATATGGAACTGTGTGTTGCATCTAAATCCCTTATAATGCGAAAAATTGCTCAAACCTATTGTTGACATACTTCACACCATTATCAATCCTTAAGATTTTGATGAAATAGTCTAACTACTTCTCCATAAGTTCCTTAAAGTCCTTGAAGTGATCAAAGATCCCAAACTTATTTTTGAGAAAAAAAACCCAAGTGTACCTCAAAAATTCATCGATGAATGTGAGCATGTATCTATTCTTATTGAATGAAGGTTTTCGAAATGGACTTGCTATGTCACTGTGGACAATTTCCAGCTTTTGTTCGGCTCTCCTTGCTTTGCCCTTATCATATTTCTCTTCTAGATAATTATCAAGAATGTAACCATTACATAAGCCATCTAAGAATTTTACTTTAGGCAACCCTAAAACCATGTTTTGATGACTGAGTTACTCCTTCAAGGTATGATTCTTACATTTGGCCACACCATTATGCTAAAAACTATATGAAACTGTTTGTTGTATTTGAATTCCTTCTAATGTGCAAAACTACTTAAACCTATTGTTGACATACTTTACACCATTATCAATCCTTAATATTTTAATGAAATAGTCTAAATACTTCTCCACAAGTGCCTTAAATTCATTGAAATTATTAAAGAGCTCAGACTTATTTTTGAGGAAAAACACCCAAATGTACGTTAAAAAGTCATCGATGAATGGGAACATGTATCTAGTCCTATTGAATGAAGGTTTTAGAAATGGACCTACTATGTCACTATAGACAATTTCTAGCTTCTGTTTGGCTCTCTTTGCTTTTCCCTTATCATATTTATATTCTATATTCTTATCAATAATGTATTCATTGCATAAGCCATATGAGAATTTGACTTTAGGCAACCCTGAAACCATGTTTTGATGATTGAGTTGCTCCTTCAAGGTATGATTCTTACGTTTGACCACACCATTATGCTAAGAACTATATGGAACTATGTGTTGCATCTGAATCCCTTCTAATGTGCAAAATTTCTCAAACCTATTGTTGACATACTTCACACCATTATCAATCCTTAAGATTTTGATGAAACAATCTAACTACTTATCCACAAGTGCCTTGAAGTCCTTAAAGTGATCAAAGATCTCAGACTTATTTTTGAGAAAAAACACCCAAGTGTACCTTAGAAATTCATTTATGAATGTGAGCATGTATCTAGTCCTATTGAATGAAGGTTTTGGAAATGGACCTGCTATGTCACTATGGACAATTTCTAGCTTCTGTTTAGCTCTCCTTGCTTTTCACTTGTCATATTTCTCTTCTAGATGCTTATCAAGAATGTAGCCATTGCATAAGCCATCTTGGAATTTGAATTTAGGCAACCTTGAAACCATGTTTTGATGATTGAGTTTCTTCTTCAAGGTATTATTCTTATGTTTGACCACACCATTATGATAAGAACTATATGCAACTATGTGTTGCATCTGAATCCCTTCTAATGTGCAAAACTACTCAAACCTATTATTGACATACTTTACATCATTATCAATCCTTAAGATTTTTATGAAATAGTCTAACTACTTCTCCACAAGTTCCTTGAAGTCCTTGAAGTGATCAAAGACCTTAAACTTGTTTTTGAGAAAAAACACCCAAGTGTACCTCAAAATGTCATCGATGAATGTGAGCATGTATCTAGTCCTGTTGAATGAAGGTTTTGGAAATGGACCTGCTATGTCACTGTAGACAATTTATAGCTCTTGTTTGGCTCTCCTTTTTTTCCTTGTCATATTTCTCTTCTATATTCTTATCAATAATGTAGCCATTACATAATCCATCTAAAAATTTGACTTTAGGCAACCCTAAAACCATGTTTTGATGATTGAGTTGCTCCTTCAAGGTATGATTCTTAAATTTGACCACATCATTATAATAAGAACTATATGTAACTATGTGTTTCATCGAAATCCCTTATAATGTGCAAAATTAATCAAACCTATTATTGACATACTTCACACCATTATCAATCCTTAAGATTTTGATGAAATAGTCTAACTACTTCTCCACAAGTGCCTTAAAGTCCTTGAAGTGATCAAAGACCTTAGACTTATTTTTGAGAAAAAACACCCAAGTTTACATCAAATATTCATTTATGAATGTGAGCATGTATCTAGTCCTTTTGAATGAAGGTTTTGGAAATGGACCTACTATGTCACTATAGACAATTTCTAGCTTATGTTCGGCTCTCCTTGATTTGCCTTTGTCATATTTATCTTCTAGATGCTTATAAAAAATGTAGCCATTGCATAAGCCATATGAGAATTTGAATTTAGGAAACCCTAAAACCATTTTTTGATGACTAAGTTGCTCTAGGTAATGGTAGTTTAAATAACCAAATCATTCATGCCATAGTTTGCTCACTCCATCTGCACGAGTAAGTAGTACAACTCAGGGGTGATTTGGGGCAAATTATGAGAAGGTATACAACCTAGATTGATGATTATCCTTCCCATAAGCTATTATGTTGTCACTATGTAGCTCCTTGATAACCACTAAATTAGGTTGGAACTCAACTCACTTCCTTGCACCTATGTGAATGATTTAATACACTAAAAAAAGATTGTTGGATAGTGAAGGAACACATAAGACACCATTGCAAGTCTTGTTAGTTAATTCAAATGATCCTTTACCACTGAATTCTATCAAAGTGTCATCACCCATGAGAATTGAATGCACAAAACATGGATCTATTTTTGAAAATAGAGCCTCTGAGGAGGCCATGTGATAGGAAGCCTCCAATTCAATACCCTAATTTGAAGGCTGAGAAACTACTAAAACAAGTGACTTGCCCTTGTTTTTACCCTTTTTTCTATCTTTATCCTTTGTATAATCTTGTGTGAACATGTTCTAAGTTGAGAACTCAAGATTACTGATGTTATTCTTCTCAAGCATCTTAGTCAAGGTGTCAATCTTCTTTTTCATGCACTGAGATTCATCATGCCCAAGTTTCTTAAAAAAGTTGCATTTGAATTTCTCTTTCTTAGGTTTCTCACTTGAGGAGGACTCATTTGATGATGATTTAGGCTTGGCATCTAATTTATGATTCTTCTTCTACTCATGATCTATTTTAGACTATTTATTCTTCCATTTACCACTATTAGAAGGCTTCTTCTTATCCTTATTAATAATCAAGGCATGTGATTTTAAAGACTTTAGTGTGCCCATTTGAACTAGTTTATCTTACTCTTGAGTTAGATCAGTAACAAAATCATCAAATTATGGAATTTTCCAAGTGGATCCAAGTGCATATTTAGTAGCATGAAATGTAGAGATAAAAACTAAATAGTCATGCCCAATTTTTCAAGCATAAATAGAATCAACTGGTCATCTATTTTCTCAATGCCACATTATTTTAACTGTAATTTCAATGATTTAAACTTTCTAAATAAGTATTTTAGGGTGTCATAGTCACTTGGGCTCAATGTGATGAGCTCATTCTATAGCTCATGACCCCTCATAATGTTTTGCACTCCAAAAAGCTTGTCTAGGATGGTCCAGACTTTGTTGGTAGTTTTTATAGATTCAACATGAAATAGGAGGTTGGGAGACATCTATAGGGATAAGAACCCATAAGCCTCATCACATATATTATACCACTTAACCCTTTTTGAATCTGTAGATGGCTCAATTTCCTCACCCATAGTGATTCGATAGATTCCTTTACCTCTCAAGGTGAGTTGCTTTTTATACTTCCATTTGAGATAGTTAAATGGTGTGAGTGGTTAAATGTTTAGATCTATTAGTGCATATTAGATTGAGATAATTTATAGAATTGAGATGAAAGCAAAGAATAGATTGCACATAGTATAAGTACCCCCTTAAATTATCAATAATACTCCCCTTAAGTTACAATGCAACACATACTTAATATTAGATGTCGGTCACCACTGAGAATGCATCTATGGGAAATTAGTGTGAGAAAGTATGAGAGGGACATCAAACACAACTAACAATGCATCCAAAAAGAAAGGTAAAAAATGTTTAAACTAAGTTTCAAGCTATTACACCATAGAAAAAATGGATATTAAAAAGGTCCTAAAGCAATATCACCAATGCATAGATCTTGAAAAAATATGCACTTTAAAAAAATAACACCCAAAATGGAATTACAGATTAAAAGTTATGGCACTTACAAGTTCTCACTCCCATATATTTTTGGACCCTTTCCAAAAATGATTTTTTTTAGACTTGTGATTTTTTACTGACAAAGACATAAATGGATAAAAAACTCAAGTAATGCTACCCTGAAAACTCAAGTAGTAAAGACCCTCTAAAAGTCTAAGTTGATCTAAGACAAATAAACTGGAGTTTTCATACTACTTTATTGACATAAGTAATCGGTCTTTGAGAAACTGAGTAGAGGTATCCCACAACCTCAGGATAGTTTACAAAGAGTAATCCAAGTTTTTTAGACTACTTTATTGATGTAAGTAATCAACCTTCAAGAACCTGAGTAAAGGTGTTCAAGAACCCCAGATTGATCTATGAAGAGTAATCCAAGTTTTTGAGATAGCTTTACCTGATAAGTAATTTCCCTTCACAAACCTAAGTTGGTCTACAACAATGTAAATTGGGTTTTTGAACCTACTTTACTAGATAAGTAATTGCCCTTCATAAACCTAAATTGATCTACAATAGTGTAAACCAGGTTTTTGAACTTACTTTACTTACAGAAGTAGTCACCCTTCTAAAACTTGAGTAAAATAGTACTGATTTTTCTAAAACCCAAGTTCATCTATAGTGGTGTAAACTAGGTTTTCAGACCTATTTTACTTAACTTCATGGATTTGCAAGTAAAGTAACTCCATAACTCTAAGTTGGTCTATGAGCAAGTAACAGCTCCCTAAAATCCCATATTAGTCTGTGGACTCTCCAATGCATGCAACATGAGGTTGTTCAACTACTAAGCTAAAGTAATAACCACCTATAGATCTAAATAGCATAGAGGTTTGATAGCATGCAAATTGAGGCAAGCTAAAAATGTCCAAAATACTTCAGTTATGAAAATTTTGAAAGAAACCTATTGAGATTTTGACTCAAAGAATAAAACCTAGAAGGCATTTTTTTACAACATAGGGAGTATAGATTTTTGCAAAAAATGAAAAATGGGGCCTTGAGATGCTAAAAAGAGAGGAAAAATTGACTGTTCTATAACTAGGTCATGTTTACAATTGATTTTAAGGTTTGACATCTTATAAAACTAATGGAATAGTCTGTTTTGAGATTTGAAGCTCCAGTAGAAAGTTTTGTACAGATTCTCCAAGGAATCCCACCAAACCCTTCTTTTTATTGAAATAATGAATGTAACAAGATTTAACCACAAAGATTGTTGTAATACTAGAAAAAATAGATCTGATACCATGTTAGATTGGCTATTATCTTGGATCCTTGCATAGAATATTAAACAAATCTATGTATGTAGCAATGAAATAATAGATAAATTGCAAAAGAGGAAGAAGCTTGTCTTCACATGACAATATTGCAAAATATAACTACTTGCATAAAATCACATTAACTTGTTTAACCTTCTAAAAAAATTGGGGTGCATATAGAAAAAATTAAGAAAACATGAGGAAGCCTCTAATTTTCATAATTAGATAATTACATTAAAAATATAATTAGCCTATGTGACCTTTTATAACTAACCTAAGGAAACTTAATTGACATAGAATGGCCATAAAGCCATGTAGGCAAAACCCAATGAGAAAAATCACTACATTAACATATTTCAAGATGGGACATGTGTAATAAAAAAATATGACTAAGTATAATAAACCGAAAAATGCTAAATAAGAGTGTAAAATGTTTCTAAATCGTGAAAAATATTGGCACCAAATTAAAATAAACAAAATCACACTAAATCATGTTAGGAAGTATGAAAATAATGGAATGAAATGGAAAACACATGAAAGACTAATGGTATAAAAATAAATCAATTAAGTTAATCAATCATAATAAATCATGTTGAGAAGTATAAAAGTGAAACAAAATTGGTAAACTGGTCTTAAATTAATCACACTAATTCAAGTTGGGAAGTATGAAAAACTTTTAAAAAATGGTAAGATTCTTACATGCAATTGGAAAATAAAAAGATAAAAGTGAAAGATTAATGAAGTAAGCATAAAACATACTAAATCAAGATGGGAAGCATGTCAATGACGTGTAACTCATAATAAATCACAACTTATTTCATATTTGACACATGCAATTTTGTTGTGACTTGGGTATTGAAATTTTTTATGAGGAAGGTTAGGTCTTATCCATGGTCTTACACTGCAACTCATAAAGGGAACACCAAGAAGGTGTAAATAATGTGAAAATATGGTAAAAGGGGATGTTTGGAATGGTAATTAGAAAGTTTTAATAAATTATGAGGAAGGCCTAGTCTTATCCAAGGTCTTACACTGCAACTCACAAATTGAATCCCTAGGGGGACTGATCAGTGAACAGAAAAATATTTCTCAAGGGTAAATATTAAGATTATAGGGAGTGAAGAAGAGAATGTAAGAAGCATAATATAGGAATCTTATGAAAAAAACTTAGGAGATATAGGCCATACTAAGGACATGAGAAGACACTAAGTGACTAGTGACCATCAATATACAAAAGATACTTGTTCACTAGAGACACAAAGATGTGTATAAAAATAAGTGTTGTACTAAAGTAAAATCATGTTGGTAGTTTTTAACAAGAAAATTAAAATAAATCTATCTTCCCACAACATTATATCCATTCTTAAAAACCATTACATAGTCATCAGTCTACTACGAATATTGGGTGCTTGTGTGAGAATGTAGGTAGCACTAAAAGATTTTTTTATTCTCCTTTTCTAATCTACTAGTATATTGCACCCCAATGGACCTTGAATCTATCATGAGTTCAACTATGGAGTTTGAGATTTGATTAAATAAAGGATATGTGCTTAGAATCACATCTTTTAGTGTGATTTGACTTTTGAAAATTTTGAATGTTATCTTTAAATCATTGTCTTTTGTTAAATGATTTGGCTTTTGAATGTTTATGGATTTTAAGATTACTCCTCCATACAGATTTGGAATGAAAAATCATGAGAGATAAAATGATACACATGAATGAGCTTTAAGCTTTGGCTAAAAAGAAGTTAAGTATCTAAAGATATGATTGACTAGAATACTTAGGCTTAACTATGAACCAACATGTTATCTCAAGTCTCAACCATGTGTATGCTTAGTTTGCAAAAGGGAATAAAGGGGAAGAAAGGGAGATCAAAATTATATTGGTAAAAGGAGATTATAATGAGATGAGTTGTTTGTTAACTGGTCACATGGTAAATAATTAATGACTAAAGGGAGAAATGTTTGTTTAACCAAGTCACAATAACAATTATTTGTGTTTATAAAGATAAGATATCAAAAAATCATGAAAAAGAACAAGGTAATCATAAAAAAATAACTCAATAAGAACAAGTATGTAATTATTAAAAGGCATCCATAAGAGAACATAAGAAGAATAATGATAAGCAATATATAGTGCATAATAAAAATCACCATGTAAGATATATAAGAATTTGACAAAATGTCAAATAACATAAAATAAGATAATGTAAAATTGGAGAACATGTCTAATAAAAATGAAGAAATAAATAAAATAACACCGTGATTTCATTCATATATACTAATATATTTGTCCACACACATTATCCATAACATCTGATAAATCTTTATGAAGTTAAAGTGAGACTTTAGCCAAAGTCTCATCAATCTTCAGGGAAAGTTAAGAAAATATTTCACGTCAAATCTCTTTGACAGAAAAAGTAAGAATTATATAAATGTCATGATGATGAGGGATATCATGTAGAGGATGCTCAAGAAAAGGCATAGGAATGGATTCTATGGGAGATGAAGGTGTTATCGAGGGAGAAGCTACCACTGAGGAAGGAAGATCTATGAGTGTGGGACTCACAGGTGGAGAAACAATAGGCAGAGAAGGGACCACAAGTAGTGGATCCATGGGGGAAGAAGGGAGAACCTTATTTCAAGAGTGACATATGGGAGGAAGATTAGTAGGCATAGGAATGGTTATGGGGAAATCCTTGAGATGATACTAAAGGATACAACATCGATCAATATGATGTGTACCATATTGGTTATAAAGATAATATACCTCTCCATATTTGGGAAGAATTTAAAGTAATATTTTTGGGGGAGGTATAGCTTTGTCTATGGGCTGAGGAGTGGTGGCTCATAAGGTGTTGATATATTATCGTAGCTTATAACTATGTTTGGATGAATGATTATCTGTATCATGGAAGAAAAATATACACTTGTGAGTAGACTTGGTAGGTGTATTCACAAGATTAGTAGAAATGGAAGTTGAGGAAGATTGGTATAATGAATAGTCTCTAGTTCAGTAACCAATAATTTTATGAATTTCACAATATGGCTAATTGACCCATTTGGTGGGCAAAAGTGCAAGTTATGGTAAGGGAGCAGACCATCACCAAGAGAAGGTGAGGTTGAGGGAGAGACTAGACAAGGATCAACTAAAGGAACAATAGGATCAAAAATAGGAAGATACTTAGCTATAGAGGGAGTGGGAATAGGATCCAAACTAGGCTTTACTCAGGGAGGGGTAGGATGCATAGAAGGCTGAACGATAGTTGTAAACATCTTAGGGATAAATCAGCTAGAGGGGTATTAGTATATAACAAAGTGATAGAGACCAATCATAACATGATCCATAAGTATACTCCTATGAGGTTATTTATAAATTGGAGGTGTTTGCACCATCTCTACCCTATGATCAAGAGGAAAAATGCTAAAATTAGGAATGCTAGAAGATATTCTAAAAGACTGAAGCAAAGAAGAATGATAATGAATAATTTAAACATCTCAAGCTTGAACAAGACCTAAAAATGGATCATCTAAGATATATCAATCATCATAATCAAGTGTATGAAGATTATTGGCATAGATAGGGATGACCTGGTCATCTGATGTGGTGTGATGAATGGAATTTTGAGTCTTAGTTAATATGTTGAGTCTTAGTTAAGACAATGGGTATATCATCACAAGGTGGTTGATAAGAATGAGGTTGAAAAGAATGAAGAAGCTAAGAAATGAGATGAGGTGAGAGATATAAGGTTTTAATATTGGTATTTATCTTGTTAGGCTCATTGTCATCAGAATTTAGGAGGTTAGGGGTTATATTCCAAATGATTTTAGGGTGACTATTATAACCTCAAGTGGAATTGATAGGAAAGTTAAATAATTAAGATTCAAAAAATGGAATGCTTGGAAAAGGTTAAAGGGTGGGAATCTTAAATATGCCATAGTCTTAGTCTTGTTAAAAATTTCAAGGGTTAGTGTCACCTTGAATCTTATATATGGCTCTATTGTGAGGAAATTTGACACATTGGCAAGCAAAAGAAGCAATTACTCTCATGTGATGAGTCCATGACCTATTAATCAAAATGTTATAGGATAGAGGAAATTTGAATATCACCACCTTCATGTGAATGATGATAGGTGGGATGGTAATGGAGATCCAAACACAACCTAAAGGAGGCATTTGCCTTCAGTTATAGCCTTGACACGTGTTGTGTGTGGACTTAAGATTATATTCAAAATATCTAATGTTTTTGATAAAAT
Source organism: Torreya grandis (assembly GCA_037957365.1). Lineage (NCBI taxonomy): Eukaryota > Viridiplantae > Streptophyta > Pinopsida > Cupressales > Taxaceae > Torreya > Torreya grandis. Next base: position 2,078,348 of record JARHVA010001799.1, on the reverse strand, counting down.
CAAGAGAGGCAACACAAGTGATATAACCCTCATCAATAAAAGCATGCTTGACTTGGATATCACCAATTTGGATAATGATAAATAGAGGAGGATCATCACATGAAGTAAAATCTCATTGAGGATAATAAAAGCAATGGGAAATTTGAGGGAAAGAGAAGTGTCCATTGTTTCATCAACATGTATGGACATCTCTTCACACTATTATGAAATATTATCTTCTTATCTAAATAAGGTGGTTTTGTGTCCTGTTAGGGGAGGATGAGGGATGTTCATTTCAAATAAAATTTACATAATATGATTACGATAATGCAGAGAGGTCCATATAAGTTTGAGAAATGGGATTTGAGATGAGAGATTAATAAGCTCCATGATAGGATCCCATTCATCATAACCCATAAGAGGAATTTTGGAAAGAGGTGCATAGTGTTAAAGGAGGTCCTTGGAAGGAGGAGGCAAAGTGCATATGAATTTATGTTGATAAGAGGAAAAAGGATTAATTGGAAGACAAGTTTGTTGATTGTCTTGAGAATATGGGTTAGTTGCTTCAAGTTTAGATTGAGAAGAAGTGTTGATAGAAATTTGAGTATCATTAGTGATGGGTAAAGAGGTTGGAGGAATGGTAGAAGTGGTATGAGAAGTGTTATCCAAAGGAGGTGTTGGAATGGGTTCATCAAAAGATACAAGGTCTACTTGCCTCAACTTTATTAAATGAGTTGGAGAAGAGTCTTGGATAACATGAAATGTTCAAGGTAATTAAGGAGTGTGGATGGTATGAAGATCAATGAAAACAAAAACCCTTTGCAAATTAATCATATTGACCATATTATATTTAAGATAGGGGTCAAGAAGACTATCAACATTATTGGTAGAAGGGGTAGGCTTGTCTTGGTTATCTTGGTGATTTGGAAGAGGATCTTTATAGATGGCCAAATGAGCATTATCTCGGCTTAAAGATTGAGATTTAATTTATGTTTCATGGGATTTGAAGGCAATTTCATAAGTTTGTTATCATTTATGAATGATATAATCATGGTCAAAATTGGGATCGAGAAGGAAATACATAGCCAAATTATGAAGTTGCCTACAAGTTTCATGAGAATGACCCCAACTAGAATGAAATCAATAAAATTTATTGGGATCATACCAAGATTTCATAGGATGAGTGGGATCAATTTATTGTGGAAGAGGCCTTGGTAGATGCTTTTTAAATTTGACTAAGGATAAAGGTTTATGAATATTTATGTTATTTATTGAAGGTAAGTAAGGATTGGTGATGTGGTTGGGAGGGGAAACTTGTTCCAGAGTTTGGTTGGGAATAATAACTTAAATAATATGAATGGTATCATAAGAGTCAGTGATACCATCATTCATAGCATGATGATTCTTATTTTTGATTAACATGTGAGTACCCATAGAAGGTTGGGATGGCTTGGATTGATGCATAATGAAATCTTGGTGTTTATCTTGGTCATTAGCTTCTTCTAAAGTGCATGGAGAGAGAGTCCAGATGAGAAAAAGAGAATTGGTAAATAGATGGAAAAGGTTGTCATTTACCATATTATGTTTAAATTTTTTAGACAAGGTCTTCCATCATTTGATGAAATCTTGTGTATTTTGGTCTCAAGTTTCTTACAATTGATAAAATGGGCCAAAGTATTCTTAAGGAGATTACTAGCTTGAAACTCTTGGACTAGAGCATTAACTAAATCTTCTAAACTAGTGATGGAATGGGATTTGAGTTGGTTGTACCAATCTAAACCATCCCCCATGAGAGTATTTACTAATATCTTGGTAGCAACAAAGGTATTTAACTTGACCTAGTCTTTATATATATTTTTAAATGTTTTTAAGTGGAGAGTAGGATCGGTTAACCCATTATAAGTAATGGTAGGGCTGAGACCTCCTATGTCAATATTATCAATTTGAGATGTAAGAGGCTCATTTTGGAGGTGATTTATTATTTTATTAATAAGAGGAGGTTGAGGGATAAGATTACCATGGTAATACTGAAGAGGAGGTGGGGGAACATTTTAGTTATGCATATCCCATGGAATCTATTGAGGTTGGGTTTGAAGATAGATAGGATGATTTTGCATTTACATTTGCATCATTTAATTTACATTTTTATCTTGAAAATTATTCATTTGATTAAGAGTTTATAATAGAAGTTTATGGGTTTGATTGGTATTATTGTCATTGTGTGAAGCATTGAAATTGGTAGTAGTGGCTTGGGTAGCACTATGGGTGTTAGTAGTATCTTGAGAAGAATTATTAGTAAGTGAGGCACTAGTAGCATGATTTGCTTGTGTGGAAAAATATGTAATAGTAGAGGGATGAGAGGAAGTGGCACTAGAGGCATGGTTACCATGGGTAGCATACAATGCACTAGTGGAGGAATTGAGAAGAGTGGGTTTAGGAAGAGGCCCACTAGATGTAGAACCTACCATGTTAGTAGAGATACTAGGCATGGAGGTGGAGGAAATCAAAGATGAAGATGTCATGGTATGAGAAGGGGTCAAGATAGAGGGAAGAGGTTGAGAGGTAAATAAGCTAGTGTCTCCAAATCCATGTGAGAATGTGGGAGGTGAATGGGGTTCCTTGACTTGACCACTTATCAGGAAATGGTAAATAATAGAAGGATCCTTTATTTGATGTTAAGGAAACTCATTGATGAAAAAAAACATTTTGGTGTATACTCTAATTAAAGTTGATTTTTAAATGAGAAGAGAGGATTTAAAATTTAAGATGAATGAGGATGGGTACCATAGTTTATAGTGTGAGTGGCTATATGCACATTACTTTCATCAAGGATATGATCCATAAGCTACTTATGGGACTACCTATAGGGGTTAGTAAAACTCATCATATATATTGAATTAAACTTAGTTTTGTCTTCAAATAAGAAGTTCATGATTGAGAGAGATTAGGAAAGGTAAATATAATGCAAAATAAAAGAGATACAAAAGATAGATAAGAACACAGAGTCAACTAGGTCGATTGAGCACTACAAACTAGATACAAAAGAGTACAGAGTCGACTAGGTTGACTTAACACTACTGGGAAGAATGTATAAGAGTACAAAGTTGACCAAGTTAATTTAGTACTATAATAGGGAAAACAATAGTTTGATAAGGAATAGTGTTGACTATGTCAACTTAATAATTTAACTTGATTGATAGAAAGGAGTATTGGGTCGACTAGGTTGACTTAGTACTACAGTCAAGGAAAAAGATAGTGTATAAAAGTTTGTGTTGAATAGAATGATAATGTGATAAAAATAGGTAAATATTATTTAATTTAATTTGAAGCAATAAGTGGAAGCAAACACAAAAAAAATTAAATCAATGAGAATGATTTAATCGACACACAATACAAAACCTTGCACCAACATTGGCCAATGCAAGTTTTTGTAATACAACATATAATGAGTAGAGAGCAAGCATTCAACTAAAAAGTAAATGATAACTAAGAGATCATCCTAAGTGTTATTATATTATTATAAAGTGTTATTTTAAGTATGATGGGGAAGTTGGCTAAAAATAGAGAACTAGAAAGTAATCTAAGGATGGTTTCAAGATGTTTAGGATTAAAGGGATATGTGTTGGAAATGGTACTAGCTTGGTATTAGGTCCTACCCCCTCACTTCACAATCTCATAATGATAAGGGTGTCATGTTATTTTCTAATATATACCATTAACCACATATTTATACTTGGCTAGAAAACCAAGTCAACTTCCCCCATTGGTGATGAAATCCAAGTAGGTAGGCCTTGGGAAGATAAATGTTAAATGCATTTTGAAATTTGTGATTTATTAGTGTGTGAAAAAAGAGAAAAAAGTGAAACTAAATGGTATTTTTAAAAACCACCTAATTATACTATGTAAGTTACTATAAGTATGCAAATAGCTAAAAATGATAGTGTGAATTAATTACTAGCATATATTTGTTAATTCCCAAATTAATAATGGTACATAATCAGTCTAGATGACACTATGCAAAAATTATAGAACATAGTTGACTGGGTAACTACTATTCTATAGAAACAAGAGTACTTAAGAACTAAGTCGACCATGTCAACTTAGTCTTTTAAACAGAAGACATGATACATAACTAAGTCAACTTGTGCATAAAAGTTAGGATTATACCAACTTGGTCAACCTAGTTTCACAAATATCAAAAATAATAAAATGATATAAATGATAAGTGTTAAAAATAAAATAAAAGGGTTAGATTTAGATCAGGTTCATTAGAATGTATGCAATGGGAACTATAATAGATCTATAAATCAATCTTATCTCAGAAAAGATAGATCCTACTTACACTTCTAATTGGAGATACATTACATAATCAGGGTCATGACCAATATAGATCTGCTAGACCTAATTACAGGATCTCTTAACATAATAAAATCACTAAGGAGGGGTCTGAATCCTCCAATCAAGTAAAACTATGCAATAACCCTAACTAGGTCCTATGTTTTTATAGCCACTAAACTAATAACAAGTAAAGCAGAATATAATCTAGTGTTCACCAAAGCTTATGGTACAAAGTGGGGGTAATAAAAATTAAAATTAAACATGCATAGAAGACATATACTCACATAAATGTATACAAAATCCTAATTCATGGAAAATAAGTGCAAATGCATATCTATATACTCTTATAAAGGAGGAACAAAATTAGGAATACTTACCTGTAAAGATGAACCCACTGAACCTCAATATCTCACTTGGCCAAGGTGATTTGCAAGAGATTGTTATGGTATGTATAGATGACAAGGATAAATCATATCTAGGCTACAAAACCTATTAATGCATCCAAAATACTTCTCCATAAAACAAGATCTATATCTCTAAATAAAGTATGAAACCCTAAGCTTACTCCTCAAGTATAATGGTGGATTAGCAGATCCATAATATATCTTACTTCTCTTCATCATAAATGATGGAAATGAATCTATTTATATAGGTAAATCTAACCTTAAACCTTTTTAAAATTTTTTGGACAACAAGGTCAACTTGATTGACCTAGTATCACAATTGACAAAAACTAACTAGGTCACAGACTAGGTTAGCCAGGGGCCGACCTAAAACCTAATAAGTTTTATCAATAAGAATACAAGGTAGTCACTCAATTTATACCAGTGTATGTAATATTTTCTTATGTGACATTAGAACATGTCTATTGTATGTGGCCACTAGCCTTATTATTTGACATTGCATTTATTATATTTGTGTGCTTGTCGATCTTGTTGAGTTTGATGAGTGTCATGATCTATATCATGCAATAACTATTTCATAACATGCTTTTATTAGAACTACCACTATGAGATTCATTGATATATTTATATAGATTTGACACTTTAGGCCTTGCCTTGTATTTTATGTAGATGATTTGAATGATACATATCTTACTATGATGACATACATTTTCACATATGCTAAAATATTCAATGATTACATATTGATACACATGATATGGTTAAATTTTATTTTGAGATGAGTGACTTTTAGGACACATCCATCACTTCAAAAGGGGGACATTTCAGTGGGTTTTTAATACATAATACAAGCCTTTACGAGAATAAATTAGTTTTAAGTACAAAATATAGTTTCAAATAATTCACTATGGTACACAATTTAATTATTGGTAAAAAATATGGGGACAGTTGCCATGCATATGAACTCATATTGCAATAAAAAAGTACATATTCATATATTTTGGGTGCATGAAATAGATTCATGCACAATCTCAAATATAATTTTCAAAATTTACATCTTCATATAGTTATAGATTTCATGTTTATGACATGGGGGCATGCTATAAATTCATGCCATACTTTCAATACTATTTTCTATCCATGGTTGTGGTAGGAGCATGTATGTTCTCCATTATATTTTGCTCATGCATATAGGAACTAAATAATAAAGTGATAATTTAATATAAAAACCATCTACAATGGTTGTTTAGTTAAAGTACATAGTGTATAACTTAGAGATTAGACGCCCTCTAAAATTATATCCTACAAATCAATGATGAATTCCAAGCCATTTATGACTTGGGGTTACAAAGACAAACAATGTAAGTTAAGGTTTTTTATGTCCCTAAATGGGTTCTATTTTTTAATCATGTTTGATCTAAATTGGGGCTTGATCACCCTAAATTCATCATTGGTTCAATAAAAGAACCAATTCCCACCAAATGCTTCATGCTCGAGGCACCAATTATCTAATGCTTCAAGGAATCATCATCTTCAATCGGAGTTATAAAATTAGTAATGGTTTCACACATACATGTGTATTCCTCCATTATATCTCTTTTAAAGTTTTAAAATTTTTAAATTTCAAGTTTTTTTCAAATTTCAAATAAACAAAATGACTACTGTATGAGTTTTTGTAGGGTTTGTTTAGTTAAAGTGCCTTACACAAATGAAGTATTTGCTCAAAGGCAAAATGTATTTTACACACTTGGGCATATCTTTCATTTTAATATATTAACTTAATTTATACAACAATTAGGGGGCCAATGTAGTCACTCAATTTTGGTCATGAATATTTAATACTGTTAGTTTTGGCCCATTTTTACTTTAATTGCTTGATAACTTAATTTGGCCCTATTTTTCCATGTCACTCTATCCTAAGTACTTGTATGGACATATCCCTTTCTAAATTATTATTTTATGCATACGTAAATGTTATTAATAACCAAAAACCTATTTAAGCATCTATATGGACATCTTAGATCCTTAATTTTAAATGTTAACTTCCAAGACATAATCAATTAGAATGGGACAAGACCAACAATTAAAATTGTCCTAATGGGTTGACCCTATCTTTCACCCCAGTAATAGATTATTTTTAAAGATAAACCCTCCATTATAGGTTGGTTATCTATTTTAAAGATAACTAGCATGAATATTTCCCCTTTTATATTTATATAAAGGGACATCTAGGTCACTTATTGTATCACTTGGAAATTACAATATTGATGTACACTTACATTACTATACACTTAACAAAGCTTCCCAATTATTCTCAAATATGATTTTCTCACTTTAAGCAACCTTAGTCAAGTAAAGAGTATATTATACCCAAGTAAAATAAATCATTATCAAGTATTCAATCCATATCTAGATGTTTACATGTAACAAAAGGAACATAATTTCTCAAAGCATTTTACATGGTAGAACTATGTGGGCTTGATTTCCCTATTTGGAGTATTGGATATTTAGGAAATGTTCAATCATCATGGGGGTGATTGGGGTCAACTCAAGACATTACACTCCCCCTTTTCTCTTTGTAAAATTCTATCTATCACAATCTCTATTAGGGTTTTAAATTTGAGGAAGCCATTTTTAGGTCATCCACACATAGCCAAAGGTTAAATTTTTTCAAATGTGTATTTTAAGTAAAAACAACTATGCCCTAATTTTATTAATTTTATACAGAAGATAGGATAAAATCACAAAGGATATTAGTGGTATTCAATCGTATCCCCTTTTAGTCAGTTTTGACCCTAATTACTGATCTTTATAATTTATATTGTAGAATGGATTACAAGAAATGATTAGTCAAGCATTAGTCCAAGAATCAAATAAAAATGCATAGAGAGATAACTAAATCAAGCCAAACTCTTTATGTAGGGTTTGCTAATAACAATAAGATATAAATGAAAGAAAGTAAACCATTACCTTCTCAAGTTACTGCATTGCTCAAAAGCAGCTCAAAAACATGTTCTCCCCTTGATCAAGCATTCTTGTCTTCATCAACAATGGTGGAAAACTCCTCCAATGTCTCAAGAACACTACACAAAACCTAGGCTCACGATATTGAAACTATCTAAGTGCCTATTAAATGAAGCTAATCCAAATATGAATAATACAATAATCAAAACACAAATGAGTTGTGAAGATATTTTAACATTATAAAATTATAATAATTGAGCTTAAAAATGATGTTATATTCCCTCTTATTTATAGATTTTTGAGATTGATCAGAATGAATTATGACCATCCATCTTGAGATCAAGATGTGTGGTCAAGAATCCATTCAATTTTGGAGGTTAAAATCAATAAATTCCCTCATAATGATTTGAGAATAAGGAAAATTAACAAGGCATGGTTGACATTAAAGAGGCATGAGAAGCCATAATTTGATATTTTATGCATTTATGGCTTAATGGATGCCACCCCATATGATGATGTCACTAGGTGATGTAGATATCAACAATCAATTTCCAATAATGAGATATTTAATTAAGTTCCATGGAATTCTTACTTAAGCTCTTAATTTGAATTAATTAGCTTAAATAAGGTTAATCAAGTATAGTGTAATTCTTTGGAAATTGATGCACAATTAATCAAAATGATCATAATGTCATATTACTAGGTCATAATTTGACTCAAGAAGAATTGGAAGGCAATGTTAGATACATTGGAACCATGTTCCCATTTAGGATGTTACCAACATAAAATAACAAAGGTGCGTGATGTATACTAATGAATTAGAAGAAAAATAATGATCCAGAGCATAAAAAGGCAAAATCATCATTTTGAATCGTAATGAATTGATCAGAGTTAGAAAATTATATAAAATACATTACCTCATTTAGGGATACATTAGCCTAAATCAACGGTTATATATGACAAGTTTGAACCATTTAGTGTGTTTTATGGATTTTGGCCTAAAATGTGTATTTTGGTGAAATTTGAGTAAGATTGATAATTTTAACACAAATGGTGTTAGGAATTGGATGTCTAGATTTTACCCCTATTTGAGAAGGTGTAGTGAGACATTCAGGTGAAGAAACATCTTTTCAAAGAAAAGAGTTATCAAGAAGAAATTAGAAATGACCCATGATGCCTCCTCAAAAGAACATACTAGGATGAAAGAGAAGGATGGACTCTCAAAAAGAGAGGGACAATGAGAGATTAACCCATGGAATATATTACATCCAAATGAGATAATTCTTGCATGTGTGGTTTCCATCAATAATCAAAATATAATTAGAGGTATAATGGGACCCAAAGATGGGAAGGATTAAATCCAAACATATAAGTGACACACTTTAAATGTACCCAATTTGAGAGTGCAAGCTATGTGTTTATGACATTGATCAATCCTGAGACAAGATGCACATCAAAAGGTTTCAACATATAAGTGACACACTTTAAATGTACCCAATTTGAGAGCTTGGAATTAGAGGAAAATAAGAACATAGTCTCCATAAAGATGATAATAAGAGGTTCCCTAGTAGATCATATATGATTATGATAAGATAATTATGCCCTTACATAGCTAATTTTGATCATCGATAAAGAATAAATAATGGTTTGCCTTATAGGGCTGATTTGATTCAAACATTTTTTAGATTTTATGCCCCAACATGAGTGATTGGAAAGCAAAATAGATCAAGGAAATAACCTATTACATAGTTTAAAATGAGTGGGCACAAACATACATGTGATGGTAAAATGGCTTGGAAAGCCAAAAGAAACCAAGCATATGAGAATGTATAAAGTGATGAAAGAGATGAAAATATGAATGGAAGATAGCTAAGATGACCTCAATATGAATTGTGTGTTATCTACATAGTCCAATAAGACCTCAAGCTAATGTAATTCTCTCAAGAAATAAGATAGAATGGAATGAGGGATGATGAAAAATAACTAAAGTTTAATTAGACTCATGATGTATGTGAAGAGATGCATGTCTAAGCATAAACTTGAGTGTAAAAATACATGTTACCTAGATACCTAATTTCATATCATGAGCCTAGATAATGCATTGTGTTCTTGAGAATTGTTCATTAGAGTGATGCTGATATTTAAGACTTTGAAACCTAAGCACAAAGTGATTGTTATAGAAAAATAAATTAGGCATCATAAGTATGAATAAATTACAATGACATAATATTCCAATTGTGCTGAGCTAGTTCAGATGTGAATACTTATAACTAAGGATAATGGTAAATAATGACCAAAACCAAAGTTATAGTTATTTACATTTAAACAAAAAAACACAGATAAATAAAAAGATAAACATAAATGGACCTAAATTAAAATCAAGATATGAATAATCAAGATTTAAGTAAGAACAATAATGTTTAAAAATGAAAAGAAAAAACATCTGAATGACATAGGATCAAGATATGAATAATCAAGATCTATGTGGTCCATTAAGATGTTCTTGAACATAAAAGAGAGAAGAAAAATCAAACAAAAAAATAAGAAACCAATAAAAATCAAATAAACAAAATGATCCAAGAACAAATTAATAACATAGGATCAAGATATAAATAATTAAGATCCATGCAAATCATCAAGATGTTATGAAACACAAAAGAGATAAACAAAGACATATAGGGAAACACAAGAACAAGATGAGACAAGAAGTAATAAAAAGAGAAAAGGAGAAGAAATAAATGGAGAGGTGTGAAAGCACAAAAAAACACTAATAAAATGCAACAAAACACCAAGAAAATTTAACAAAACACCAAGAAAACTCAAATAAACACACACAAATAAAAACTAAGTTAGTGTGGTTTAAAGACAATTATTTATGCACATGTGGTTGAGGCGTCACTTTTAATGACAATGTAATAAAGAACATAAACATAAAAGTTTTTACTTAATTAAAGAGGAACAACAACATAATAAATGGGGAAAGAGAAGAAAAGGAATGGGTTGGTTGAGCTGACTCTAGATGTACAAGACAAGTGGACACTGCCTACATAGCTCCATAGATGCATGTTCTAATATGAACTTCAGGCCAAATATAGTTCTCCCAGGAAGTGGGATAGAAGACATGATGATGAATAGAAACATATGATCAATGTTTTATAAGAAAATGGAAGACTTGACAAATGAGATTGGTCTTGCAAAATAGCAAGGTGGTGGGATGAGAGAAAATAATCTTGCAAAATGGCAAGTGCATGGAACAAGCTGACTCACACAGTGGAAAGTCAGTATTATAAAATGCTTACAAAATGGTAAGAGTGTGATGACAAGAATGCATAAAAGTGTGAGACAATATTTTTATTATTTTATGAATTAATTATCTGATGTTTTTGGTATTTTTGAGATAAAATATTCATAAAATGGGACTATCTACTAAAGTAGATGCTCATCTGAGAGTAGAAGTTCTAATAAAATAGCTAAGCTGAATGTAGTGACACTCATGGATATAGACAATGGACTAGGGAGCTAATTGATAGTTTTAATAATAGCTAAATCTAGATACAATGACACATACTTATAAACTGGTGAGAGTGAGGATCTTAAAAAGACAACAATGCCTATAAAGAGCAAAAAATGTAATATAGAATAGTGTGTAGCATGAAATCAATCTAAATAAATATGTTGCAGGCAAAGAGCCTAATTAGACCCAATGTTCTTGTTTACTCATCTGTAGAAGCTACAAAAAGCTATTATGGCTAAACTAATTTATAGAACGGACATCTAATGCATTTATAAGACATAATCATGATCATAATTTGTTAAGGGATAAAAGCATTCAAGCTTACAACATGCCCAAGACATAACAAAGAATATGGTTCTCCAAGAGAATGGTCCAAAGAATAGGGTCCAATACATGAATGGTCCAGGGTGGGATAAAGAATAGGGTTCTCTTTCAAGAATGGTTCAAAGAATATGGTTCTAAAAAATAATGATCTAGGATATGGTAAAATGTGTTCAGAGTGCCAATAGTTCAAATCATTCAATATATAGAGTCATAAAGAGTGGTTTAGGGTAGTATAAAATATGTTTAGGGTAGGATAAAATGGTAGGATAAAATTACTTCAACACAAGTTGGCCCCCAAGTCAAGGGTCTTGTAGATAATGATTCAAAGCTGTTCATGCATAAAAACTCTTAAGGTGCACAATGTTCATGAGATCTAGAAAATCTTCACCATTTGGTTTAGCTAGTCAATATGACCTTGATCCATAGTTCACCATGATAACAAATGGTCCTAACTAATTAGGTTGAAACTTACCTTTATTTTTGCATTTATCATTCATGTTATTTTGGTTTTCTTTCAAAACCAAATCACCAATCTCAAACTCCCAAGGGAGAATGTGCTTGTTGTAGCTTCTCCACAATATGTTATGATAGGCCTACAATTTTTTTAGGGTAGAAAAATTCTTGCCAACAAGAAGTTTTAATTCTTACAGCCTTGAGACTCTATAGTTCTACTCATCTTCAATATGTTCCAATGATACTCGCAATGATGGTAGATAAATATCAATTAGGATAATAGCTTTAGTGCCATAGAAAAGGGAGTTAGAGTGGCTCCTATTGGGGTTTGATGATTGGTTATATAATCCCAAAGGATAGGAAATATTTGTAAGTTCTAATTATGGCCAACATCATTGACAATCTTCTTTAAGATGGATACAATGGTTTTATTTCATGCCTCATCTTTTCCATTACCTTGCAATTTATATAGAGTTGATTTCTTATGCTTGATCTTGAATTTTAAACAAAGATCTTTGACATCTTAGTTTACAAAGGATCCACCATTATTAGATATAATACAGGTTGGGATTCCATATTTATAGATGATATGGTAATGGATGAATTTGGCAATCTTCTTCTCGATAACATAAGTGAGAGGAATGGCCTCAATCCACTTAGTAAAGTACTTGGTTGAAATCAAAATATGTTTATGGCCATTTGAAGATGATGGGTTAATTTTATTGATTAGATCAAGGCCACATGTTGAGAATGGCTAGGGTGTTGTGATTAGATGTAGTGGTAAAGAAGGTACATATATCAAGTTTCCATGTTGATAACAAGGGACACACTTTTTCACATAGTTTCAAGAATTAGTCTCCATTTTTGGCTAATAATAGCTTATTTTGAAGAGATTCTTTGCTAAGACTACACTGTTGGTGTGGGTCCCACACATTCCTTTATGAACCTCCTTCAAAACTAGTTTAGATTTTCTCAAAGATAAATAATGAAGAAGAATTCCATCATAACCTTTTCAATATAGTGTTTCCAAGGAGGGTATAACATGATAAGTGCTGAAGGGATAATTTATAGTGGTTATTGGAAAGATTGGATGGGAATACATGATCATGGAAGTAATTATAAAAAACTTGGTATCATGGTAATTCAGGAGAGGGATTGTGACCAAAAATGGTGAATAGCCTTTTTGAATCTAGTAAGACATGTGCAAGCCATAAAATATTTTTGATCAGGAATTGATACTATTTAGCAATGCCATCCATTTGTGACATGTAACCAGTCATCACCATTGCATTGGTGGATTTATTTTTTTCTCTTAGAACTTATTCAAACTCTAAAGATTTAAAATGTGTCTTGAGGTTATCGATAATTTGCTTGTAAGGAACAAGTTTGTCATCTCTTTATTTGATACTGATCAATGGTCTAATTGATGATCAACTAGGAATCACCATAGACCTTCAAGCTCTGAACATCCCACTATATGTCAAGGTGAAGCCTTGTGATCAATGCCTCATACTCAACCATATTATTTGTATAATGAAATTGTATATGAAATGCTTTGGGAATGAGATCCCCCTATGGTGTTATTAATAATATGCCGCTCTAGATCCATGGGATGTGAATGAGCCATCAAAATACATTATCTATTTTCAAGTTCCTATGATGCCTATTCTATTTCCATAATAGAATCATCAATGAAGTCAAATTTGAGAGGTTGAATATCTTCAATAGGAGCTTTTGTAAGCTGGTCAATAATTACTTACCCTTTGATTACCTTTTGATTCTGGTACTCAATGTCAAACTCACTTAGGTGCATAACCCATTTGGCCATACATACTTGGAAAGCTACTTTAGATAAGAGCTTGAGAGGGTCCACCTTGGTTATGATAATAATTTTGTTGTTTAGCATATAATGTCATAATTTATGAGTAGTGAACACCATAGCCAAACATGCCTTCTCAATAGGCATATAATTATGTTCATAATACACCAATGTGTGGCTTAAATAATAGATAGCATGTTCCTTACCATGATCATCATGTTGGGCTAAAATTTCCCCTAGTTCATACTCTATGGTTGATATGTAAAGAAGTAGTGGCTTTCCCTATATTGGTGGTCTTAAGACTAGAAAATTGGCCAAGTATGTCTTAAGATTGCAAATGCTATCTAAAAATATTTTTCCAATTAAAATGTCACCCCTATCTTCAAGATATGGGTAAATGGGTGGCACTTATCAACCAATTGAGAAATGAACCTGCATATAGATTGGACCTTTCCTTGTAGGTTTCATAGCTATTTAAGATTATTTGGTGGAGGCATGTCCATAATAGACTTGAATTTTATAGGGTTGACTTAGATCCTTGTTTGTGATACAATAAAACGTAAAAATTCTTTGATGTGAATGTGAAGACACATTTCTTAATATTTAGGTAGACTTTATATTCATGAATCCTCTCAAAGATTCTTCATAAAAAGTCAGGATGTCCAGTTCATGTTTTTGATTTTCCTAGTATATCATCAACATAGTCCTCAAAAATATCATGCATCATGTTATGGAATATGATATTCATGGAATGTTGACATGTGGCTCCAACTTTATTCAAGCTAAATGACATGAATTAGTTATAGAATGTTCCCCATAGAGTGGTGAATGTAGTCTTATCTTGATCTTCTTGGGCTATCTTGATTTGATTGTATCTAAAAAATCCATCCATTAAAGAAAACATCTCATACCTAGTAGTGAATTCAATAATGATGTTGATGTTGGGTAGAGGAAAATCATCTTTAGGGCATGCTTTTTTAATATATCTAAAATTAGTACAAGTACATATACCCAATGTCTTTTTATTTACTAGGACTATGTTTGAGATCCATTCATAATAATCCAATGGCCTAATAAAACCTTCTCCTATCAAATTTTTTAGTTCTACTTTAACCAATAGGGTGATGCATGGATGCATTTTTCTCAATTTATGCTTGACTAGTTTAGCATCAGGATGGACAACAAGGTGACGCACAACCAAGTTTGGGTCTAGGCCTGGCATGTTAGAGTATGCCCATACAAATATGTCAATATAATACCTTAGGAGGGATATAATTTGTTCATGTTCTGCTTCAATAAGGGAATCTCTAAGATAAACAATTTTGGGATCTTCATAAGTTCTCAAGTTCACTTCTGTCAAGGAGTGTGGATCCATCTTCTATAATTATAGGCAAGGTATGATCATGATCATCTTATTCTACCACATCTTTTTGTTGTTCTTCCCAAAGTTATGGATAGTATGATGAATCAAAATCTACTATCTTAGGTAAATGCCAAGTAGTAAAAACCTCTGGAAACTCAAGAGCAAGATGCTCAAACATTTGTTGTTATTATGAAGAAATTATTTTACTAGCTATAAAACTTGGGTTAGATGGACCTTCTACATCCTAAGGGAATGAAAAAATTTTCCCACCTAAAAGTGCCTAAAATAAGTTTTGACTCAAAGGCTTATCTTTATCTTTAATTTTTTCCTAACCAACAAGTGTCTCAAAGAGGTTTTCAATCAAAGATATCAATGTTTGATATTTATTGCGAACAAGAAAATTTTCTTTCTCTCCAAAGTAGGTAGAAGGATCTTATAAAAAATCAAAGCCTTGTTTATGATCACCAATGGGAAATCCATATCTTAGGTCCATGCATTCTAAAATTGATTCTTCATTATGAAACTCATTGAGGAGTATAACTGAATCTTGCTGGTCCTAATCAATGAGTTTGGAATGGCAAAGACATAGGTAATAATGAGGATTTTCTTCAGGATGGGAAGCTCCAATGGTAAAAATATAGTGTTCTACTTTAGGAAGGAAATCACTAATAGAATGGGTTCTTGCTTCAGGATGGGAAGTTTCAATAGTGGGATATGTTTATGCTTTAGTAAGGGAAGCTCCAATAGGTGTTATGGTTAAAATGACATTGGAATCAAATAGGTCTATATTAACAAGCTCACCAAAAGGTCTATAATGGGATTCTTCATCACTATTAGGAGTCTCATCACTAGTAATTTTGAAAGAGTCACCATCAAAAGTTATGAAGTCACCCCCAAGTGATATATATCCAAGACCATGATTCCAATTAACTACTCTTGCTGATATGGGTTCTAGGATTCCTTGCACTTGTGGGTCAGGGCCTTTTCCTATATAATCAAGATGATCCATGATTCAATTAGGGATTAGAAACTTTAGATTCTAAAAGCAATTAGTAAGGCCTTTAGAATATAACTAATCTCCCTCAATAAAATCATCATGATATTTCTTTGGCACAACAATAGGTATAAAAACCATCAATGGTTTTTGTTGTTTCTTCTTTGGTTTCCAAATCTTGTTAGGTTCATTAAGAATATATGAAGGTTTAGGATTACCATATGTGTTAGGGTATTCAATAAAATTTGTAACACGAAAGGTATCCTTTAAATGATACGTGGAAATGCCCACATCTTCAATAACAACTTACTTCACAACACCTATAAGAAATGGATTGTTCGAAGTGGAAGTTAGATCACTAGGGTTGATGTAATTAGATGGAGATGGATATGAAACTATGGCTTTGTTCTTCTTCATAATGAATTTAGATACTAGGCAATATTTATAATTCCAGAATTTAGCCTCAAGATGTTTACAGTATTGATATGGTTGTTGATCAATAGGAATAGTAACCTTGATCCCATCATGGGAAACTTAAGGCACTAGTTTAGGGTGGAAGGAATGGCTTGTACTTCATGAATCCAAGGATGGCCAAAAAGTATGTTATAAGGAAGTTTAGTAGCCACAATATGGAATAATGTATGGTGAGAAATGGACCTGACCATGACTAGTAACTAGATTGTGCCTAAATATTCACTTTTGGCATTATCATAAGCCTTGATTGTAATCATTTTTGGCTAAATGTATTTTTTAGCATAGCCCAATCATCATACTAACTTGATAGATATGATGTTCAGCCCCAAACCATTGTTTATAAAAACCTGCTTGATCTTGTGATCTACAATGATTATCTCAAAGTATAATAGGTTATTGTGATTTGGGCCAAGAAGGGACATGTCTTTTTGGTCAAACATGATTTATCAAAATGAAGACAAATATCTGACTAGGTTCTAGAACTTATCAAGATTTATATCATTAGGCACAGTGGATTCTTTCAAAAGGTTGCTCAAAATAGTTCTATGGATGTTAGATGTCTACAAGAGTTCCAATATGGAAATGTATGCATGGGTTTTGTTGAATTAGTCTACTAGACTATAAGGCTTTTTGATTGTGGATTGAGTTTTTTTAGCTTTTGTTAGAACAATATTTGGATTTGGGATTGTTAACACAATGTTCTCATTAAGTTTCATGGAAGAAGTAGGTGAAGGGCCTTGGATGGTGACTTAAAGGTGTCTAGTTGCGACTTCATAACCTAGAGGTGGTAGGGAGTCATTATAATTAGAAGAGGAAGGCAAAGGGCCTTGGATGGTGACTCATGGGTGTCTAGTTATATTGCTATAGTTTTTAGTTGATGAGGAGCCTTTATAGTTATAAGAGGGGTATTTTTGTTCAAAACTAGTAACCCATACAAATGGAGTTGCAACTGCACTACATGAAATCGACATGATATTAACAGGGGAGAGGGTGTTGACCCTATAATGATGGGTCCCATGATATGAGGAACATGAGATTATCCACCTGGTTTCATAGTAACATTGGTAATGTGAGTAGTAAAAATGTGCCCCACAATATTATTATAGTCATATAACATGTTATTATAAGCCACATTATTAGTATGGGCATTATGATTCTTATTATGCTCATTATGATTAAAACTATGATGTTGGTTCTGATTCTACCTTTATCCTTAATTCTGACCTTGGTTTTGATTATTTCTTTGTGTTGGTGGATTATGTCAAGGAAAGGGATCCTTGTATATCCCCATATCTTGATTAAGGGCCAACTTAATCTCCAGTTCACCACTTTCAATGAAGTCTTCAATGATGTGTCATAATTAGACACAATGATACACACCATGAATAGCTACATGATGGAAGTTATACCACTCATTCTCTTTGTACCAATCTATTTTTGGTTGATCTTGAGGAAATGGCCTTGGTACTGGCCATATAATCAGATTTTCTACTATGAGCTTTTGAAGTCCTATTTCAATTGGTTCTCCTAACTTGCTAAAGACTCTAAAATTTTTATGAAATGTTTTGCATGGAGGTTGTATATGTGAATTAGGTGGTGGATTTTGGGAGGCTAATTGTAAATTTGGAGGAGGTAGAGATTGCACCATTTGTATATGTCATGTTTCAGTCACCCCATTTCCAACCATGTTCTTATTCTTGTTAAAGCACTTAAGCTTATCTTGCATAATATTATATGTAGATGATTGGGCCTGATTTGATGTTTGGAATTGTGCAAAAATATCGACAAGACCCTTATCAATAAGGGCCTTCTCAATCTGCACCCCTTTGTTAATAATTTCCTCAAATGAGTTATCACAAACTAGATGTAGATTATGTGCAACCTCAAGATGTAAGTTTTATGAAAATATATTTGCTAACTCTTTGTCTAGCAAGTTATGTTGAAAGTGACCCACCAATGCTCTCCATATCTATAGATATGCAACAAAACTTTCACCATAATGTTGTTTGGCTTTGCGAAAGTCTACAATGGTCAGTTCATATTCTACGTTATAAGGGAAATTGTCTTGAAGGATATCCTTAATATGAACTGAATGTTTGGGTCTCTAATTTTTTAAAGTGACAAAAGGTTCATGATGGTTAAATAATGTTTGTTCCATTTCTAGGGGAATTTTTTCCAATATCTCTTGTGACTTTAATTATTCATTTAGGTTACCTTGATCTACCATTGTTATGTTCTCAAAAAATGTTTGTTACATAATCTCAATCACATTTCTTTGCTCTTTTGAAGCATCATTGTGAATTGAATTAGATACCAATGAGTTAGTTAAGTCCATGATAAGCTGTTCGACATATCATTGACTTATTTTCTTGATCTTTGCTATAAGATCAAGATTTGTGGGTTTTGACTCTATAAGCATTTCTTTACCTTTATTAGAAGAAGAAGGTATGTCTACTTGTGAAAAATCTTTCTCTTGTCATTGTCTTTCTTCTTCTCTAGCTAAGGTATGCAACTATTTCATAGGAAAATCTGAAGGTAATCTAACACCCGATTCTATCAACCTAAGAAGTGCTTCATCTTGGCTCTCTTAGTGTTGATATTCATTGTATTATTTCTCAAATCCTAATATTATAGAGATGTCCTCAAAGACAACAAAATTGTCTTGGCCATCATAATATTGCTCATCTTCATAGCTAGGGCCATAAGAGGCCCCATTATTAGTGAACCTTTGAGTCATGTCTAAAAAGAGTTGTTATCTACATTTGACTAAATATAGATAAATGTTTTACAAATGTCATGAACAAGGTATGGGTTTGATCTTCTCTTTCAAAAAATGACTAAGGTACCAAAGAGACTATAAAAAGGAGAGTGGCTTAGAACCACACACGATTAAAATATTTGGCTCACAAATTTACTAAACTTTTGGTAAAGTCAAAATCATATAAATTGGAAGAGGGTATGATAACTCAAAAATATAGAGTTTGACTTACACACTAAAATGTAGACCTTTACGATATGTCAATACTGTAAAATCTAGTTTAACTTCTTTAAGTTGACATTGTTGATGCCTTAAAATTGTGCTTGATTTTAATCAACAACAATGGAAAGTTTCAAGCTGTGGGACAATGTGGCTTGAAACAACCTCCAAATTTTAGAGAATCTGGTCTCTTATTTTGTATTAGGTGTTGGGGGAAAAGGGATAGGAGATTAAACAAAAATGCAAATGTAGGAACTAAAACCTAACTGTGGTGATGCACCTGAGTGTAATCCTAATCCTAACCTGAGCATAGTGAGACTATTATATGATACTATTACATTTAAGAGCAGACAAGTGCATGATCAATGTAAAAGATTAAAATAACAGAAAGACAGGCTCACAATAGGGAAGTC
Organism: Torreya grandis; assembly: GCA_037957365.1. Lineage (NCBI taxonomy): Eukaryota > Viridiplantae > Streptophyta > Pinopsida > Cupressales > Taxaceae > Torreya > Torreya grandis. The sequence goes on along the minus strand of JARHVA010001799.1, from coordinate 2,058,332 downwards.
TTTTTCTGAGATACAGGAATTGTCAACAAAGGCATAGTGTTCAATCTTCTTAATAGAATCTTCCAATGACATTAGAGGTGCAAAAGTCATGCACAGTTATGTAGAACTTTAGACTCTAGAAAATGGGATAGAAGTAAATAACATTTCCAATCACAACACTAGAAATTCTATAACATAGACTACTTTGCAAATGACACAGATAACATCAACAAGGGCATAGTGTTCAATTTTATTAATGAATCTTCTAGTCATACAAAAGATGCAAAAACACACACAGTCATATAAACCTTTCAACTCAGGAAAATGTAACAAAAGCAAATGATATTATTGGTCAAAAACTCTGAAAGTCTAAAACTAAGAGAATTCCCCCCCTCTTTTTTTGATTTTACAATCCTAATTATATAACTTCAAATGTCTCCTTCAATCACTTTCTTTCCTATGAAATTCCACTCCATCCTTTACTTATAGGGGAGAAAACAGATGGCACATTCAATGCCTTGGATGCATCCTGGTCTTATCAAGAACTACCCTGACTGTGGCATGGCAATCCATGTCTAGTACCTCTCTTTGCACCAAAAATTCTTTGTTCCATCATCTGTTTGGCCGCTCAACTATCTACTCTACCTCTGCTATTAAGGGATAAACAAATGGCATCTTCAATGCTTGTAAGCCCCAAAAATCTACTCGGTGCATTGTTCTATCTACATGGAGTAACTCTCACTGAATTTCCCCCCATTTTCACTGTAACAGGTAGACAGGCACTTTGAAACGGAAGAGGACACTTAGTCAATTTATGAATTTTCCCTCTTGTTGTCTAGAAGGCACCAGAGGATGACACTTGGACACTTCCACTTTCCTTATATTCTACTCAGGAACACTCCACCTTCAACACTTGTCATAGCCTGCTTCCTTGATACTTTGCAGCTTTATCAAACAAAACTTATGCGTTCCTTACTTTGGCAACTTTTAGGAAAGGATGGATGCACATGGAAGTCTTCACTTGTTGACACTCGATGCTTCCTTAGTCCTTTGAAATAATGTTTGGGAACCCACCACAATCTTTATTTGGCAATTAGGCTCAAAGATGGTCTCTCAAAAATTGACACGTGGTGATCTTCGCTGCTCCTGGGAAGATACGTGGCATCTTTTGCTTCTCTATCTGGGGAATGTGGTGTCTCCGCTGCCTTCTTCAAAAATGTCATTCAGTGTCTTCACAACTGCCACCTAGTACTTTCCACTCTCTATGTTGCTTGGTCCATTGAAAGTCTTTGTCAAAAGGTAGAATGAAACATGGGTGCCTCTATGAGACTCAGACGCTGACATGTGGTGCATTTCACTTAGCCGTTATTAGGTACGTGGCACATTCCATGACCTTCCCAAAAGTTACAAAAGGGTGTTTGGAGGATGCCAGCTGTCCATCTTTGTCTCCTAGAAATTGACACATGGTGACTTCTGATTGAATTCAATACTTGGGCAAAATGAGATGAAGGAAACAAGAAGGGGAAAAAGACTCATGCTCAAAGGGTGACACTTGGTAGCTTCCACTGCACTTTGATACTTAGGCAAAATGAATCGGCCCTCTACTTCAAAATTATGCCGCAACATCTAAGGATACGTAGGAACCAAAATTGCAACACTCAAATCAAAAAATAAAATAAATATGATGTAGAGTAGAAAATTAATCTATATTTATTGGTGACCTCCAGGACTTTTGAGCCTGCTCAAAAAGAACCCGATTCTCGTTCGATCAAAATTTCAAAATTTACAGCTTTAAAAGAGCTGTTTGGTAGATAGAACACTCATGGTCAGATAATCCTTGCTTGATCTATAGTTCCACAAAGGCCAGATCAAGGTTGATAATATCCTTGTGTGAAAAGGTTTACAGGATCTAGACCGTGGCTTTTAACTTGGATTCTAGCTATAAAATAGGAATTAGAACAGTTTCAACCTTTGGGGTTGAGGAATCATCCCACAAGCTCTAAAAAAATATCTGATCCCTTTGTTTAACTAATAGAAATGGTTGAAGTTGATCGGCCATCAAGACCATCTTTGCATCTAGAAATGGGGAAGGCAGGCCTAGTTGCACCAATTCTTCAATGTGGTGTCTCATCTCACCGATGCCTTCTTTCACGACATCAAGACAACTTTTGCAATTGTTGGCTATGGCATTGCGTCTGAGCTCCTCATTGACCCATTTTGTGGTGGCCATTCTATCCAAGATTCCTGTAGCTGCCAATGTTGCATCCCTTACGTCATAGAGCTTCTCTAACAATGAATGGGAGTTTGTGACTCTTTTAGGGATCATGGCTAGAGTGTTTTGTATTAAATTTTATACCCTTTTGCATAGTTGTTATGCACTGAGTAGGAAGGTGAAAAATGGCTTGAGCTGGAGAATCTCTGAAGAGATTCTCACCCACACTGACTCATAGAGCTCCTTCACCAGTTTTACTACTCTGATACCTCTTGGCCTATTGGTCAGCTCAATTTCCAATTGTACTATCCTCTATTGCTCAGCCTAGAGCTGGGCTTGAAAAGTTGTAGCCTTGTTATGTTCTTCTAGTAGCCCTTGCTATGATTAGGTAACCTACAGTTGGAGTCCTTCGACTCTTCCCTGTAATGTTGCATTTTCCTATCTTAGAGTTGTTGCTACATCCTTCACAAGTGCAAGATCTATCTTCAATGAATCATTTTGGGCTTGAATTTCCCATTGAGTCTGGAGGGAAACAATATCTTGCAACTATTTCTATAGACTAGCTATCTCATTGTCTTTCCTATTTATTTGTTTAGCCAAACTATTATAGTTTACCTTCTCCTGGGCCAAATCAGCCTCCATCTTCTGTAGTCTCCTTGATTTTTTCAAGTAATCTTCTGTGACCGTATAAGTGGATTCGATCAGTAGCTCGACTCTATCTTGAGGCCTGAACAGGGACATGTCAATGGCCACTGCGTTTATGGTTTAGTCTTTTAGCTGCATTTGTTTGCTTGGCCTGGCAACGTTGGGTGACAAATGGGTCACTATCAGTTTCTATTGGATGGGGTCAAATTATGACCTCAAATGTGGAATAGCCAACATTTTATTCTCCTTAATCCTCTTCTTCTCCAATTGGGCTTCTCTTGCCTTCCTAGCGACATCAGCCTACATCTAGAAGGTAGAAGGGGATGCAATATGTTCCCTTGTGAAGGGAAATCCTTGTGGCAGGCTGTATTGGAGAGCCATTGGCTGGCTAGGGGTGAGTTGTAGGGGCATATTTCTAGGAATAGAGGGGGAGAAATAGGGTAATGTTAAGGCTTGATGCATTAAGGATGAGGTGAATTGTGAAATGGGAATGGTAGCAGTGGCAGGAGGTGTCATTTGGCTCGGTGGAGGCACCGCGTCGGTAGGGTGAGGAATGGATTGAGAGGGAGAAGGGGGAGTAATTCCTACTTGAGGAGAAGTTGCAGTGCTCTACACTGGGCACTGTGAAGGTTCTTCTTCCTCTTCTGGGTCCAATTGGAACTGCACCCTTCTTCTCTTCTTGGGTGTTTTTGATGTTCCTACCATCTCTAAATATCTTGTATAATAACCTGTTATGAACCTTTTGCAAGATAAAAACATGCTTGCTGCAAGAAATTTCACTAGGTGCCACAATCACAATGAGCAAGATATTTTCACAGGAATGATTAAGAGTTTGTAAAATTTAAAATTTGCTAAGGGATATTTATGGGCCTATCAAGTCCTAAATAACATTAAATTAAGGTGACTATTAGCAAATCCTACTCAATCTTTGGGAAACAACGAGGTAGACACATTATGAGTGTAAGGTACCTTAGAGATTTTGAAAGATTTGGGGAAGCATTTATTGTGGCAAAATTTAAAGAATTTAAAGCTTTTAAGACACCGACTCTGCGTTTAAAATGATTATTTTAAAAGAAATGTGGGAAACCAAAAAACAAAACAAAGCAATGTGAGAATGGAAACTACCTAACTACATTAACTACAAATCCTTATTTTCCTTCAGGATCAAAAATGAACTTTCCAACATCTTCTTTATGACAAGCCAACTTGTGTTGCCATACCAGTGATTACAATGGGTATACCTTTGATGGGATGTCCTCTGCACCAGCCACACAAATTTTCTTGCACTCGAATGAGTATGAGCAAAACGTGTATTTGACACCTATGAACTCTTCTTGTCCTTGAATGCCCATCGAATACTAGTTCTTCATGTTGTCAAGTGTCATCAGGAAATCATTGGCTATTGGTTCTTTACTCTGTGCCTTTTGATATCCATTATCTTTTAGCTCATCTTCTTCAGATTCCAGCTTTATTGCATCAGTATGCTCTTTGATGATTTCATCCTCTTGAAAGGATGAATCTAAAAATTGGCATTCCTTCTACATACTTAGTTGAGTCTTGATGCTATCTTCTCCATACTTGGCCAATCCATAGCCTTCTTGTAGGATAGTGTCATCTGTCTCAATGACTTGGTCAAGGGAGTATCCATGTTCCTCTGTATCTTCTTACAAAGTAAGGAAAAAGTTAGAAATGATCTCCTCCTCATCTAAAGTGAAGGAAAAAGCTTATGGCTTATCCTCTTTCTCATCAAAAGGGGAATCTACGGTGATTTCCTCCTTATCCGTACTTATGGAATCCTCTTGACTAGCTATGAATTGAGCATATTCTTCTGCATACTCAATTGCCTCTTTCAAAATATATTCTTCTTCAAAAGGGGATGAAGAAGAAGGTTGTGATGGAAAACAAGAAGCTTCTTGAGTAAGGGAGGAAGGGACTTGAGGGGAAAGTGAGAGTTTGGGGTCCTCTTGACTTGTTGTTATCATAGACTCTGCATTATTGGGGAAACGATCTTGACAAGTCTGACCTTGTTCATGAACACGGGTGGCATATGTTTGATATGGGATTTATGGTGGTGGATATGAAGTTTGGTAGACTTGGTAAGGCTAGTTCTCATGAACTCTTAGCCTTTCTTCTAAAAATGCAATCAATCCACACACATCCAACATTTCATATGTAAGTTCTTGCCAATTTTCCCTTTCAATGGGATCCCACTCACTTTTGATCAGGTCTATTGCTTCCCTCACTTGATAGATGACATGACAAGGAATTTCTTGGCCACATTCCCTTTTGCTATCAAGCTCTAACACACATTTTTTAAATCCCAACAATGCTTTCTTGAAGGTGAAAATGAGATTAGACTGGGCATAAAATTGGTATAGCTCGTGGCCATGTGCATCCTCATTACTTAGAGATGTTTTAGGAGGAACTTGATCTTGATTAAATATATAAGGAGAATAGGACTCATAGCTATGAGTAATAGAGTTATACATACCAAAGGGATTTCTTGATGATACTGTTTGATCGGCTGATGACTTAGAGTCATTGTTGGTGTTGATGAAAAACTCCAAAGGCTAATTGGCTGAAGAATACACCAAAATTTCTTTAACTCCTTAAAATATTTGTCCCACCGGACGTGCCAAAAACTATTGATGCCTTAAAATTGTGCTTGATTTTAATCAACAACAATGGGAAGTTTCAAGCTATGGGACAATGTGGCTTGAAACAACCTCCAGATTTTAGAGAATCTGGTCTCTTCTTTTGTATTGGGTGTTGGGGAAAAGGGATAGGAGATTAAACAAAAATGCAAATGCAGGAACTGAAACCTAACTATGGCGATGTGCTTGAGTGTAATCCTAATCCTAACCTGAGCACAGTGAGACTATTATATGATACTATTACATTTAAGAGCAGACAAGTGCATGATCAATGTAAAAGATTAAAATAATAGAAATAGAGGCTCACAATAGGGAAGTCTTTTGCTGAGATACAAGAATTGTCAACAAAGGCATAGTGTTCAATATTCTTAATAGAATCTTCCAATGACATTAGAGGTGCAAAAGTCATGCACAGTTATGTAGAACTTCAGACTCTAGAAAATGGGATAGAAGAAAATAACATTTCCAATCACAACACTAGAAATTCTACAACATAGACTACTTTACAAATGACACAGATAACATCAACAAGGGCATAGTGTTCAATTTTCTTATTGAATCTTCCAGTCATACAAAAGATGTAGAAACACACACAGTCATATAAACCTTTCAACTTAGGAAAATGTAACAAAAGAAAATGATATTTTTGGTCAAAAACTCTGAAAGTCTAAACCTATGAGAATTCCCCCCCTCTTTTTTTGATTTTACAATCCTGCTTATATAGCTTTGGATGTCTCCTTTGATCACTTTCTTTCCCACACAATTCCACTCCATCCTTCACTCATAGGGGACAAAATAGATGGTGCATTCAATGCCTTGGATGCATCTTGGTATTATCAAGAACTATCCTGACTGCGGCATGGCAATCCATGTCTAGTACCTCTCTTTGCACCAAAAATTCTTTGTTCCATCATCTATTTGGCCGCTCAACTGTCTACTCTACCTCTGCTATTAGGGGAAAAACAAATGGTGTCTTCAATGCTTATAAGCCCCAAAAATCTATCTGGTGCACTGTTCTATCTACTTGGAGTAACTCTCACCGAATTTCCCCCTATTTTTGCTGTAACAAGTAAACAGGCACTTTGAAACAAAAGAGGACACTTAGTCAATTTATGAATTTTCCCTCCTACTATCTAGAAGGCACCGGAGGATGACACTTGGCTGTTTCTACTTTCCCTATATTCTGCTCAGGAACACTCCACCTTTGACACCTATCATAGCCTGCTTCCTCGATACTTTACAGCTTTATCAAACAAAACTTATGCATTCCTTGCTTGGGCAAATTTTAGGAAAGGATGGATGCATGTGGCAGTCTTCACTTGTTGACACTTGGCACTTCCTCGATCCTTTGAAATAACATTTGAGAACCCACCACAATCTTTATTTGGCAATTAGGCTCAAAGATGGTCTCTCAAAAATTGACATGTGGTGATCTTCACTGCTCTTGGGAAGATACGTGGCATCTTCTACTTCTCTATTTGGGGAATGTGGTGTCTTTCATTGCCTTCTTCAAAAAGGTCATTCAGGGTTTTCGTAACTGCCACCTGGTGCTTTCTGCTCTCTATGTTGCTTGGTCCATTGAAAGTCTTTATCAAAAGGTAGAATGAAACATGGGTGCCTCTATGAGACTCAGACGCTGACATGTGGTGTGTTCTGCTTAGCCGTTATTAGGTATGTGGCACATTTTATGGCCTTCCCAAAAATTACAAAAGGGTGTTCAGAGGATGCCAGCTGTCCATCTTTGTCTCCTAGAAATTGACACATGGTGACTTCTACTTGAATTTGATACTTGGGAAAAATGAGATGAAGGAAACAAGAAGGGGAAAAAGACTCATGCTCAAAGGGTGACACTTGGCAGCTTCCATTGCACTTTGATACTTAGGCAAAATTAACGGGCCCTCTACTTCAAAATTATGTTGTGACGTCTAAGGATACGTAGGAACCAAAATTGTAGCGCTCGAATCAAAAAATAAAATAAATACGATGTAGAGTAGGAAATTACTCTACAGACACTATAAAACTAGAATAAATATCTTTAGATTATGAAGAAGACAATGTGAACTAAGAAACTCACGATGTGAAAAAATGCATGAATTCTAAAGTATAAAACTTAAACCAAATGGGCAACATAATGCCGCCACATGGTGATATGTAGGGGGATAATATAAAATGTGTTATAGGACTTAAATTTCAAGTGATGTATAAGATTATTTAAGTCCACCAAGATGATAAGTTTGATTTTGGGTCTATAAAACAACCCTCAATTCAAAAAATAAAAAATTGAACCCAAGTCAAAACAATTTTAATGTGCAAATGGCAAACCTAATTTAACACATCAACCCTTGGAACCTAGAAAGGTTCAATTTTGAATGTGAATTATCAATAAGGGACTTAAGATAATTTGGGAAAATGATTTATACTTAAATGGGAAACATAACTACACCAATTATACCAAGATAACACAATGTTCTAAATGACAACTTTGAACAAGGAAAAGATGAATTTCACTTAGGCAGCGTAATACCTCTTTGTTCAATAAATTTGGGGATAATGTGTTTTGGTTTATGACATTTTATGTTAACAAGTAGTTTTGACCCAAAATAAGACCAAGTAATCTTATAAAAAGACAAATCAACTAGTTAATCATCTTAAGCCCTAAACTGACAAGGTGTGGCAAAGTGGGATTAACTAAACTAGCAAGTTTTTGAGCATTTCTATATAGAGCCCATGCACAAGACTTTCATATCAAAATGAAAGAAAAACAACATGTCAATTAGGTCCACATAATATGAATTGTTGTAAAAATGTCTTGCCCTTTTTACAATCACTACATCCATCGCTTGCTCAGTGTAGTACGATGCCCAAAATATATATACATAACTACTAAAACCACCATCCCAGTAGGTGATCCTAATTTATATATCCCCCATAGAGAAGGGTTGAAGACAATGTTAAAAGATGAAACCTTGGGTCAAGGATTCCCTACAGAACTTATAGGAGGTAATGAAGTCCCCCTCACAAGCCAAGATGTAAAAATAAAAGACAAGTAAAAGATATTTAAAGGTTGTTTCTAGATCATCAAAGCCATGCAGGTCTTGGGGAGAGCCTTGAAAACTTTTCTTTTACACCTTTGACTAAGGTAATTTGTAATAAAGATGGTGCTTTTAATCCTATAAGTTCCCTAAAGGGGATGGGTAGGAGATCATACATGCACACTATTTGTTTTTACCAATCAAATATAACAAAGTAATGATCTATTGAAGACAAAATTTGAAGTGTGTTAAATTTTAAAGAACTAAACAAAATGTGTGGTGATGTTCTTTGGCCACTTGGCCTTAAATTTGTAAAAACTTGTAAAGAACAATTACAAAAATCTCAAGTAAATATCTAAGTGTTTCTTTAAGCACCCAAAATAAATGTTCTTAATAATTTTAAACATTTAAAAATACTATACTAATCTTGTTTAGATCCTTTTTCAAGTTTTCGTTATAAGGAAAAATTCAAAATTTCATTTAACCTTGAAGCACTTTTCCAAATGAGATAAATAACTATTTAAAGTTAGCTCTTGGGTTTCACATAGTGTAATCCCACTACTCTATAGTGCAATCCTGCTACTCTAAAAAACCATGATTTAGACATGCAATATCACTACTCGAGTTAGTTTAATAGAAATCATAATTTTACTATTCAGGCTAATAATATTTTTATTTGGGTTAGGTCATGTCAGGGACACAATGTTACTATTTGGGTCGGGTAAAGTTGGGGTCATAATCCCACTATTCAAGATTATAATCCTACTATTCAAGTTGGGTTAGGTTAGGTTAGGTCAGGTCAGGTCATATCAGGTTGGGGTCACAATATTTCTATTTAGGGTTATAATCCTACTATTCATGTTACGCTAGGTTAGGTCAGGTTAGGGTCACAATCCTTCTATTTAGGTTAGGTCAGGGTGTGTTGGGTCAAGGTCATAATTCCATAAATTATGGTGTAATAATGCCACTACCAAAGTTAAAATATTTTCACTTAACCACTAATGATTAGACAATATCATGACTTGGATAGGCAATCCCATGAGTTAGATAGGCAATCCCATGACTGTCAAGTCATGGTCTTACAATATCACAACTAGCAAGTAGCGGGATTGTAATATCATTACTTGTGAGTAGCGATATTGAAATATAAATATAGAATCTGTAGATGAAATCAAGGTTAGTCTAAAAAACATAATTTAAATATAATACCATGACTTAAAATGATAAAATTACAACTATGTCAGTTGTGAGATTGCAATCTAAAGGACAAAATCGTGACTTCTATAAAAATGGACTTTGGCTCAAATTTTTACCTTTTATGCCTCCACACTCCAAGATCCTATAATAAAATGGTTATTAGGTTGCTTATATGTGCCTTATTTTCAAACTTGTGGGATACGGTCCCACCAAGCATGCCAAAATGTAGAGTGGATTACAAGAAATGATTAGTCAAACATTAGTCCAAGAAATCAAATAAAAATGCATAGAAAGCTAATTAAATCAAGCCAATATATTTATGTGGGGGTTGCAAATAATAATAAGATACAAATAAAATAAAGTAAATCATTACCTTCTCTAGTGACTCCATTGCTCAAAAGCGGCTCAAAAACATGTTCTCCCCTTGATCAAGCATTCTTATCTTCATCAACAATGGTGGTAAAATCCTCCAATGTCTCAAGAACACTCCACAAAACACATGATCATGATATTGAAACTATCTAATTTCCTATAAAATGAAGCTAATAAAAAGATGAATAATAAAATAATAAAATAGAAATGAGTTATGAAGATATTTTAACATTATAACATTACAATAATTGAGATTAAAAATGATGTTCTATGCCCTCTTATTTATAAATTTTTGAGATTGATCAGAATGAATTGTGACCATCCATATTAAGATAAAAATGTGTGGCCAAGAATCCATTCAATTTTGGAGGCTAAAATCAATAAATTCTCTCATAATTATTTGGGAAGAAGGGGCATGAATGAGGAATGGGAGGCATTAAAGAGGCATTGGAGGCCATAATCTAATATTTTAAGCATTTATGGCTTAATGGATGCCACCCCATATGAGGATGTCATTAGGTGATGTAGATATCAAAAATCAATTTCCAATAATGATATATTCAATAAGTTCCATGGAATTCTTATTTAAACTCTTAATTTAGATTAATTAGCTTAAAAAAGGTTAATCAAATTTAGTGCAATTCTTTAGAAATTGGTGCATAATTAATCAAAATGATCAGAATGTCATATTACCAGGTCATAATTTCACTCAAGAATAATTAGAAGGTGATGTTAGATGCATTGGAACTATATTCCCATTTAGGATGTTTTGAACACAAAATAATAGAGGTACGTGACATGTACTAATGAATTAGAAGAAAAAGATTGATCCAAAGCACAAAAGTTGAAATCATCATTTTGACTTGAAATGAATTGATCAAAGTTAGGAATCACATAAAATGCATTGCCTTATTTAGGGATATAGTAGCCTAAATCGACACTTGTATATGATAAGCTCAAACCATTAAGTGCATTTTATGGATTTTGGCCTGAAATGTGCATTTTAGTGTAATTTGAGTAAGATTGACAATTTCAACACAAATAGTGTTAAGAATTGGATGTCTACATATATTACACATACATAATAATATCTAATTGATCAATTCCAACCATATTTCAGTCACACATAATTAACTTACAGGTAGAAAATGATTAAGTCTTCTTGTGTTGTTTATAGTTAGTTTCTTTCATTTGTTCATGCTTTGTCCATTTTAGTACTTTACTTTCATTTTGTTAGTTACAAGTTATTTTATAGAATTTGCCACTTTATACTCATTTCATTTAAATTAGAGTTAATACACTAATTGATTTCAAATTCAAATAAAAGAGGCTTTATTTTATGAGCCTATATGTGGCTCCAAACTTTCATCTCAAGTTTAGAATATTTGTGTAAGATTATGAGATTCAGTGTAATGAAATCACTTCATAAATAAAGTAGAATAATAGTAATATATCATAATATAACTGAAATAAATTATAATATATGATTAAATGACAAGCCAATTATAGGGGCAACATCTACAATATTGTAATAAGAATAAAATATGCAATTTTATGATCAAATACTAACAACTACCTTTTATATATAGCCTAAATATGTTATGGACACACCTTAAGTTGGCCCTAATATTAGTATGAAACTATATAAATGATCACATGGATTAATTAAGGTTTATTATAGCCATAATTTAGCCACACATATCCATATACACACTAAAGGTTAAGGGTGTAGCATACCCCTCCCCTTCAAACCAACATTATCCCCATTGTTGACAATCTTTAGATATTGATACATAAACTCTTCAGTCTCCAATGTCACATCATCATTATACAAATTATTCCACTTGATCATATACTTAGTAATTACCCTCATTCTCAACCTCTTAGTGCATATCTAATGATTTATTCAAGTTCTAGAATTATGCTGCCTCCTCATCAAGCTTTGATAATTCTATTTAGGTGGAAGCCTTCAATCTAACAACCTTATTCAAGTAGGAAACATGGAATACTAGATGTATTTTTGCTTATTGAGGTAACTCTAGTTTTAATGTTACACTACCAATCTTCTGCAACACTTTATAAGAGCCATAATACTTAGGTGAAAGTTTGTTATGCTTTTCTCTACAATACAGGTCAACTTATTACTTCATGCAATTTTGTGTCATTACCAAGTTCTATTTGAGATTATAAACCACCCATTGTTGGTGTTAATGTGTTATTGAATTTATCAAACCTTTGTTATATCCTAAAGAATGAGGTGATGGACGGTGGATGGTACACATACAATGCCAAAAATTAAGAGATTTTGGATGAGGTATGGAATGAAGTGTTATACCATCATTATCTGAGTGACAATTATTGAACTCATATCTTATTTATCTAAATAAAAATAATGGAGATAACCCTAGAAATGCTTGTTTACCACCTTAGTTTGGCCATCAAGTTGGGGATAATATGATGATAAATGATCTAGATAAGTACATAAACATGAGAATAAATCAATCCAAAAATTACAAGTAAATTTAAGATCACAAACATTTACTATAATCTTTATTGTCCCATGTAATTTATAAATTGTACCCATAAAAGGTGGTGTTGTTGTACTTGTTATGAATATATGTGACAATGGAAAAAAATGGGAGTATTTGATGAATCTATCCATGACCACCATGATTGCATTTTCCCCTTTAGATCTAGGAAAATAATATGATGAAATCTATGGAAACTATTGATATTTTTGTGCCAAAAACCTCAAAATACCCTTTGCCTTAGAGGAGTCCTATAATTTTTTTTGAGTAAAAGATTTAGAATGGACTAAGTACTCATTTTCAAGACATAAGTGGAAACTAGATATTTCTATGTACCTTGAAATGTTGTAAAGTGCACCTAAACCTTTGCTTTCCTACCTACCAAATCCTAAGAAGAAACCAAAATTTGCATTATAATTTACAACTTTGTAAAGTTGAAAAATGGAATGCATACTCCACTTAGTACTTTTTATTAATACCTAAGTGAGAACAAGAATTCCCACTACACTTTGAAACTTTTCCAAGTTGTAAAGTGTAATCCAAATTCTGCTCCCTACTTCCTAAAGCATCTCCGCCTCCAAAACCCTTCAGCAATAAGTAGAAAGAGGAGAATGAGAAACATATTATAAATTTAAAAGTATGCAAATGTTTCCTAGATTTATGAATACCAATCAAAATGGGAAATGGAAAATTTAAAACATATTGCAAGCTACAAACTTATAAATCGACTCTAGAAACCCGCATCCCTACCTATTAATCCATTTACCATCATTGTTCACACATTTGGTAGTTTTTAGTATATAACTTAGGTTTTTTAAGTCAATATTAACATTAAAAACTAGATCCCATTCACCTCCAAACAATTCCATGACCATAGCCATTAACCTCCAAATGATGCCACAAATCGGAGCTCTATTATTAATAAATGAACACCAGATCCATCACTTACAAAACCCTACATGTGCATACTTAGTATTCTCCTAGATCACATACACCTCCATTATTAATTTTATATGATATTAGTTGTTTTAATTGTTGTACTTAGGGTTTTATCTATAATTATTTCAAGTGTCATAATTTTCTTACAATTTTCTAGTTTTTACACTCTATTTTAATATCCTATTAAAATTTGTCTAGATTCTTCTTATCATACTTAAGGTTTTTAAAAAATTGTCTAGATCTAGGTAGTTATTCTTATTGTCTAACCTTAACCTCCATGGAGATTTTAACTATAGTAAAACCTAAAATCCCTGATCAGATCTAGGTGGAGATCCCTTTTGTTTTCTCACCTTAAGTTCCTACTAGAGATCCAACTTATAATTACAAAACATAACCCCATCAGACATTTGATCAAAATTTAAAAGTGTATATGAAAATTAAAACCCAACTAATTATATGTCATATTTTACCACTAATATTGCATACCATATTATCATCAGAACTAAACCACTATAGAAGCATAATGAAACTCCACCAAGTAAAAATGGAAAATTAACTATAAATTTCAAACCCAAAACCCGACTAGCTCTGTAATTGGTTTCCCTCATAAATTTTCCTAGTGTATATGTCTAGGAAGGAGATAAATTTAAAATGAAAGGGACTTGGTGTCCCTTATATCTTGGATTATAACATCAATGAGATAATTGACACAAACCTAGGTCACATAGATCTAGCCAACTTTTGGACTAGGGTCAATGCAGAATTTTAAAATGACTAGATTTAGAGTATATATGATAGTGGTTTGCCTCATGTTGCAAATATTGACCGAATTTTGGCCTTTCAAGACAAGATTGGGCACCCATATTTGAAAAAATCATCTAAGTCTATATCTTTGGTCAGGGCCAATACTTAGCTTTTCTTTGAAGGAAGTGTTCTATACTAGCCACAATAAATTTACAAGTCTAATTCTTTTAGAAGGTTTATTTTGGTATTTTGATAAGTGTTAATTATTTCAGAAGTCTTGTTTTTGGGTTTTTGTTTAAGTGTCAAAATTATTTCAGATAAATTATTTGAACTAATTTTCCTGAAGGAATATTTTTTGAACTTTTCATTCGGCAAAATTCTTTTAGAAAAATTGTCTGAGGCAAATTTTTTGAAGGGTATGTTACATATTTTACGAAGGGTATCTTTTTTCAAGAAAAGGTCCGCTTAAATTTTTTTGAAGGATCATTTGCAACTTTATCAAAGGGTATTTGCTTTGGAAAGTGGACACTTACAAATCTTCCAAATGGTCACTTTCATTTTTTGAAGGGTCACTTGCATTTTTTCTGAAAGGACACTTGTAACTTTTTCAAATGGTATGTTTCCACTTTTTTGAAGGAATTTTTCAAGCTAAAGGACACTTTCAACTTTCCTGAAGGGCATTCCAATTTTTTTGAAAGGTCATTTGCAAGAAGGCCAAAAGGTACTTTTTAGAAAGTCTGAAAGATTGTTTTCATGGGAAGGTGGACCATTTCAAAAAAATCCAAAGGGTATTTTTTCCTTTTAGAATATTATTTACAAAAGTTGAAGGACACTTTAAACTCTTATGAAGGGTCACTTGCAAGATGTCAAAGGGTATGTTCATTTTAGAAAGGGCCTTTTTCACTTTCCCAAAGGGTCATTTTAAAGAACCAAAAGGGCCAAACAGAAATTCCAAAATAATTCTTTCAGAAAAATTATCCAAGTAATTCTTTAGAAAAACTTGTTTGATATAAAGGAAGCAAAAGGGCAAACAAAAAATGACTGTGGGAAAAATGTCCAAAGAGTGATGGCCCATAAAATGTCAATTTTAGACTATAAAAATTATCCATTATAGTTTAAGATAAAGGATTAATGGGAAACTAAAGGCAAGGAAAAGATATAAAAAATGGAAAAATATAACTGAGGCTTTGGTTTAGTTGTAACAAATGTAACTAATGCTTTTGGTTTAGTTATTACTCATTGTAACTGATCAATTCGATGACATGCCATAGCTCACCCACTTCTCTCCCATGAAAATGTCACTGTCTTTCAAGATGATACATGTCCAAGTGACCCTTAGACTTCTTTTGATTGCTCTACCTCTCAAGGCTATATATATGCATTCTCCTAGCTCATTTTACATCATCCATTGGTTATTAGGGAAAATCTAGCTAGATTTGTACTTAAAGAACTATTGAAGAGATATACAAGTGTGATTGCCTCTCATATGATATAATATTGAGTAATGATTGAATCATTATTGGTATAGTCTAGTGAAAGATTGTCTTTTCTAGATTGTATTCTTGATGGTCTACCAATTTGTATAAAGAAGATTGTTACAGGTCTTTACTAGTATTCTTTTATAAGTGTAGAGATATCTTAGAAGTGATTCATGAATATATATTCCTTTAGATCATTCATTTCATTCTTAATAATCATATACCTTCTCAAATCTAGCATATAAAATATTGATGTAGCAATGGTTCTTGAGTTCTGAGTCATATGCAAGAAAACACCTTGTTTTGTCTTAAAAGTAGTGGTTTCAGTCAATTGGGAGGATATTAAATATTGGTGCATCACCACTTGTTTTCCTGAACTCTTTTCATACACAATTGATAGATTAGAGAGATAATTAAAGGTGCATCAAGGAGAGCTATCCCATAATCTAGAGATTCATCTCAATGAAATTATCACCCATAGCAAGAGAGATGATTCCATTTTGTCACTTGGATGAGGAGAGCTGAGCATCTTCTCAAGGGTGCAAATCCGAGCATCAACAACAATATTTAAATTCTCAATATAAAGCCTCTAGTTTATGCTCACTATGTAAAAGCATTATGATGCACATAAAATAGAGTTAGTGAGTGATAAAGGGAAAAGATTCAGAGATTAGATCTAGATTTCATTGATATTATGTTTTTAATTCTAGAGTTTGAAAGTTATATAGATATTACTCCTGATTCCTCCAAGAAATTATACTAGGATAACACCTCAACCTATTCATGGATTATAAACAAATAGTGGTGGAATATCCCTAAATCTTGAGCCTCAAGAATGCTTAAGAACCTAGCCAAGATAGAATTCAAAGATGAGGTAGGGGATATCATTATACTCTTACATAGAGTTATAAGAAGCTTGAATGAAAATAACTACCAAAATTGGATGTATCAGTATATCTAGCTAATCCAATAGAATAATCAATACATTCATTGGGATCAATTGATTAGTGAATCCATTTATAGATAATTGGTAGAGGTTCAAACTGCTAGCAAATTCTACATGACCTCCTACTTCATCTATGCTTTGGCAAAAGGGAGGGCATTCCTAGGGTTAGACATAGTGTCAGATAAAGTTAATAAAGTTTATAATTACTATCTTGATCTCACTTTTGATGGAAGTAAATAATAATTTAGGAGATCTAATGATGCATTTATCTACTACATCATAACTATGTTTAAACAAGCACTAGAGAGAATAAGGTTTTTTGATGCTGTATTGAAAAAAATTAAAAATTAGGGATCATACTTAAACTAGTTCCCCACATTTTCCTATATCAAATTTGGCGGTCTTAGTGGGTGTCCTTACACCCTTCCTAGATATGCCAGTGACAAGTGGGACCTAATAGAACTTATAAGACAACTAGTGGAAACCCAAAAAGTCTTGTTGATTAGGCATGAAATAGGCATACACTTCCTTATCAGTATAGGGAGATATACATGACCTTCGTTATCCAAGGCCAAATGTGTAGAGGTAGAAATGAATCAGATGAATTTGAGAACCCTTGATGTTACCTAGCCTTTTATGATGTTATAGGTTTTGTTGATAGTCTATTGGGTTCCTTATTTTCTCACATTAATTTTTATTAAGATTATTAGGTGGTCATGTAGGATGAGGAAGAGGTTAGGTTGAGAGATTATTCTAGGATGACCCTAGAAAATATTAAGAAATATGACATAGCACTAGTTCTAGATGAGTTGAAATATGAGGAACAACTAGTGGATAGTGTGTATTATGATAATCATATCTACCTCCAACCCCTTCCTCAAGTTAGGTGGTCTACACCTGAATCTTTTTCTTTACTAAACAAGATTACCCCAATCATAAATATGACCTTAAAATAGTTAAGAAGTAAGGGGGTAAAAATAAAAAAAGAAAGCTTGAACATTAAAGATAACTTTAAAAAGGCAAAGGATGAAGGGGTAGAGATATAAGCAACATAAGGTTCCGATAGTGGCACCTAAGTAAATTAGGTAGTGGGACTAGTTGTATCACACAAAGGGAAGTAAAAATAAAAGGTAAAAAGAGCCACTTCCAGCACCCAAGTTCTATTAACCCAATCATTAGACCAAACACTACCAATTTATATAGGGGACTCAACTATCATAACCCCTTCTCCTATTTCTACCAGCCCACTAGTGTAAGTAATTACTCCCTCATCTAGCCCACCAATGCAAACAATCCCATTGGTAATAAGCCAATCAATGCAATGGGTTATCCAAAATCTATCCTTACCTCCCTCTTCCATAATCACTTCCACCTCATCCCCTATATCCACTACCATCCCATTGATCACCAACACCACCCAATAATATATGGATTTTGATTAAGTCATTTTGAATATAGTCCCACTATCTACCATAGCCACTAGGTCAGTAATAACACCATGCTCATCTTTCATCACACTACCCACTAATTATACTCTAGCCATTCCAACCACAATACTAGATTATTTTGTTACCTAGGACACCATCCTTTTATAATTTCCCATATTACCTCCACATATGCCTACCTTTCCACCTGTGTCACTCTTAACTTCCACACCCCTTATAAGCACATCCACTCAACCCATCTAAATGTCCTTGCCTATTCCCACTCTCACTTTGACCCAAAATAATACCAAGGAGGTGGAAATAGATAAGCCCACTGACATAACTATGGCTAGTCAAACCACAAATGGGGTAGAGATAGCCAAATCATCATCCAAAGACTCTATGGCGACACCAGTGATAGATATAATACTTGTTATAGTAATTACTAGTGTATAAAATTCAATCATAAATTCATAAGTAACAATGGACATTAGGACAACACAAGATTCATTAGTAGCCATTCTTAGTTGGATTACATAATCAGTGTCCAAGAAGAGGAAACAAATGATATCTCCTAACACCTTGGATTTTGGTCTATTAGAAGCATCTAAATGACCAAAGAGAGGTCCCAAGACCATTTACAGATTCTCTTATTATGCATTAGGGGAGAAGTATGTGGAGATAGTAGCTCCCCCACTTGACAAACAAAAAGAAGATTTAGCGATGGGGGATTAATTAGGTATCTAAGGTACACCTTAGTTGTCCAATAAGAGAGGGACTGAAACATGATATCCAAACAAGCATAATTTCTCTCTTTGATAAAATGGATAGTGAAAAGGTCACTAAGGATAAGCTGAAGAACAAAGTAGAATAGTTGATGACTACCTTGAAAAAGGTCATAAACCCAACACATCTTATCAAAACAACCCATCCAGGTCAATTTCCCCCTTAATTATTTGATAAAGAGACATTTGATACAATGATAGAGAATGGCACAATAGATAGAGATACAAAGGACTAGGCTAAAGAAATAATCACCAAAGGGAATATGGTGATAGGGTTAGCCATGGATTATTAAAAAACACTAAAGGATGACCTTGAATCTTTGAAGGTAGAGATAAAAAAATATGAGGAAGAAGTTAAAAGGATAAATCTCTACTTTCCCAAGTTGTAGGCCATTTATTAGATAAAGAGTGACACCCTCATGTCCAAAAAGATACTAAAAAATCCTTTGGAATATGATGAGCAAGAGAGGGTAGCCAAGTTTAGAATTAGAATACTTAGTGAAAGTATCGATAAGGCTAAGAGCACAAGTGACAAGGCCACTGATGTAATGTACAACATTAAAGATTAAATTTACCAAGTATCATGTGAGGTATCAAATTACTAAGATAAATTTCTTCCTATTCAAGTTATCCAGGATAAATTCAAGGAGGTGATTAAGAGGGAGTAAACACATGACATAAGTTTCAATTTGGATTCCATCTACTAGTTTATCAAGTATGAATGAAAATACACTTGATCAGATGGTCAAAGATATCTAAATGTTATGAGCTTCTTCCAGAGAATTATTTGAGGTAATGATAAGATGTGACATCAGTAATTTTTACACAATTAGTCCTGATGAAGAGTGCCTATAATAAATAGTCAGTAGCTTCAATGCTTAAATTGAGAAGATATATGTATAAAAATAAAAAGAATCCTCTAATGTCACTGCCATTGATTAATTATTTAATTATTTGAGAGGAATGCATTCTATAAACAATAAATTTTGTAAGCTACATTGTTAATGTGCAAGTTATAAATTGCAACTATCATTTTGATAGTTCTTGGATTTAAATTGAAAAAGTGATATTTGTAATTTTTAATTATCATTTCATCAAGTTTAAATTGAAAAAGTGCAACTTATATTTTTCACTTTTCTTTTTGAAAAATTGAATAACTTAAAAGTTGTAAAAGCTCACATTATAATTTGCACATCCCTTTTTGTCAAGTGACTTATAAGTTGCAAAAGTCTCAACTACAAATTACAAGTTAGGTTTTGCAAGTTATGTTTTAAAATATTCAAATATTTAAAAAATCATTCATTTTTTATAAAATATTTACCAAGTCATGAAGTTTCATTTTAGCACCCCATTTCTTGGTGAGAGACTTCTTCAACTAAGCTCAAGGAGAGATGGTTCGAATGGAAGACTCCAAAAATTTATCCTTCTTCAACACTAATAAAATCACCCAACTACTTGTAGAGTCCTCTTATTCCTTCTAATCCACTAAAGATGCCTCCTCAAGATTAAATGAGGACACTTGTTTGAACACTCCCTGATTTCTTGCTTCATGAGTAAGTGTAAATTTTTTGGACTTCTCTCTCAAGAGAGTAATTTTTTGTATAAATATGGGTCTTCTACATATCCCATGGATATTTTTGTTGATATATAATTTTTATGCTTTTGAGAAGTTCATCTACATGCTGTAACCTAGAGAATATTAATATATTAAATTTTTTCCTTCCTTATTTTGTGTCATCCTTGTGTATGTATAGATTTTGTTACATTTGTGAATGATATTAGTCTTATTTCAGTCATATAGGATCATTTTTGGTATTTATCTTTCCATTTTGAAATATTTTTGAGGAGAAATTGAGAAATTTATTCCTTATTTGATAAAATGTCCAATATTTCCTTTGATGTTATACTCGTGTAAGATTATGTTTCAAGAGATTTCAGTATATTATTGTTCAAACTATGTTTAATCAAAGCAAGAAATAATTTCCACTAGAACACTTTGGTGAATAACTATTTATAGTTTTAAAAATCCTTATGAACTCTTTTAATTACAAATAAAACCCCAGTTAGGATCAACATCACAAAGAAGCTATAGTTAGAAGTTAACTGGTCATATATCAGATGCACTAAGCTTAGTGAAAGGAAGACAACCTTCTCCAGAGGTTCACCTAAATTTTCCAAGGTCCCACAACTTTGAGGTGATACCATTTTGTCATTAGATTTATATATACAAGAAAATCCTAAAAAACATTGTAGGTGGAAAATCTAATTGATAATAAAAGCATCATCTCACCTATAGCTAGGAATAAATAGAGATTGTAGATGACCTGGGGTCTTAATTACCTTTCCCTTATTTTGATAACACACCATGTATTCTACCACAAATTTTTGAACATACTTTTTGAGCCTTTCCAAAAATAAATACTTATTAATTCTATGATAAGTCTTCAAGAAGCCAAAATGCCCACTCACTGCAGATACATGGAGCTCCAAAATAAATTTATTTTAAAGGGTCAAGTTTTTACATAAGTACAACCTATCCTTATATCATAGAACATCCATTTTCCATTAAATATTTTATGACATGTTTGGATCTTGTTACAATTGATAAATGAGTTTTTATGTGTCTTCTTCATTCTTCCATTCTAGTCTTGTCACATCTGACATGGCACACAACAATGCCTTTATGGACTCATCCCTCCTAGATAGTGCATCAACCTTGACATTTTCCATTTAAAAAAAATTGATTTTAATGTTATAACCCAACATATTTGTGACCCATTTTTTTCCCTTAGATGATAATAATTTCTCCAAGAATTATATAATACTATCATGATCTGTCTTCACCTTGAATTGTCTACCCATTAGATAAGGTGTCCATTGTTTGACCACAATATGGATGGACATTATTTCTTTCTCATAAATTAGATTCAATAGATTATTTACTTTGATTTGGTGAATTTATAATTCAATGGGATGCCCCTCTTGCATGTGTGTTTCACCCATACCATACCTTGAGGCATCACATTTAATAATGAAGTTTTTGAAAATTTTTGGGGTAGCTAGAACTAGAGTGGTGGACATGGCCTCCTTTAATTTATCAAATGATTTGGTGGTTTCCTCATTCCAATGGAAATAATAATTCTTTAATAACATTTTTATTGGTGCTCTACTACCATAATTCTTTAAAAACATATGATAGTACCCTGTAAGACCTAAGAATCCCTTTAGGTTCTTGAGGGTTTTAGGTGTTTTAGGCATAAATATGACATTGCTAAAGAATTTACAAAACCTAATTCACATGATGTAGTTGATCATCCCATGTTTTTATATATATTAATATTTCATCGAAGAATACCAAGATAAATTTTTTCATAAATGGCCTCAAGATAGAACTCATCAAATTTTGAAATGTAGATGGTACATTTATGAGGCCAAAAAGAATCAACAAAAAATCATAGTGGCCCTCATATGTCTTGAATGTTGTCTTATTGATATCCTCATCTCTAATTCTAATGATATATTGAATGAATATATAGTTTTTTAAAATAAACACCACCAGGTAACTCATCTAACAAATCATCAATTACTAGAATAAGAAATTTATATTTGATGGTGTAGGTTTTGAGTTATTTGTAGTCTAGACACATGCACCAAGTGTCATATTCTTACAAACCATCACCATTGGAGAATAATAAGCACTCTAACTATGGATAATTATTATCATTATACAAAATCTCATGTACCATATTTTCTATATTGTTATTTTTCACATGAAAGTACCTATAAGGTTTGATGTTTGGTGGTTGATTCCCTAATACTAGTTGAATAAAATGATCATGATCTATTTTGGGAGGAAATATTTTTTCATGAGATGGGTTTTTGGCATGATCATGATCTGAATATTTCCCAAAGTAGTGAGTATTTGAACTCCCAATACAATGTTCATTGGAAAACACAGGAAACTTTAGTAGGTAATCTCCCATGGTGAGTTTAATACTATGGAATTTCACTAAGCAATTGACCTTACCCCATATGTAATCATAACATGAAATTATGGATCTAGATAAACAAAATAGTTCAAACGCACATCCAAATTATATTTGATGAAGTTATGAGTAATTTTTGAGTCAATCAATATTGTCGCCTTTTTTTCCCAAGAAACCCACTACCTCGAGGGTTTTTATGGTATTAATACATGAAAATGTATGGTAAAATATTATTGGTTGGGGATCACCTAACTCATCCTCTCACTCATCATCAATCTATAATGTGAATTTTTCATCCTCTTATTCTTCATTGGTACCCTCAATGTAGAATAACTTCTTTTCAACACATTCATGTCCAAGACTATATTTTCTATCCCAATTAAAACATAACTCCTTTGCCTTTTTTCTTAAATTTGTTGAGGTGTCAACCTTGTAAGCTAAGGGAATGATGGTGTCAATATGCCATGATATCTAATGTTAGTGAATTTATACCTTTGTTTGGATTAAAAAATTCCTCTACATTACGTACCATGATAATAAAACTAGAAACATTAAACAAATTAAACATTCATATCTCATTTGAATTTGGTTCTTTAGACTTACAAGAGATAGGTCATTCAATTTATCATTAATAATCATTTCCACACATACATATATGTTATGAAATTGATGAATATAATCCTTGTTCAAGCCTATTTGATGTAACTTGGTCAATTGGTTGAAGTGATTTTCTAGCACACTATTGTTATAGTGTGTTTATAACTCCTCTATAAAAACTAACCAAGTGACACTAAGAGCCCTCTTCTTATTTTACATTTACAACCATCAACATTGAATGAATTTTCTCAGTCATAGATATAAGGATGCCATTACCACCATCTATCCACATGGGATCTAGTGTACATTAGTAAAATATCCATTTTATTGATCTAGGTGATCATATCCTTCCTATCATATTTACACATTTCCACTTTTGGCATCACATTTTGTAGCTATGATGTGATTGGATTTAAATTGGACTATTTGGAAGATCCACCTTGGTTGGGTTGTGTAGAGATGATATGTGGTTGGGGTTTGATTATTATTTTAATAATCCACCATGAGTTTCACCAAATATCCTTTGATTGAGCTCACATTAGGTTATATGTTTTGCATAATGTACTCAAGCTAGATCATTTTGTGATCTATCAAATAAAACCATGGAATAAAATATCCACTAGTTCCTATTTATGAATGCCTCTCTACTTTATTAGGAGCTTTACTTAGAGTTTTTGAACCCTTGCCTCTACTTTTATTTACGATCTTACCATACCAAGGTTTGACAGTGTAAACCTTGATTTTCACCTTTGACCAAAAATTGACCAAGAGATTTTTGACCTATGTCAACCTCAAATTTATAAATTCAAAGAACACAACTCCACTAGAGTTTTATATGATTTCTGAAAATGTAAAGAAATTAAAAAAAATCTTTAAATTGTGGCCTATAGAGCGAATGTATGAAAAATCTTAAAATCATAATAACTTGCTAAAAATGATCACCAAACCTTATTTTTTGACTATATCATCCTTAAATTATTTTAAAATGACAATAAAAAATGTATAAAAAATTATAATAGATTACAAGATATAAACGATTCTCCAAAATTAGGGTTTCACTTATATTTTTACCTAAATTAAAGCTCTGATACCACTCATAATGAAAATGCCTCATGAATAAATTAGAATAAAAATAATATATCCTGACATCACTGAAATAGAGCAAAATATATGAACACATGACAAGCCACTTTGAAGGGGAAACCTCCACAACCTTGCAATAAGAAATTTTTTTATAATATGTAGATCAAATACTAACCACTACCTCCTATATATAGCCTAATTATATTATAAACACACCTTAGGATGACCATAATACTAACATGAAACTATATAAATGATCATATGACTTAATTAAGTGTTATGATATCCACTAGTTAGCCACACATAGCCCTATACATGCTAAATATTAAGGACATAACATTCAATACTCCCGATTGACTTGGCACTACTCCTTATTCATGAGGGTTAGGGCATTTATATTCCCAACCCATGGCCTTTATTACATAAATTAGATATTTATCACACCCAATTCTTCAAATTATTTAACAAAAGGAATCATTCTCTAAATGTTTCAACAAATTTCTTCGATGCTTCAAGAAGAAAGCACCATCTCCAACAAGTTACATGGCAACACACTTCACCCGATTATAATTATATTCTTTCATCACTATTAATTTTAAATTAGTTTATCTTATAATTTCATGTCATGGACTTTAATTATTACATATTCATTACAAGTTTTTTTGGATCAAGTTACACATTTAGAGCATCTCCCATAGACAAAGTGTGTTATGTATACATATAATATTTTTAAAATATTTTATCACTTACACTTTATTTCATGTAGGAACCTATAAAGTTTTAATATCTCTAAGTGCACACCATAAAGGATGTATCAAGAAATGGTTTGGTAGACCATTAATATTTCACAAGATCATTATGGCTTTGTATCATTCCTACTATTTGTCCAACTTATTTATTTAGAGTGTTCATACATTACCTCCTATGATGCTTACCTAAAATATTGAAATCCTAAAATATGGATAAGTCCAAAATCCTAAATATGCCTAAGTCAAAAATCTTGAAACTCTAAAATATGGCTAAGTCTGAAATCTAGTAGGACCCTCCAAAATCTAGAATTTTCATTATATCTCCTAGAGGTCCAAAACCACTCTCAAACATCCTAAAAATATAAATATAAAATTTAACTTAAGTATAAGTTATAATTAAACATTTATTTTATATTTATACCACCTATTTCATCACCTTTCATGACATTATCTAACTCCCTAAGTAATATCCCTTCACAAATAGCCCCTACCTAAGCAAAACCCCCTTTATCACATTTCCTACTATGTCAATGTGGTCAAACCCATTAGGAATTAATCACATGTTATAGAAATCTATCATCCCAAATGACATAGTTTGAGGCCTAATGACTCTATTTCTTGCCTAACAAAGTTGACTCAACTGACTTCATCGACTAAATTCTTGGGAGGGTTTAGGATTAATCCATGGCTATAAATACCCCATTAGTTTAATTTCTAAATAGAGGATCATTTAATTTCACATCATTATTACTCATAAATCTATTTATACAATCAATAGGAGGTTTCATTGCTTAGTGTTTTACATTAGAGAAGTAACACTTGTCTTCTAGAGGTCTTAAATGCATAGGGTAAGTCTTGTATCCTAGATCTAATTTATCCATATGATCTTTACAAACTATACAAACCTCTTTCAAAGCACCATTGGTCAAGGGAGCGATTGAGGCATGATAGGTTCACTTCAACAAGGTAAGAATATTACTAGCCCTTCATATTTTGATAAGTATATGTTTTAAAGCTAATATATTTAATTGTATCACTCCTTGCTTAGATTAATTCTATGTTATATTAGATAAAATTATATTTGCATGTTTATTATCTTCCCCATTTGGGCCACAACCTTTGGTGAGAAATAGATTAGCTTACATATTCATTTACTATATTAACTTGCATGCTTATTAGTATATTTGTTTGATTATTATTATTATTATATTCATTTACTATATTAACTTGCATGTTTATTAGTAGATTAGTTTTCTTATTATTATTATAATCACAAGACCTAGTTAGGGTTATAAAAAAATGGAATTTGACTAGAGGCCTTAGAAACCTCTCTTTTATTGTTGAATGATAAGACATATCTTAGTGTAGGTTTAGTGAATCTAGACCTTGATATAACAAAGTATTATTAATCAAATAATTAGTTGATTACCTTCTTTGAGCTTGGATATTACTGAGTACGATAAGTTTAGATCTAATCTTATTTCACTTGCATACATGTTATACACACTCAAATATATTTGTATATCCTTTTACTCTATTAATAATATTTAATTTCAATACTAGTATAAAATAGGGGAATTTTTAGATACTAAACATGGTATTATATAATTGATAATGTGAATTTTGACCTACCTTCACCATAAATTAATTATGCATACATATATGAATCTCATTCACCATTCTCTCACATCCACATGTTTTCCATGGCTATGATCCTATTTGGTTTCTATCATTCACCTACATCATTTCCCCCATTTCATGTCAAATCAATCAATTATCATACCCAAATATATCTAGATCACTAGATCAATGTTCACATCTCTTAGAAAAAAATTTAAATGCAAATGATACCAAAATTCTAGTATCATCCAAACTTGATGGTTTCATCTCATGCCAAGTAAAGATCACATTTCAATTTCAAATCATTCCTATGGGTTGACCCATACATTTCACATGTTGGTGATGTGAGAAATTACTCAAAGAGTATCATATAAATACAAAATAGGTCTAATCCTATTACCCATCTAGAAACTTCTATCAAGCACACTTAAACACTTTTGAATTTAAAGGAATTAGCCTATTATTTCTAATTCTTCCATCAGCCACAAGGAGCAAGTTTTGTCCAAGTCTAAAAAACTTTCAAACCAAGCCATGGTTGTCATTTTACAAGTATTGAAATCTAAGTTTATAGGTTGCATACATTCAAGGATAAATATTGCACATATTCACCTAATGTGGAGAACTAAATGTGGGTTGACTTCCCTCTTAAGAGTATTGGATATGTAAGAAACACTCAACCAGCTAATGGGAAGTGGCTGGGGTAAGATCAACCCACATTTATCCACATTTTAAAGCCTAAATTTGGTATTAATAGTGAACCTAAGGTTTTAAGAGAAGGAGATAAATTTATCTAATGTGCACATAATTAGACCTCAAGATTGCACATACGAATAAAATATATGTAGACACAACTTATTGTACCATAATAGAAGAGAAAGAATCACACAAAATAATAATAATTTTGAAACATAACATCATATGGTAGTGACTGAAGGTTGAAGTTAATATCTAGGTGTGCTTATAACTCTAGCTCCTAATCTAAAAGACTCACAGTCTAATTTACGACATTTTCTACTACCTACCTTTAGTATCAAACCAACATAATAGAATAAAAATAATAAGTATCTTATCCCTCTTAGTACTTTCCATAATTAATAAATGTAAGTGTTAAATTAGTTCCTACCTTTTACATTCAAATTAGTGCTAAATTTTAACACATATAAACAATCTGAATTGATACCCATTAGTTTCTATCTTATTAGGGTTAACTAATCCAAAATAAAGTAAAACACTAGGTATGATGCAATGGCACCAATTGTTACATTAGGCTATTTCATGTAACATAGAAAATAATGAATTGGACTGAAAAAAAATCTCTTTGGGTTTTTAACAAAGCACAAAAAAATTAAAAAGAACAAAAAAATAAAGTTATTTTTCTATTGATTTTTGTAATCAAAGAAGAAAGTGTGTGATCTCATCAGTCACAAGCATGTTTTTAATCCTAAATTTTAATAATCCCACTAAAATTATATATTCAATGTGTTATATTATTTAAAATAAGATGACATTTTTATTAGTGATGTACTAAGGGTTTGGAGCTATTTTTTGTAGAATTGATCTTAGTTAAAATCCTTGTACAAGGGTTTTAAAATTTTATAGAAAGCTATCATTATTGGCTAAGCATGTCTTAGTGTGTGAATTGAGGTGTGTTCCACCAATATTGGGATTATAAAACATTCTTTATGTATTTTAGCTTCCATATACTTTTGGTATAATAGAAGTACTCCATGGTTTATGAGAAACTCAACCCTATGAACCCATTGGCCATATGTTTATGTGGTGAATTAGTAAGTGGTTAGCTCCAAAAATTAATCACTATGCCCTTAACCATTGGCATGTCTAGGGACATGTGTATCCAACTTGTGGCTTATATAACCCTTTTTCATATTATTTTACATTTTTATATGCATTATTATGCTTAGTAGGTTAGCGTATGGGTGGCACATGGCCTTGTTAGACTATATATAGGAGGTAGGGTTAGTTATTAATCATCATATTTGAGTACTCATTATTATTACAAGCATTTGGGAGGTTGCCCCATCAAAGTGGATTATCTATTATTCATATTTTTTGTTATATTTACATATCATTCTGATATACTACTATATATTTGCTTATTTGGTGAGTTAATATCATTCTAAGTGGTATCAGAGCATTGATTTGGGCCACAATCAGGTCAAAAACCCTAGATCTTAAAATTTAGATATATATCTTAAAAAATTATGAATTTATCTATAATTATTTTACTATAGTTTCAAAATAATTCAAGTAAGCTTCCATTAAAATTTCAGCTCATTTGGATCAGTTTTACAAAAGTTATAGTTAGTTTGGGTTTTTTAATAAATTTTCTCCATAGCTCACAAATTGCAAAATTTTTCAAATTTATTTACATTTTTGGAAATCTTGGAAAAAATTAGTTTGGGTTTATTATTTGATATTTTTAAATTGAGGCTAAAATATTTAAAAATATTTGTAATCAAATTTAGGTCAATGGGGTAAAATAGGGTTCACCATCAAGCCTTGTTATGGCTAGTCCTAACACTTTTGGATGGAGGAAAGGAAAAGAAACCCCTAAAAATAATTTAGGGGGTGACATGGAGTCTAAAACCTTTGATATTATTTCTCTAATTCAGTCAAATCTACATGGCCTAATGCATAAGGATGTGCAAGTCTAAA
The DNA here is from genome assembly GCA_037957365.1 of Torreya grandis. Lineage (NCBI taxonomy): Eukaryota > Viridiplantae > Streptophyta > Pinopsida > Cupressales > Taxaceae > Torreya > Torreya grandis. The sequence goes on along the minus strand of JARHVA010001799.1, from coordinate 2,028,686 downwards.
CTTAAATGTTAGTAATGTAAGGGGAACTTAATGGTGTGAACAATCAATTGCATTAGATCATGACACAAATAGATACTATTTCATCTCATTTTACTATCAAAAACCCTATAATTTTTCCTTCTTGTCACCCTCCTCTCAACACTAACACCACCAATATAGGGGTGAAATTGATGTTGCCAAAGGATGGTAAGGATCCACTCACTTTGATCACTCAAATTCAAAATCTATTTTATTTGAACCAAACTCCTAATTATCAAAAGGTGGTTGTGGCATATTTGTATCTATATCCTAAGCCATTCATTTGGTATCATTGGTTGTGTGCTTAAAAAAATAAGATTGGTGCTCTTATTACATGGTTAGTATTCTCTGATGAACTGATGTCTCATTATCAAGATAATGTTTTTGAAAACTACTTTAAGTAGTTACCCATACTATGAAAAATAGGTACAATGAAGGATTATATTTATCAATTTCAAAATCTATCCTTACGTGTGGAGGACATCACTAAGGAAAATCTAATTGACCTTTTTTTGGGTGGACTAAAAGATAGTATTTTATTGGAAGTTTGGATATTTAACCCCACAACTATATCCAAAGCTATACCAAGGGCACTCTTAGTAGAAGAAAAAGAGATGATCAAACATCATCCTTTCATTACTAGCTAGGAACATAGCTTCCCAACTCTATCACTATCTCAACCTACTAGATTGACACCAAAACAAATTGAGGAGAAGCGTGCCAAAGAGTTGTGTTATGGTTATGATAAAAAATGGAGAAAAGGTCATCGATGTGCTGAAAAGAAGTTATTTTACATTGAAGGGGCAGACAAGGATGAAGAAGACAAGGAGGCATCTAGTGAGGGTTTTGGAGGACCCAATGATAAAGATATAGATTCTCAACCTACCATCTCTTTCCATGCCCTTGTAGGTATTTCTACTCCTCAAAGTCTTAAGGTGGTAGGTTTCATTAAGAAACATAAGGTCACAGTGTTGATTGACTCAGATAGTACACACAATTTTATCAATAGTAAGTTGGATACTCATTTAAATTATTTCATCTACCTAGCCCCATAGTTTTAAGTGATGATTGCAGATGGTGGTATAGTTAATTTTTCTAAAAAATGTCACAGTATTAAGTTAGCATTGGGAGATTATTTTCTAGATTCTCCTATGTTTGCTATTCTTATGGGCAGGATTGAAATTATTTTGGGAGTTCAATGGATCACCACATTGGGTACTATTGAGATGAATTTCCATGAACTATTCATGTTATCTCATTATGAAGGTAATTTGGTAGAGCTATGGGGATTAAGGTCTAACTATCCACAAGTGGTTAGTTCACATCAGATGACCAAGATGTTGAAAAAGGTGCTGAAGGATTTGTGGCATGTTTATTTTCTATTGATGTTGAGTCTACCCATCTTGATTTACAACAAATATTGGATGAACATTCAATTGTTTTTAACCCCATGACAAATGGTCTTTCTCTTAGGCATACCCATGATCATGCAATTAGACTCATTCCTAGAAGTATGCCACCCAACATCAGACCATATGTATATATTTATGCTCAAAAGAGAAATTGAAAAAGTGGTACAAGAGTTGTTGTAGATAGGATCCATTTGTCATAGTCAAAGTGAATATTATTCTCCAGTGGTCATGGTATGAAATAAGGATGAAACTTGGAGGATGTGCCTAGATTATAAAGAGATCAATAAATTAACTATAAAAGATAAGTTTCCTATTCATGTAATTGATGATTTTTTAGATGAATTACATGGTGTTGTTTATTTACCAAATTAGATAATCATTCTAGGTATCATCAAATCTGGATCCGTGAGGAGGACATTCCTAAAATAACTTTTAGTACTCGTGAAGGCCATTATGAATTTTTGATCATGCCTTTTGGTATCACCAATGCACCATATACCTTTCAGAGTTTGATGAATATGGTTTTTAGGGCATTTTTGAGAAAGTTTGTACTTGTGTTTTTTGATGAAGTCTTTATTTATAGCAAAAATTGGGAAGACCACTTGTAACATGTGAAACAAGTACTCTAAATTCTTGAGCAACATCAATTATATGCTAAACCATCCAAATGTGATTTTAGAGTCTAGGAACTGGAATATTTGGGTCATATTGTATCACATGAGGGAGTAAAAGTTGATCCTAAAAAATCCAAGCCATTATGGAGTGGTAGATTCCCAAGATAAACTAAGGGGATTTCTAGGGCTAACTAGTTACTATTGAAAGTTTTTAAAACACTACAGTAGTATTGTAGCACTGATAAATTCCTTGTTGAATAAATACTTCTTTTATTGGATTGATATAGAAACTAAGGCATTTGAATAGCTAAAAATGGCTCTGTGCACCACCCCAGTATTGGATACTCTAGATTTTTTGTAAAATTTTATGGTTGAATGTGATTCATTTAGATATGGTATGGGTGGAGTACTCATGCAAGAAGGTAGGCCATTGAATTTTAAATTTGACAATTGAAGGGTAAAAATTGGTTCAAACCCATCTATGAGAACGAGATGATGGCTATTCTACATGCAATCAAACAATGGAGACCTTATCTATTGGGTCATCACTTTTAGGTAAATATCGATCATGATAGCCTTAAATATTTTTTAGAACAATGGTTCCATTTGAAGAAAAATAAAAATGGGTGACAAAAATGCTATGTTTAATTTTGAGATAGTTTACAAGAAAGGAAAATAAAATGTGGTAGCTGATGCACTATCCAAGCATGATGAACCAATTGACATATTGTTATGTGCCATGGCCATTTGGTAAGCAAATTGGCTCAAGGAAGTAAGGTCAATGAGAGAATGATACTACTACCCATGTATTAATTCAAATTATGCAATAGGTTTCAGATGGGATTGAATATTTTACATGGAATGGGAATGCCTTATGGTACAAAGATAGATTATATATGTGTCAGAATTCTATTTTCAAACCAAAAATCCTTCAAGAAATTCATGTATCTCCACTTGGGGGTCACTCAAGTTTTTTGAAAACCTATCATAGAGTCAAGAATGATTTTTTTGGAGAGTACTTAAGGGGGATGCATATAAATATATGGCCGAATATATGGTCTGTCAGAAAAATAAAGTTGAAACCATTAAAATCCTAGGGCCTTTATAGCCCTTATCCATCCCTAGTCAATGATGGGAAGATGTATCTATGGATTTCATTATTGGGTTACCATGATCTGAAGGTATAAATATTATCATGGTTGTTATGGATAGACTCACAAAGTATTCTCATTTTATTCTTTATCTCAACCATTAGTGGCCAGTATAGTAGCTTTGACCTTTCTCAATATAGTTCAAAAATTACATGATACTCCCAAGATTATTGTCAATGATCAAGATCACATATTCATTAGTAATTTTTGGATAGAATTATTTGCATGTTTGGGAACCCAATTGGATCATAGATCATCCTATCATCCTCAATATTATGGATAAATTGAGGTAGTCAATGAGTGTCTAGAAGGGTACCTTCGTTACTTTGTGTTAGATAAACAAGATAAATGGGCTCAATAGTTACCCTTGGTTGATTGGTGTTATAATACTTTAGTGCATAGTTTATCCAAAATTTATCTTTTTATGGAATTATATGGATACCATCCTCCATCCTTCATTACAACCTTGAAGGCACACCGAAAGGTGCGTGTAGTGGAGGAACACCTTTAACATCAATAAGAAGTCCTTGCTAGTTTGCATGAAAATTTGGTTTTGGCCCATAATCACATGAAGTAACAGGAAGATCAACATAGGAGTGAGAGGCATTTTGAAATTAGTGATTGGGTCTTTGTTTGATTTTATCCATATAATTATATGTCCTTAAAGAAACAAAAAAGGATAATAAGTTATCTCCAAAGTATTATGACCCTTATTAGATCTTGTAAAAAATTGGTAGTATGGCTTACAAGATGGAATTTCCTCCATCCACTCACATTCATCTAGTATTTCATGTATCTTACCTTAATAAGGTAATTGGATAGAGAGTTACCACTCAAACTAAGTTACTAGGATTAGATGAGGAAGGGAGGGTTATTCTTGATCCTGAATTGGTCCTTCAAACATGTACTAAGTAGCTTTGGTCCAGAATGATTATAGAGTATCTGATCAAATGGAAGAATGTACCTTCTAAAGATGCTAATTGGGAGGATGAATCATTCATGTAAAAACATCCAAGATTTATTTAACATTGAGGATAATGTTGTTTTGAAGGGGAGTGGCATGTTATGTCCTTAATATTTAGCATGTCTAGGGATATGTGTAACTGACTTGTGGCTTGCATAACCATTTTTTATATTATTTTACATTTCTCTATGCATTCTTAGACTATATGGGTGGCACATGGCCTTTTTATAATATATATAGGAGGTAGGGTTAGTTATTAATCATCATATTTGAGTATTCATTCTTATTACAAGCATTTGGGAGGTTTCCCCCTCAAAAAAACTTATCTATTATTCATATTTTATATTATATTTCCATGTCATTGTGATATACTACTGTATATCTACTTATTTTTTGAATTAATATCATTCTAGTAATTCTCTTCATACCTCAGAGCTCTAAAATATTGTGTCAAGTAACTATTTATGAATGGGTAAGTATATCAAAGAACCCACATCGAAAACACACCCTAACCTATTTATTCCTAATTAACCTTGGGTACATCTAGTAGTATTATGTAAGATTAGAGTGTCATCTACATTACTCACAACCCAATGGAGCACTAATGCATAATTCACATTGAAATTTATATGCATTATATTTTGTAGATCATATAATGTAAGGTTTTTATATGAAGTATTGTTAAATAGATAAGTATATGCCTAATATGTTTATCTTGGGTAATTTTTGAGAGTGAAGGAAGGTATTTTCATGGGGGAATAGTCATGTGGTTCCAAAATCCTTCCATTTACAATGTACATCTTAATGGGGGATGGTAGTGTATTTAATACACACACACTACTATATTTTTATAGAATCACACTCTCATTACAAATGTAACATCAAAGTGAAAGTAGTTATGACAAGGGAAAAATTAGTGGAACATGGTCAATAAAAATAAGAGGGGGTACTATGCAAGTAAGAAGTGGTGTTGCTAATGGACCTAATCAAAATTGGTCACTAGTATGGATTGATGAGGTTAGTATCCACAATAGCATATATCTATTTCGATGTTTGACTAAATATAAATGAAAATGAAGTAAATTTAATCCATGTGTATATCATTTTTTTAGGTTTTTGAAAATGCAAGAATTGTTTCACATATGGTATGTCAAGATTACCTAACCAACACATTACATGCTATGAATATCAAGATAATTATTAGAGATAAACTTATGGAAGTTTATGGCAAGGTTTTTGGAAGAAATATAAGGAAATTAATCAAGGTTCTCTTACTCATTTCCATCTTATTTCAGTCCAACCAATACCATTAGAATAAAATACATAAGGTTGAATGGATAATGTGTTAGTGGATTACTTTAATGCACAATGGATGAAAGGATAAATTATAAACTCAATGGAAATAATTTAGATATGGACATGGGTAATAGGGAAAGTCTTATTAAATAATAAGGTAATATGGAATATGAACATGACTTCAATGACACAACTTATGATGCCCTAAAAGTAGATGTCAAAATTCCATTATTTGAGTTAGGAGTATGTAAGTTATCTTTATTACAATCCCTTTAAGATTTTTGGACTTCAAGATGGACTGAAATAAGTGTTATCACATTATTGAGGTTATTAAAATATGTATTTCTCCCATAAGACAACATAATTCTAGCTAAATATAGAAATGCACACTAAAATATTCAACCCTAGGGATTAGTTACAACAAATATAATGCTTATGTTAATAATTATATGTTATATAGGGGAGACTATGAGAATGAAAAATCATGTCATATTTATGGGGAGGAGTGTTATTAGGAAGGTGTGAAATGGAACAAAATTTTCACAAGTATTGTGCCTTTTTTTATAGATGTATTGAAACATATATATCAGTGTAAATACTTGGAAAAGTTAATGAGTTGACATTATGATAATATAAACAAATAATCGGTTGTAATGCATGTACTAAATGACTATAAAACAATAAAGGATATTGAGATTATGGCTTTAAAGTTTTCATATAAAACCATCTATTATTAAGCATGGATTATATATGGATTGAGTCATTCCATTTAGTAACATGACCATGAGATGTTCAATATAAAATGTTGTTCTTATCAACTACAATGTTCCTCCTTATTTTAAAATATGAAAGGAACACCTTATCCTTTCATTTATTTTTCTAGGGAAGAATCAAGTGCAAAATGTGGATGTTTATATTTTTCCACTTATAAAGGAGTTATAGTTGATTTGGAATGGTTTACACATGTTTGATGTCTCAAGATTGGTTAGAGGTAGAGCCTTTGTATGTTATGGAATTTTATTCCAATTTATTCACAACTACCCAAGATTTGTATTATCTTCAAGTATCCATAGTTTTTTGTCATTCATTTTCATGTATGTTAATTTTACAATTTCAAATCATCTGATTATTATATGCATGTTTCTTTTATATGCATTTGTACAATGGGAAAATTTGCATGTCCAAGGCGCAATGATCAATTAACCTCAAGATGGTCAAATGACTTGAATAAATTTGTGTATGAAGGGCACATGATATTTGTGCTGATTTTCCACCCATTTTAGGATTTAAAAAACATCAAGTTTGATGGTAAAATTAAAATAAGGGAGCCTCTAAAGATGTTACCAAGTGACTGATATAAGCACTATGAAGAGGCACATCAACAAACATTTGATTAAGTTCATGTCATAACAATACATGGGATGAAGAGATTTTACATATTTTATGATCTTCCATATTGGAAATATCTCCTCATCACACATATTATTAACCCAATGCATATGTTGAAATACCATGTTGATTTTTTTCAAAAACACAACTTGGAAATAAAAAGAAAAATTAGAGACAAGGATGGACCTTAAAATATCAAAAAAGAGAGGAATTATTGGACATGAAAGGGCACAAATGGCCACGAGTTATGAAAAACCAAGGTGGGTACTTTCTTCAGCCAATAAAGAGACATTAAGAAATGTGATGAGGAAAATAAGGATGTCAACAAACTATGGGTCTTGTCTTTGAAATGCATTCATGATTAATGGACATATCACAAGCCTATAAAATCATGATTGACATAATATGTTAAATCTATGGATGTTGGCATTTCATTTTTAAATTAGTTTATGGATTTTATTTGTGTAAATAGGGAAATAACACATGATTTTGTTTATTTCATATGATATCATCTTGATTGATTTAAGGGGAATGGATTGTATCAACAAAGATTTATAGATTTATAGAATAAGTAAATAAAGACACCATGTTGTCTATTTCATATAATATTATCCTGATTGATTTAAGGGGAAAGGATTGTCTCAATAAAGATTTGAAAAAGTCAATGAGTTGACATTATGATAATATAAGGAAATAAGAGGTTGTATTGCATGTACCAAATGACTATAATTAAGTAAATAAATAAATAATTAAACAATTAATGATAAAATAAGTAAATAAATAAATAATTAAATAAGTATTGATAAAATAAGCAAATAAAAAGTTATCGATAAATTATCATGATTTGCAAGTTAGTATTTTAACTTATTTAGATTTAGGAGATATAATTAAATTAAAACTATTTAAATTCAGATTGCATAATATATATAAATCACCATACAAATCTATATGCTAACAAATAATTTATTACACCTAATAAATATATAAATTCCTAAGAGAGAGGGTACTTAACTGGTATGCTATTGTGTTTTACACACTGCCTATGCAAAGTCATCTAAAATAATTTGAAATGGTTCTATGATCACTCAATTTAGGGAATTGATTGTCAAAATCTATGAGGATGCTATTAGTGAACACTCAGACACTTGTGGTGACCAAATCTATCCTATGTCTACCATAATTATCCCTATGAAATTTTCCTATCTATTCTATAATGGATCACTATATCTACTAGTGAATATGATTCCTATGTAATTTCTAATATTTGGTCATGTGCGTAGATTCATATTTTATCTTCCTTTGTCTTGAAACCCTAGCTCCTTTTTCAACACTTACTTGACCTATAAAATGGGATTAGAAAGATAGCTTGACAATACCAACCACACCATGCTAAGTGGTCGAGTATTACCTATGTTTCAATAATTTGAAGAGGGCTTAATCCATATGTAGTTATCCCACTTATGTGTATGTGTTTCTCAAAAATGTTCAATTAGAATGTAATGAACAACTCTATCTTTCGACACTTGATAAAATATGACTTTGACCTTGTAATTAGTGTCCCAACATAAAATTTTGGATTGTTTCTTTGTGGGTTTTTAGATCTAGATGTTGTTGGAGAGTATTTCAAGGATGTGCAAATATATCCCTTAATGTGTAAGTGATTTTCAAGTAATGACCAAGTGAATAAGACATTAGTCTTATCTTATGTATATAGATGACTATTTGGGGTGATTTCCCCTCACACCTGACATGCAAAACATGTAGGCCAACCTAAGGGAGGGATTTAAATTGAAAAATAATCATTTGAGGATATCAGTCACTATCGATAAAGGTAGACACTATGAATAATGGATAGAATCTAATTGTTAACGATACTATTTAAGAAGGAATAAATAATACTTTGGTATATGGTAAGTATCTTTTTAGGATTATAGAGAATTATGGCACATATGAGGGAGATATTGCATATTAATGACAACAAATTGGGAAGGCCAAGCTAATAAATAGGTAAATAGATATGGAAAAGGGTGTGAAAGATTCATTCGTGTATACACATGTCATACATGTTAGAGACATGTCAAAAATGATATTTCTAAGTGTCTAATACCAAATTCATGTGTCTATAGTTAATTTAAAACTATTCATCTTTCACATTAGTTTTTATTGGAATCATTAACATTTAAGTTTATTTAATATTTGTTTTCAATAGGTTGCTCTAATTGAAGGAGATACATGAATACAATATTATAATGTGGAGAAATAAAATGATAGAAACCATTTGAATTTTGGAAAAGGATATCACCACAAACTACATGGACATAATGATGCATCTTCTATTCCATTTAACATATGATGTAGAGATTTATGGTTTCATAAGCACAAGGATTTTTTTGCTCCTAGATAGGTACATGAAAACATTAAAGGGGTTTGTTAAGAAATTAAGCCATCCTTAGGGTTCAGTGGTTGAAGGATATATCATTTATCAAACCTTATTTATTGTTAATTAATACATATCAAAGGAAAATAGATCCACTTGTGTGCCATGAATATGGGAAGAGGATTGTGGATTTGACAAGTTGGGAAAACTATTGTCTAGAAGGGGTGTAAGTAATAGATTTGGTATGTGTGCAAATTTACATTTAAACTATTGCTTAATAGATTCATAGACATAATATATGATTTATTTTCCACATTCAAAAAATATTATCTTGTGCAATTTTTGAATATTAAATAACAATCAACCACTTTATTCTCCATAATAGTGAATCAATGAGCAACTAGATTGAAAAAAACACAATGAAAAGAAACATGCAATGAAGGAGAGAGATAAACTCAGGAGAATCTACAATGTAAAGTTGCTATACTCAATTCATTGTGAGATCAACATTGTCCCAATGAGTGCATAATTAATTAGCTATATGATTGTGTTCAAGATTTAAAATGAGATTGTTGACCTGATTAATGTAGATAAAGAAGACTTGGGATAATCATATAGTTATTACTTTTTTTATCTACATTAATCAGGTCAAAAATCTCATTTTAAATCTTGAACACAATCATATAGCTAATTAATTATGCACTCATTACTTTTAATTATTTTGTTTCTAATTATTCTTAATGATATAATTATTACTTTTTTCCAAATTATTTTTTATAAATGTTATATTATTTTGTTTCTACTATATTATTAGGTTAGGACATATGATGGTATGTGTATTAATGAGTAGGCTAGTCAAGCAAGCTCCAAAGACACACATTTAATTGGGGGTAAATTTATTATGTTGGGTTGATCTAAAAAATAATTGAGTAGAATTATAGGAGTGTCAAAATCATGGTGTTCAAATATAGATGGTCTGAGCCTTTTGAAGGAACTAGACATGTGAAGAGATGTAAATATAATGGTATATATGCCATTAACTACACTTGAAAGATACTAGAAAACAAGGAGCCCTAAATTTTGCTTCAACATTATTCAAAATTTTAATTTGTATTTTTTTACTTTATTTAGAAAATGTTTTTATGTATTTTCATTCAAATCCATATACACATATTGACTTCACACATTATTCTCTCATAATGTAGGTATTTTCTATTTTTATTTTGAAGATGTAGAGGAGTCAAACAAATGGAAGTGTGTAACACATTACCATTATAGGGCACATAATGTCTATGAAACTCAATATTTATGGGGCATGGATAACCATCCATAATATATTCTACAATTTGATGAAGATGAAGAAATGGAAGAAGAAGGTGTTTTTCATGTAGACCATGATTATTAGCCTAGAAGTGGGGATACACAATTTATGAAGGCCAAAAGGAGGAAAATGTAAATGATAACTAATAATCTGTTCAAAGTGAAGATCATGATGAAGCCAAAAATGTGGATGAGAATTAGGAGCAATGTGTTGGCAATGTAGACGAGGATGATTAAAGAATATAGTGACAATAATACATTGGCTTCTTATTTTCTTAAATTAGGCATGATGATATTGGTGGATGTGATATAGATGATGATGATAAACTTGCCTCTTTTTAGCCAAACTTAATAGAAAATAAATTGTTGGATGGTGGAGCCTGATCTTATTAAAATGCCCAGTTCCTGATAGGTGGGTGTGGGGGGTCAATGCCTCCCACTGTGGTCATCATGGGGGTTTTGGGGGGACAACCTACTTGGAAGCCCCGCTTGGTGGGGTTTGTGGGCAGCACCCTTGAAGCAAAATTTAGTTAGAAATGCATTGTAAAATATTGTAATTTCATTCACTATTAGGTTGCAAATCTAATAGTAAAAATTACGTTTATGTATTTTTCCCCTATATATAACCCTTCTTTTGATATGAGGGCATGGTAATTACAATGAAACATTGTATATGAGTGAAGAGGAGATTGAAGTGGATGTATTTTAGGGTTTATCCCTTCATTTTATTGGATTGAATAAAGAGAAGAACTAGGTATTTCTATGTGGATGTAGACCATATTGGGTGAACCACATTAAATTTGTTTTTATCTTGTATTGTGTTTTCTGCATTTTAATTCTATCTTTATTTCATTAATATTGCTTTGTGTTCTATATTCCTAACAACTAGTTTCATAGCCAAAGGTTTATTTGGTAGATAAACGTGTAGAAAAAGAGGGTTCCTAGTTTGAGTGGGAGCTATGGCATAATAAGGCAAGTTTAAGGTTGAAAATTTCAACAACCAAAACTACCAGCTATAGAATATGGAGGAAATTTGAGGTACAAGGCCATACTTGTTGTAAAGGGGTTTCCATAAAAGAAAGGTATATATTTTGATGAAATATTCTATCCAGTAGTTAAAATGACTTATATAAGAACTATTTTAAGTTTGGTAGCAATAAAACATTTTCACCTTGAATAGTTATATGTGAAGACTACTTTCCTTCATGGTGATTTGGAGGAGGAAATATATATGGAACAACCATAGGGATAAAAAGTAAAGGTAAGGAGAAAATGGTGCATAGGTTAAAGAAGAGTTTATTGGTCTAAAGCAAGCTCTAAGACAGTGTTATTTGAAATTTGACATGTTTATGATAGAACAAGGTTATAGTAGATGTCATTCTGACCATTGTGTCTATTTTAAGACATTAGATAATGGTAGCTATATTATCTCGTTATTATATGTAGATGACATGCTTATTACAGGGTTTAACATGTAGGATATAACTGATCTAATAAAAAATTAGCAAATTCATATGTAATGAAGGATTTGGGTGCTGTAAAGCAAATTTTTGGTATGAGAATAACAAGAGATAGGAAAAAATAGAAAATTGACATTATCTCAAGAAGAGTACATCAAGAAGGTGTTAGTCAGGTTTAATATGTAAGATGTAAAACCTATAAGTACACCTTTCGGAGGGCACTTCAAATTAAGTAAGGAATAATGTCATAAAATGTAGGAAGAAATCAATTACATGTCTAAAGTTACATATGCTTGAGTAGTTGAAATTTTAATGTATGCTATGGTGTGCATAAGACCAAATATTGCTCATACAGTGGGACATATCAGCATGTTTATGAATAATCCAAGAAAAGAACACTGTGATGTAGTCGAGTGGATTCTTAGGTACTTGAGAGAGACCACTGATAGATGATTATGCTATGAAGTTTTAGATGTTACCTTAAAAGGATATGTTGATGCAGGCATGGATAGAGATTTAGATGGTAGGAGTACCACCGGTTATGTTTTCATTGTTGGTGATACAATAGTTAATTGGATTTCAAATTTATAAAAGATAGTTGCTTTCTCAACTATAGAGGTAGAGTATTTTATAACTATAGAAGCTAGCAAGGAGATGGTATGGATGTAATAGTTCATGGAAGATTGAGGCAAAAGTAGGAAGATTGTAGGTTATATAATGTAGTCATATAAAATGTCAAAATTTGTAGTTTGAGTGTGGTTTGTGACACCCAACCCATAGGTCCCTTTTACATGCTCTCATGACCCTTATAGACACATTTTTGCTTATTCTTAGTCATTCCAAACTTTCTAAATGGTCATTCCACCTCAGCCAAGTAGCATTTCTTAGGCCAATCTTATCCCCCTAGGTCCTAAACATGTATGATAGGATCACCCAAGTTGGACTATAGTGCTAGACCATAGGGTGTCTTATTTTTGCACTCTTGTCCAATTGAATTTTTATATCCAATAATTATTTCCTTCTGGTTCTTTCATCTTATTGGCCTAACATGAATACATTCTACCCATGACCAATAAATCTCTATAAAAGCCCATTCAAAGTTCATTTAGAAGGATGTGGGAAAATATTACAAAGCAAACAAGAATATAAACAAGACCACTAAGGTAAATTTCTCTATTCTCTACATATAGCCATCCAATATAGCTACAAGCATATCCAAATCCTCACACCAGTCCCTAGCCACCTCAAGAACACCTAGTTTAGAATTTTTGCATCGACATTACACTATTACACAAAGCACATTCAATGGGAGAACTAAACATGGATTGATCACTCTTAGGAGTATTGGTATGTAAGTAACATGCCCACACAAAGGATGTGGATACATGTTTAGTGCATCTTATACACACTAACCCCCCCTTCTTTCTCAAAGTTTATCAAATCATAATGGAGTCTAGGGTTTGAAGATAAAATCATCTCTATAAGGAGTTCAATAGAATTTTAGTAGTCAATATTTCCTAGGCAAAATCACACAAGGATAAAAAAAACTAGAAAACTTAGGTCTCTATGAGCAATTTAGAAAACAGTGGCAAAAGAGGACAATAACATCAGACCTTAGGGTGTCCTGTTTCTATGTTCTTATCCTTTCACAAAATGAAAGCTAGATCCTCAAATTAGGATCTATATTTCATTTTGTGAAAAGATAGGAACACAAAAATAGGACACCCTAAGGTCCAGTCCTACACAACTAATATCAAACCCTGCAACAACCATTGTAATTTATTTTAAGCTAAGTCTTATTTTTTCCACATTTATTGCTATTTATAGAAAGGTTAAAAATACAAATAAATTATAAAAATTAGTAGTTAAATTATTGCAATATTATTTATTGATTTAGTCAACTTAGACCGTTAAATAAATTAGGAATAAGACTCCAATATTCCCAAAATAGTTAAATCATATCATGATAGCCATAGTGTGATTAATTTAGCAAAGAACTCAACATTTCATTCAAGAATGAAACATATAAAACTCATGTATCACTTCATTCATTTAGTTTTGGAAGATGGCCAACTGAAGTTGGAAAAGATCTATACGAGTCAAAATCCTATAGATATGCTAATAATGTTAAAGGTATAATAATTGAGGGTGGGTGAATTAGTGTTCTCAAATAATCCAACTTCAATTTCAATCTTTACAAATACTTAACCAATTACCACAAGAATGCATGAAGCATACACATCATTCATATCAAAGAGTAAGAGAGGCAATACAAGATCAATCACATAACACATGACATATATAATAAACTCTCTTAGGGAAAAAAACCCATTAGAACTTGTAATTATACTATTGTCCTATAATAAAAAGACCAATTTATACTAGCTACAACAAATCAAGGAACTACAATCCCTATTTAATTAGAATATAATCTCACAAGGTGCTACAACACTTGTCTAACTAAGCTACAACAACAACCACACTTTTATCAAGTTTCACCTTCCAAGGAGGTTATAACCCCCTTAGATATTTATTTACTAGAACAAAACCTATGAAAACCTCCACCTATGATTTGATGTCTTCAACACCTAATGATGGACCTATGATTATCATTCTTTACCTTTGTTTAGACTCAAAAATCAAGAACACTATTCTATAAATAGAATTATGACCAACAGGTCATACAAATAGTCCTAAATCTATTCTACTCTTTAGCTCATCCACATGGAACTCTACCCCTCCTCTCCACAATTCACACACACAAGCTTCTCTCAAATCTCTCCTAAGTCTCTCACTCAAGTCTTTCATAAAATCTAGAAACCAACACATTTGGTTTCACTATTTATAGAGCAATCATGATCATCACCATATTGATTAGCCATTAAGCATGACTTAACACTTAAGGCATATATATCACCAAGACATATCTCAACATAATCTTCATAGGTCATCCATAGCATCTATGGGTCACCCTTAAGTAGCTACACCTTTTAATAAGACCCTTGTAGCTTTTATAAGTCTCATGGAGACCTATTCACCCATTTAGTACATCAATGAACAAAAAAAGAACACAAGACCACTTCTGAAATGAATGTAACCATTTCATATGATCTATATGTCCCCCTTAAGTGCCAAAAACCAACATAGTACAGATCTGCTTAAGCACAATTCACTCAAACAACATTTTGTGCACACAGTCATTGTGAAAAAACACATAATCACCTTATAGACCATTGTTCATATAACATACATGTTACGCCCTTAACCATTGGTGTGTCTAGGGATATGTATGGCTGACTTGTGGCTTACAAACCTCTTTTATTTACTTGTTACATTTCTCTATGTTCTTAGATAGGTCAGCCTATGGAATAACCTTGGCTAAGTAAACTATATATTGGAGGTAGTGGTTATTCTTTAATCATCATGTTAAGTATTCTAATAGTAGTGCATTATTATGTAGGTTTTCCCCTCAAATTGGCTTTGCTATGTTATCTAGTATTCTATTCTACTGTCAATTATCACTGTGTAATCTCTCATATTTTCTTATTCTATGTAATATAAAATCATTTGATCTGAATATTTAAGTAATTTAATTACAATACAAATGGTAAAATATTTATAAAACACTCCCCAATAGCTAATTCACCATCAAACATCTAAATAACATCTACATAATCTCAATTAGTATTCTTAGGTCATTTGTAGAACAAACACGGACACATAATCAAATTTGAACCTTAATATATTTGATTGTACACACTTTTATATATTAAAATTATGTTCATTAGATGATCCATGGATTAATATTAATATTTTATTTTTATACAATTAGAAAATTCATCTTGGATCAAAATTTATGGTCAAAATATTGTAGATTGGTTTTTCCCTTTGTAAAATTCAAATATTTAAATATCAATGGTCGCAGTTAGACCTCAACCAATTTTCTCACATCTTAAGTCCTCATTGATAAGATTAAATACACACTATCAATCTTATTTTATGAATATCTACCTTTAACACATAGTCTACCAATTGTAAACATTAAACCTTGATCATGTTAACCTCATCTCATACAATCTAGAAATTTTGACTTAATGTGCTTCATTGATCTCTATAGATCAGTTAGGTCTTTATTAGGTAGCTTTCACCATTTGATATTGCTCAAAAACCCCATGATCATGAAAATTTACACCATCTCATTAATTATTGACTTATTGGAGCATGCACTCCATTGATGTTACTCAAAATTTAACATGTGTAAAATAGACTATGGGAACCTAGTTTATCTTCCTAGAAGACCAACTTTTCACAGTCATATCTTTTACCTCACTCACTTGCATGTTCTCAAATTTAGACCATATGATCTCCTCATAAATTAGAATATAACCATGTGAAAAATTACTCTTGAAATCCTCACACATGTGAGATATAATGACATTAAAATTATCACTCAGATTTTTCTACCATAGAGCCAACTATGTAAAAAATTTATTTGGAAGGCCAACTTTGAACATGTATATCTTTTGCCACACTTTGGTGATTGACATACAAATTAGGAAAAATAAAATAATAATAAAAATAAAGAAAACCATATGATCATATTATTTTTAAATGTCCACACATGCTTGATATACCATCACCAAACTACTTACTCGGTTATTTCTTGCCTCATGCAAATTTGGTTAAGTATGGGAAACCACTGTCAAAATGCCTAGGAGCCCAACTTTGCAGTTGCATATATTTTGATGAATTTAGGTACATGACCTAAGATTTATAGAATAAAAATTAAGGACTAATTTTATCCCAACCATATGACTAACCCCCTGACTCATCCACATGTGGTAATGGTGATGTCATCAAATTGCCTACTCAAATTTTTTGTCACTAGACCCAAACTATCTAGATGACAATAATGATCAACCAGATAAAATATACTCATGAAAATAATCAATAAAATATTAGAAAACATATTATGGATATTTTTCACATGCTCAATACTCCATAATCATCCCTAAACATCTCTAACCATGTCAAAATAGAAGATCAACCAATCATACTTCAAGCATACTAGGACAAGCACATTGCACACTTTGTCATTGTCACACATACTATCAAGGCACTTCATACACTCATAAAGGAAGCTCTATGAAATCATAATGACATAATTAAAAACTATAAAATAATCTCCCCCTTTGTCATTGATGTTAACAACCATCATATATAGCAATATACAACTCACCTCCCTTCTCTCTCTTTAAACACTCTCACAACAGGAACTTTCTCCCCCTTTGACACAATGAAAAACTTGGCACAATCTGATATTGAGGACCTAAAAATAGAACCAATATGAGAGTAACACCTTATAAATATGATACAATCTCCCCCTTACCTTGAGCCTACTTCTGCTTACCTTGATAACTTCCTCTTGCTCCATGCGAACACTCTCTTCAACCAAACACTATAACCAATGAATAAAGAATTAAAAAAACACCCAAATCTAATGAAACTCACAAAGACACATCTGAGAGGGACTCCCCCTAAGATATCTGAGCAATTTTACCTTATGATCATCTTCATACCTCCACACACCATGAAGAACCTCCACATATGCTTACTAGCCTTCTCTCTCAAGTTACCACAAAGACCATCAAAAAACTTCATGCCACACTAGTAAAAAATTACTCTTCTTCAAACTAGGCCTATCTAGCCTCCTTGTAGTCCTACCTAGAACTTATAAAGCCCATAATTTTTAGTAGACACATCTTCAAGACCTAAAAATTCATATATAGAGAACTCTCATATTCCTCTTCAATCAAACAAATTTTAATCACCAATATCATCCTCTGCAATATACTTCCTTCACAAACCAACTACCAAATTATGCCCCCAACTTGACAAAAACTTGAATAACTTGAAAACCAAAAACCTTCAAATCTTTATGAATCATGATTTGAAAACCCATTTGGCCCATTAAACCTATTAATAATCCTTAGACCTAAAATCATAATGAAAACCGCTTTTCTAGCATAGCCTAAAACCCTAGAATCTTGAAATAAACAAGGTTAACAAACCTCCTTCTAGTCAACACACACCTATAAAACTTCTTTCACACCTAGAGACACCCATCACATACTTCTAGACCAATATTTGAGCCTCCATGACTTTGGGAACATAGACTTCCTATAATCCATTTTACACATGCTTGCCTTTAAGCCAAAAATTGAGAAAATTAAGAGCACACAAAAATATTCAATTTAACTTCAACATACCTTTAGAACACAAAAAACACATGGAGAACATCATAAAGAAATTCATATACCTTTATAACCAAAAAATACTTCTTGACATTAAATTAATCTCATTAGGCCATCTAGAAACACCCATTCTGATATTGTATCATAGCTCCATAAATTTTTGGAACAAACTCATGAACTTGTTGCTCTCCTTTAACAAAGATCTTATCTGATTAGAATTATCATATTGAGCACAAAAACTTTATTCTCTATAAGAAAATATTTCTCCTAATATCCATAGGTAGAGACACCCCACTTCACACTATCCTAAAAGAATGTGAAATCAGGAGTTGCCCATAACTCTTCATATTCCTTCTCCTCCTTGGTCATCTGATACTTGTAAGTTCTTTTTCTTCTTCTTATTGGGCTTAAGATAATCAACATACTCAACCACCACAACATTCTCCTTCTATTCTAATATTGAATTGATAATACATGGGGATAATAAAGATTCATGACATACCTTTTCATTTGAAGAATCCATCTTGTAGTTTGGAACCTCATCATTAGGCACAAACAATTGATGTTCTATGCATGATACATGTTCAAAAATAGCAATATGTTCATTTGGATCCATACACACCTCAAGACTAGCTTCAACCATCACCTTGGTCTTCTCTTTGAGGGTCTCTTCACTCACAATAGGAGTAGACAATGAGATCCCTTGGTACTCTTCAACTTTTGAAGCATTCTCCACCATAGCAAACATATTACTTATATTTATAGTCTCATCATGACTAACACTTTTCACCTTTAGCTTCCATATGTTAACATGCCTTCTTTCTTGCACTCTAAGAGCCTGATTAAACCTATTTTGACTTGTATACCTTTGCTTGTATAATGTAGCAATGTGACCTATCTATTCACAATTTTAGCACACCAAACTCCTTGATGAAAACATAGTTTGTCTTATTGTGTTTGGATAAAAACTTGTAATATGTCCTCTGTCATGACAAATAAAACAACCTCCCCTTTTTGAAGAGGAATCACCTTGTCTAATCTTATGTGGAAAATGGTTTGTAAAGTTTCCCACATCAAGATAATTGAAGCACTTAATTTTTCTCACTCTCTTTGACTAATGATCCCCATCAACAAGTCTCTTTCACTCTCTATCCGTATGACCAAATTGATTATATATTTAATATTAACCATTGAATATTGCATATGTCATGGCATTAGGTTGTATTATCTAATTTGTCTTCATTTTTCTAGCAACTTCATTCCTTATTTGATGATTTGTCTTCAAAGACTGATCCACCTTGTTCTTATTGATATTAATGTCAACTTGAGTAGCAACTTTGGGATCTTCATTAAAACCTAATCCAAATCTATCACTAGCTGATTTTTGACTCTTTAAGAGATCATTTAGATCATTGTAAATTCTATCAAACTTGATTAATGATTTCACCTTTCTTGCATATTTATCTAACTCATGTTTTAAAGACACAATCTTAGAAGCATACCTTGAGCATTCTTTTTCTTTGGATCTTAGACTTGTAGATAGAATTTCCAATTGATAACTGAGATGCTTGATTATATCTTCATGTACCTTGGTGTATTCATTCATTATTACCTCATAGACACTAAATTACTCCTCATATTCCTTCATTTTAGATGCCATCTTCTTATGATCTTCTTCTCAATCTTTAGTTCTTCAAGAGTTTTCATAAATACAGTCCACCTCATCTTCATCATCATCTAAATCAATCCAAGTTGGATCCTTTTGATGTGATCAACTTCCTTCCTCAGCCATGAATAGATCTTCATCTTCATTAGGACCATCATCTTCATGATCATATTTTGAGTCACTATCTTCACTCTCATTTGATGAGCTATAATCTTCTTTGGTTTAGAGAATCTTCTTATTCTTATAGGACTTCTTCTTGTTGTTATACTTTTTAAATCATTTCTTCTTGTATTTCTTATTTTTTTCATCTTAACCTTCACCATGCTCTTCATCATCAATATTTTCATGCTTATGAAGGAACTTATAATAAAAATGTCCAATCTCTCCATAATTGAAACATTTGAAGGGTAGTTTACCCTTATACTTCCCCGAGCTTGTGTTTAATTTACTAGTAATCAAATAAATTAGTTCATCCTCATCAATATTAGATATGCCATCCTTTTTGGATTTATTGCCTTAGAACTTATTCTTAGAATTAATCTCTATCTTGAATGCAATTTCCTTTTTTTGTGGTATATCATCATTTACTCTCATCTCATATGTAATAAGGGTGCCATGCAATTGATCCACACTTCAACTGAGTAAGATCATGAATTTCTTCTATATCATATACTTTTGGATCAAACTTGAGAGATGGAGACCTTAATACATTTTGGACTACAGTAGCCTCTTCAATATTCTCTCCAAGACCTCTGATAATGTTCACAGTCTCATCAACTCTAAGTTGAAAGGATGCTACAAAATCTTCTTCCTTCATCTTGAGACTTTAAAATTGCCTTCTATGAGTCTATAACTTAGCAATATTGACCTTGAACCTCCTTTAAAAATTCTAAATTTTATTCCATATCTCTTTAGCATATTTACAATGGATTACCTTGGTGTATTTAGTCTCTAAAAGACCACAAGTGATAGCATTCATTGCCTTGGAATTATTCTCAAATAACTTCTTATTTGCAACACTAAATAGAGGAGTAACATAACCATCTAAAATATATTTCCATACATAAAACCCTAGGGACATAATGTATGTCATCATCCTTTCACTCCAAAAAGCATAATTGGATCCATTAAACATTGGTGCTTGTTTAGTAGAGAAATCTCATTTATGACTACCCATATTATACTTTGGATCACCTTCAAGCTGTTAAGAATTTACTAAAATGACTTGCTCTGATACCAATTATTAAAAGTATAATCACTGGGGGGGGTGAATCCATGAGCCCAAATAATCTAAATTTTAATTTCAATCTTCACAAACACTTAACCAGTTGCCAAAAGCATTCATGAAGCATACACATCATTCATAAAAAAGAGTAAGAGAGACAATGCAAGATCAATCACATAACACATGACATATGTGGGAAACCCTCTTGGGGGAGAAAAAACACTAGAACTTACAATTGGACTACTATCCTATAATAATAGGAACCAATTTAGACCAATTTCAACTGATCAAGGAACTACAATCCCTATTTAGTGAGACTATAATCTCACAAGGTGCTATAATACCTATCTAGCTAAGCTGCAACAACCAGAATTTTAACAAGTTTTACCTTATAAGGAAGTTGTAACCCCCTTAAATGTTGAGTTTACACTATGAAAACATCCACCTATGAATTGATGTCTTCAACACCTGATGATGGACCTCTGATGACCACTCTTCACATTCACCCATACTCAAACAACAAGAACACTATTCTGCCAATAGAATTATGACCAACAAGTCATATAAATAGTCTTAAATATATTATTCTCTTCAAGTCATACATAGGTTAATTTATCCATAATTTTCTCCACAATTCACACACAAGCTTCTCTCAAATCTCTCCCAAGTGTTTCACTCAAGTCTTTCACAAAATCTAGAAACTAACACATTTGGTTTCACTATTTATAGAGCAATCATGATCATCACCATCTTGGTAGACCATTAGGAATGAATTAAAAATTAAGGCATATATATCATCAAGACATATCTAAAAAAAATATTCATAGGTCAGCCATAACATCTATGGGTCACCTTTAAGGAGTTACACCTTTTAATAAGGCCCTTGTAACTCTTATAGGTCTCATGGAGACCTATTTACCCTTTGAACACATAAAAAAAAGTAAAATAAAATAATGCCACTTAATAAATGCATGGAACCATTAAATATGATCTATATGTCCCCCTTAAGTTCCAACAACCAACACAATACCCATTTACTTAAGTGTAATTCACTCAAACAACATTCTATGCACATAGTTTTTATGAACAAACACATAGTCACCTTATAAACCATTTTTCATATAACATATGAATGGTCAAACCTTAATAATGCACATCAGTCATCTTGATTGAGTCTAAAACACTAAAAAATAGCTACTTCACCATGAAACATTGAAACAACATCTACATAATCTCAATTACTCTTCCTAGGTCACTTGAAGAACAAACATGAACACACTATCAAATTTAAACCTTAATATCTTTGAATATACACACTTATAGATCTTAAAATAAGGTTAATTAGATGAAAAATGGAGTTATAATAATATTTTATTTTTATACCTGTTGTCCCCCAAAATGTATCACTCTTTTTTGGACAACATTTGAACTATTTTGGTCTTACAGACCAAAATTGTCACTTTCATTTCCAAAATTTGTCCTAGACATTCAAATTCCTCATTTTCCAGGCTTCTTAGAAAATTTACGGACTTTACAGGCTTGAATATATGGACTCAACAAGAAGAGAAGTCTACGGACTGTGCAAGAAAAGGAAAATCAACAAACACTAGCAGCAGGTTCAACGTTTGATTCATCCTCTGATTCAATGTCTTTTGGTTCAAAGGATTAGTTCAGAGCTTGGGATCAGTTGAAAATCTCCATTGGCAAGCATTTGAGTGCAAAAAGAGACTTGAACCATTAAACCAATTTGGTTCAAAGGTTCAATAGGAATGGTTCAATGGCTCGGTTCAACCAAGCGGTTCAATGCTTTATTTCACTTAGGTGGTTCATTCCCTTTATTTTAGCATCTTTTGGTTCAATTAAATAGTTCACTTGGTTCATTCTTTCAGTTCATCCTTTGGTTCAACATCTCAAGGTTCAATAGTAGGTTCAAAGACATTTTCAAAGCTTTGTTTGAACTATTGAACCAAAAATTGGTTCAATGTATTGGTTCAACAAAATGGTTACACTGTTGGTTCAAAGGCAAGTTCATAATGTTTGGTTCAATGCTTAGTTCATCAGCTTTTTTCATCCAATTGAACTATCAGCTTGAACCATCGGCTTGAACCATTTTTGGTTCAACCAATTGGTTCAACATCTTGGTTCAACAAAATGGTTCATCGCCAAAGTTCAAAGGGGTGGTTCAATGCAAAAGGAAGCTTTCCAAAGGACAAGTGCCCTTGCGGAGGACACTTAATCAATAAAAGCAGCCTTCAAAAGGGTCATTTTCAAGGAAGCCGAAAGGTAATTCTTTTAGATTTTTTTAAGGCATTTAAAATTGGATAAGGCATATTTCTTTTAGATTTTTGTCTAAAGGAATTCCTTTGGACAAAAAGTCTGAAAGAAATCAAAGAAGCAAATGCGGGCAAAATCCAAAGACTTGTTCAAAGATTTGGCAGAACAAATAATTCTGCAGACTTTTTATCTATGGGAATTTTCCCTAGGGAAATGTCTATGGGAAACTTTCGTGCGAGGAAACATTCACGAGAGAAAGCCTGGGGATTTGTCTATGAGAACTACCAAGGCAAAGGGCTGCCAAAGGACCCCGAAGGGCAGGTGCCCTTGCGGGGGACTCTCAACAGCCAAAGTAAAGGGCTCTTTCCAACCCATTCAAGGATCATTTCTTAAGGCCCATAAAGGCAAAGCCAAAAGCTGAAAGAGGACCAAGGGGTGACATGCCCGAAGATGTCAAATTCAAGACAGTGAACTAGCTGTTGAGAGCACATCGACGGGCATGAAAATGTCAATTTTAAAGTCCATGAAATAGCCGTTGATCCTTTGAATTTATAGACTCGAATGCATTCCCAAAATTCAAGACCAAAAATAGCAAAAAGTGAGGAAAGATAGAATAATTAATGAATCTAGGACCTAATTTAATTAACCAAAAAAGGAGGAATGATGAAGACAAGATCAGACTGTCAGGTGGACATTGAAAGTTGCAATCTTTCAATTGCGTGGCTTGTTTATCTACATTGAGAAGATCAAATGGGTAAAATGCCCCAAAGTTCCAACCTATCTTCCTAACAATTCACAACGCATCATGATGTATTATTGTTCTTGAGTCCTTCTTGAAGTGGCTATATAAGGGACTTTATTTCATTGTAAATATATCTCTTTTTTGACAATCTGAATGAAACTCTACCCAAATTAAGAGGCATCATTGAGACTTTGTGCTCAGTCTGTTAATCATATTTTATTACTGGAATAAGAAAGCAAGGGACTTTTTAAGACTTTGTGCTGTGATATCTTTGTTGTTGAGGAAATCGTTCTTATGTCTTTTTCCTTGATATATATTTTTTTCCATTAATTTAACAAGTAGGATTAGTAAAATTAGTCAGGAAGGTGTCTTGAAGAATCAACTGTGGAGAGACTTTGTGCCCCCATAGCTGCCTTCAGTGTGTTTTCTTTTCATTGCTATGTAAAGGACTTTGAGAAAAATTTGTGCCCTCATTATCCTTCGTATATTACTCTTGAGCATTTTAGGTGGAAATTTTGTGCTGTATCTCAATTTACTGGTTACTACACCCTCAGTTACATTCTACTTTTATTTCCAAGAGTATTCTTGTGGTTGGCTGACTAGTTCTTCTGAAAGAAGAGGAGTGCTGTCTATCATTTCCCTTGAGTTTTTCCTTTGTTTTACACACATCATCTCTGAAGAAAGAGAGATGGATGGATTGTTCTACCCTTGAGTATTATTTTTTGTCTATATATATATATAACATATCCACAAGGAACCTCCCCTTGATGAGAGGAGAGAGAAGTCTCCTTTTGATGTGATAAACTTACACATTTGGATGACTAATCTTCCTACTTTGGCTGATCAGACCTATTTTGTTTACCAATACGCTAATAGAAAAAATATTCAACCAACAATTTTTGGTGACTCCGTTGGGGAAATACCCATTATCCATTTATATCCTATCCATTCACCTCCACATTAACCTAAAAAGAATGCATAGTTTAAAGCCTCAAGCTTTAACTGAAGCAAAGTCAATTCTTTTCCATTTTTGTTTCACAATCTGGCAGATTCAAGGTATACATGAAGCCAAAGGGCTAAAGGTGTCATTGATCCTATGTTCGAGTTGGTACAACAAAGTGATTTTGATCTATTTCCTTCACCATCTCGTCTCCAATGAACCAAGAGTTTCCCCCCTACTAAAGCTAGATCTCCATTACCAGACAAAGTATCTACTTCTATTGTTGATAAAGTTGTGCCTATAATTACCCCTTTGAGATTTGTTATCCCTCCTTTTTAGAATCCTATAATGGTAGTTCAAGGTCCTTGGGGTAATGCTTTTAGTGCTCTCAATCTTGCTCCTCCTCTACATGAGCTTCCATGTAGTTTTAGGAAGAATTTACCTAAATTTTATGGTGATGGGAAAGTTCATCCTGATAAACACATTGCAGCATTCAACATAGCTTGTGGAGTAATCAGAGTAGAATTTGAAGATGTAGCAGTCAAGATTTTTGTTGAAACACTACAAGGTGCTGCTGCAGATTGGTTTTACCATCTACAGGCTCGGTCTGTGACTGATTGGAATACTCTTAAAGCTAAGTTTGAAGCTAGATTCAAACCTGCAAAAGATGCACATACACTTCTGGCTCAACTTACACAGATGAAGAAAGAGCCTCATGTGCCTATGAGAGACTTCATAGCTAATTTGACAAATTGAGAAATAGAATACCTATAATTGCTAGACCTACAACTAAGAATCTCAAATGCTTTCATTAATTCTTAGTTACCTAAAGTCAATTTTCTTTTGAGATGTGCTAGTCAAATAGATCTCACTACAACTCAACTTTTGGCCACTGAAGTAGAAGATGATCTCATCTTAACAGGGAAGATAAGAAGAGATCAAAATA
Organism: Torreya grandis; assembly: GCA_037957365.1. Lineage (NCBI taxonomy): Eukaryota > Viridiplantae > Streptophyta > Pinopsida > Cupressales > Taxaceae > Torreya > Torreya grandis. Next base: position 2,002,638 of record JARHVA010001799.1, on the reverse strand, counting down.
GAAAAAAAGCTTCATCATCTTCTGAATTTGCATCTACAAGCACCATAGATCCAATGGTGTAGAAATTAGCAAATGAGTTACTTTCTCTCAAAAGGAAAATGGCTCAAGGAATGTCTTCTACTCCTACATAGAGAAGGACATTCCCAAATCAGTCATATCAAGGCAATGTTGCTAGGAACCAAGGGCAACAAAATTGCCTTCCTTCCCCACAAGGGAAACTTGCCCTTGAAGCTCCTCCAACTAATTCAGCAATGGGATACCTTGAAGTAGAATCAGAATTCTCTTTCCAGCCTAAATTGAACCAAGAAAATGATGCTGATATAATTGAAGACAATCAAGAAGAATCAGCTGGTGACTCCCACATTGGTTTCCTGAATTACCAAGTTGAACCCAAAAGCAAAGGAGAAGCTTTAGATGGATCATATGTAGTGTTTACCAGATCCAAAAACCAATCAGTCCAACAAGCTGATAAAGAAAAGATAGAGGAACAACCTCAACCAATAATCATAATTGCTAAGCGTGGAACCACTCTGCCTTTTCAATCAAAGGATCTGGTCATCACCCAAAAGGTAAATACATCCATTTCACCTTCACCTTGTACTCCCAATTTGCAAACCAGCCCACCTCCCATCCCTCTTAAAACTCATAAAGTTGAAGTTCCTTTCTCTGTACCTAGCTTAATTCAGCCATTTGACATAATTGATCATGTCAAAAAGACAAAAATACAGATGTCTGAATTTGAATACTTACAGTCTAATCCAGATCAACTAAATAAGGTGGTTCAATATGTTAAAAATCAAACCATCCCTATAGGACAAAAGGCTAGAAAAATAACTCTTGATTCTCCAAAGAACATGCCTATTCCAAATAATTTGGTCATTACTCTTCCAGCTACTCCTAGAAAAATAGAACCCTTCTATGTTTCCTTGTTAATTAATGGCCACAAGCTGAGTAACTATATTATAGACTTAGGCGCATCTGACAATGTCATGCTTGCTAAAGTAGCTGAGTCTCTGGGTCTCACACTAACCAAAAAATTTGGGAGATGTTTCTCTATGGAGAACAAACAAGTACCATTGCTAGGGCAAATCAAAGATGCCCAATTTGCATTCACAGCCTTTCCAGACAAGAGGATTAAGATGACTGTCTTGGTGGCTGACGTCCCAGCATCTTATGGCATTTGCTTGGATGAAATTTCTACAAGGATGTGGTAGGAGAACTAAACATGGATCTATCTAAGCCAAATATCCCTATCCAAGGCATGATGAAGAGATTACTCCCTGAAAAGGAAGCAAAGTATGTAGTCACCCAGACATCAACCCCTGAAGCTCAAATCTTTTTTGAATCCACAGGTATGGGTAACTACTTTCTATATACAGGTGAAAAAGGGCCCTCCATCTCTGATGAAGGAAAGTCTGAAGAAAATTTAGTTTATGATGAAATTTGGACTATAGAATTTGATGGTAGCTGTTCCTCTATTGGTTCAAGAGTTGGGATTATTTTGATATCTCCTCAAGGAGATACATTTCCTTCATCCTATAAATTACAATTTAGCAACACTAAAAATACAATTGAATATGAATCTCTATTGCTAGGTATGAGGGCTGCTCAAGAAAGAGGCATCAATTTTCTTCATGCCAAAGGGGATGCTAAATTAGTGGTCTGTCAAGTGAGAAATATATATCAGACCAAGAATGAGAGGTTACGCCACTACCACAACCTAGTTTGGGATTAAATTGAAAGCTTTGATGCTTTCAATATTTCTACCATACCCAGAGAGTCTAATGATAGAGCTAATGCACTTGATGTTTCAGGAACTCTCTTAGTTCCTCATTCAAATTTCAAAGAAGATAAGTATACCATTGAGCTAGTCTATAGACCAAGTGTTCCTAAAAATGCTGATCATTGGCAAATATTCAATGATGATCATCAGATCATTGCTTTTCTAGAATGAAAAGACAATTTTGAACAATTGTATTTTGAAAGTAGCGAATCTCAGAAGTTTGATTCTATTTTTGAATCCAGTTTAGATATAAATGAAGAATTCCTATAGCTGAAAGGAAACAAAATTCCCAAAGGCCTAGTTTCTCTTGAGAAGCTATTTGACAAGCATGATAGATTCATCAAACAACAACAAACAGATTCAAGTTTCTCTCAAGGATTTGACCAAGTAAATCTGACCAACAAAAAAAATTCCAATATGGTCAACATTGGTAAGTACTACACCCCTGAAGAAAGATTCAAGTTCACCTCTTTGCTTTGTCAATATATTGATGTCTTAGCGTATTATTATGAAGACCTGAAGTCTCTTAGACCTAATGAAATTTGCCATCACATTCCTCTCAAGGCTAACTCAATGCCCTACAAGCAAAAATCTAGACAATAAAATCCAAAATTTTTAGCTACTATTATGTCTGAGATATAGAAAATATTAAATGCTAGAATCATCTTCCCAATCCATCATTCTACATGGATTGAAAACATAGTGCCTGTAAAGAATAAGAATGGTGAAATTCACATTTGTGTAGATTTTAGGAATCTAAATTAGTCATCTCTAAAAGACAATTACCCTTTGCCAATCATGGACCAAGTGCTTCAAACAGTAACAGGGTTAGAGATGTTATCAATGCTGGATGGCTTCTCAGGTTATAATGAATTTGAAGTTGGTGAAGCTGACCAACACAAGACTGCATTTACCACACCTTGGGGTACATTTGCATATAAAAGAATGCCTTTTGGCCTAATAAATGCTGGTGCTACCTTTTAGAGAGCTATGGACATGGCCTTCAAAGATGAGATTGGCAAATTCATAGTGGTATATCTTGATGACTTAACTATTTTTTCAAAGCATCGATCTGATCATGTACACCACTTACAATAAGTGCTGGAGTACTGCTACTAGAATGGTATTTCCTTGAATCCTAAGAAGTCTATTTTTGGAGTAACAGAGGGAAAACTCCTTAGACACATTGTGTCCAAAAAAGGCATAAAGATTGACTCAGATAGAGTTAAATCTATTCAAGAACTAAATTTGCCTACAAGTAAAAATGTTGTTCACTCTTTCTTCAAAAAAGTGAATTTCTTACGGAGATTCATCTCTAAATTTGTTGAGAAGACAAAACACATTATGAACATGATGAAAGGGAAGACCACCTTCAGCTGGACTAAAGAAGGCAAATCAACATTTTGAGATATCAAGACTGCCATTGCTCACGCCCCTACCTTGGTTTGTCCAGATTACCATAGAGATTTCATTATATACAGTGATGCATCTGAGCACACTCTTTCAATGATTCTTGTTCAACAAGACAAGAAAGGTATAGAATCCCCCATCTTTTTCATGAGCTTCCCTCTCAAAACCCATGAAATGAAGTATTCAAATATAGAGAAGCACGCCTATGCATTAGTAAAATTAGTCAAACATTTTTGCTTCTATATTCTAAATTCACACACTACTACCTTAGTTCTTGACACTACAGTCAAGTCTATATTAACTCAGCAATAGTTTGGCACAAATAGAGGTAATTGGATTGCAAAGATCCAAGAATTTGATCTAGATATCAAGTCGACAAAGCTGGTCAGGGGTAAAGGCCTATGCCAATTAATGGCTGACAATAAGCCAAAAGATACACAGTGTGAAGAAGCTAAAGTGGAAGATATACCAACAGTCCTTTTTGTCTCCACTACCAATGAATGGTACTCAGGTATTGCCTATTTTTTGACTTATGGTGAATGTCCTGCTCATTTGTCTTACAAAGAAAGGAGGACTATCAAGTTGAAAGCTACCAATTTTTTCTTTTAGGATAATGACCTGTACAAGAGAATCATAGATGGAGTATTCCTTCACTGTGTAGACAAAGAACAACAAACCCAGCTTTTGAAATCTTTCCATAATCTAGCCTATAGAGGACATTTTTCTACTCCTGTGACTGCTCACAAAATTCTGTGAGCTAGGTATTACTGGCCAACTCTTTTCCAAGATGCACATAAGTGGGTGAGGAAATGTGAACTTTGCCAGCAATTTGTTGGAAGACCCAAGTTGGCTACCCTACCTCTCAAGCTAATAATCATAGAGAAACCTTTCCAGTAATGGGGACTTGATTTTATTGGGATAATAAACACATCTTCAAGTGCTGGACATGATTATGTCCTTACAACAACTGATTATTTCACCAAGTGGATAGAAGCAATCCCAACTAAGCATGTTACTTCAGAAGTTATATGCAACTTCCTTAAAGAGAATATCATTTCTAGGTTTGGAGTTCCACTCAAAATTGTTACTAATAATGCAGCTTGTTTCACCTCTCAAGAGATTATGAAATTCTATTTTCATTATGGAATTACACTCTCTCATTTTTCTGATTATTTTCCACAAGAGAATGGACAAGCTGAGTCCAGCAATAAGAATTTGGTAACTATTATCAAAAATCTAGCAAATGATAATCAAAGGACATGGCATAAAGCATTGGTTGATGCTCTATGGGTAGATAAGATCACACTAAAGAGGGAAATTGGTATGTCTCCTTTTCAACTTCTTTACGATATTAATGTCGAGATACCAATCACCTTAGAGTTACCAACCTTGAAATTGGCGAAGGCCATTGAAGATCAGACATATGAGAGTTCTCTTGACAAAATAATTATGTGCTTGACTCAGCTAGAGGAATAGAGAACCATGGTGGTGGACAAAATTTCTGCTCATCAAAGTCTAGTAAAGAAACTCTTTGATCAGAAGGCCAAAAATCATGATTTCTAGATTAGGGATCAAGTCCTGCTGTGGGACAAAAGAAGAGAACCAAAGGGGATGCATGGAAATTTTAACTCCCTTTGAAGAGGCCCATTTATAATTCATCAACACATTGGTGAAAACAACTTTCTATTGAAATACCAAGATGGCACACGCTTTTCTCTGCCCTATAATGGGTAGCATCTGAAACACTTCAACTCTTAAAGTATCAGATCATTGCCTCTGTATATATGTATATTTGTATAGTTTTAATTCTATTTTTTTTTGTTTATTTTCTTTTTGATGCCTTTCATTTATAAGTAACATGACTCCAAACCCAATGGTACACATGAAGACACTGGAAATTCTGGATTCTACTCCTTTCAATTTGTTTTGCAATTGACAGAAGTTCCCCAACTGGAGCTAGCTGTTGTCCCCCAAAATGTATCACTCTTTTTTGGACAACATTTGAACTATTTTGGTCTTACAGACCAAAATTGTCTCTTCCATTTCCAAAATTTGTCCTAGACATTAATATTCCTCATTTTCCAATCTTCTCAAAAAATTTATGGACTTTGCAGGCTTGAATCTACGGACTCATCAAGAAGAGAAGTCTAAAAACTGTGCAAGAAAAGGAAAATCAACAAACACTAGTAGCAGGTTCAACATTTGATTCATCCTTTGATTCAATGTCTTTTGGTTCAAAGGATTAGTTCAGAGCTTTGGTTCAGTTGAAAATCTCCATCGGCAAGCATCTGAGTGCAAAAAGAGACTTGAACCATTGAATCACTTTGGTTCAAAGATTCAACAGGAATGATTCAATGGCTCGGTTCAACCAAGCGATTCAATGCTTTATTTCAATCAGGTGGTTCATTCCCTTTATTTCAACATCTTTTGGTTCAACTAAATAGTTCACTCAGTTGGTTCATTCTTTCAGTTCATCCTTTGGTTCAACGTCTCAAGGTTCAAGAGCAGGTTCAAAGACATTTTCAAAGCTTTGTTTGAACCGTTGAACCAAAACTTGGTTGAACGTATTGGTTCAAAGGAAAGTTCATAATGTTGGGTTTAATTCTTAGTTCATTGGCTTATTTCATCTAATTAAACTATCAGCTTGAACCATTTTTGGTTCAACCGATTGGTTCAACAGAATGGTTCAATGCCAAAGTTCAAAGGGGAATTTTAATGCAAAAGGAAGCTTCCCGAAGGACAAGTTCCCTTGTGGAGGACACTTAATCAATAAAAGCACCCTTTGGAAGGGTCATTTTCAAGGAAGCCAAAAGGTAATTCTTTCAGATTTGTTTAAGGCATTTAAAATTGGCTAAGGCATATTTCTTTTAGATTTTTGTCTGAAGGAATTCCTTCAGACAAAAAGTTTGAAAGAAATCAAAGAAGCAAATGCAGGCAAAATATGAAGACTTGTTCAAAGATTTGGTGGAACAAATAATTTCGTGGACCTTTTGTCCGCGGGAATTTTCTGCGGACTTTTTTTCCATGGGAATTTTCCCCAAAATTTTTGTCCACAGGAATTTCCCCCAGGGAAATGCCCATGGGAAAATTTTGCACAAGGAAATATTCATGAGAGAAAGCCCAGGGATTTGTCCACGAGAACTACCAAGGCAAAGGGCTGCTGAAGGACCCCGAAGGGTAGGTGCCCTTATAGGGGACTTCGGTGGCCAAAGTAAAGGGCTCTTTCCAACCCATTCAAGGATCATTTCTTAAGGCTCAAAAAGGCAAAGCCAAAAGTTGAAAGAGGACCAAGGGGTGACATGCTTGAAGACATCAAATTCAAGACAGTGAATTAGCCATTGAGAGCACATTGACGGGCATGAAAATGTCAATTTTAAAGTCCATGAAATTTCCATTGATCCTTTGAATTTACAGACCCAAATGCGTTCCCAGAATTCAAGACCAAAACTAGCAAAAAGTGAGGAAAGATAGAACAATGAATGAATCTAGGACCTGATTCAATTAACCAAAAAAGGAGGAATGATGAAGACAAGATCAAACCACCAGGTGGACATTGAAAGTTGCAATCTTTCAATTGCATGGCTTGTTTATTTACATTGAGAAGATCAAATGGGAAAAATGCCCCAAAGTTCCAACCTGTCTTCCTAACAATTCCCAATGCGTCATGATGTATTACTGTTCCTGAGACCTTATTGAAGTGGCTATATAAGGGACTTTCTTTCATTGTAAATATATCTCTTTTTTGACAATCTAAACGAAACTCTGCCCAAATTGAGAGGCATCATTGAGACTTTGTGCCCAGTCTGTTAAAAATATTTTATTACTGGAATAAGAAAGCAAGGGACTTTTTTAGACTTTGTGCTGTGATATCTTTGTTGTTGAGGAAACTATGCTTATGTCTTTTTCCTTGATATATTTTCTGTTCCATTAATTTAATAAGCAAAATTAGTAAAATTAGTCAGGAAGGTGTCCTGAAGAATCAACTGTGGAGAGAATTTGTGCCCCCATAGCTGCCTTCAGTGTGTTTTCTTTTCATTACTGTGTAAAGGACTTTGAGAAGACTTTGTGCCCTCATTGTCCTTCGTATATTACTCTTGAGCATTTCAGGTGGAAACTTTGTGCTGTATCTCAATTTGCTGGTTACTACACCCTCAGTTACATTCTGCTTTTATTTCCAGGAGTATTCTTGTGGCTAGCTAAATAGTTCTTCTGAAAGAAGAGGAGTGCTGTCTGTCATTTCCCTTGAGTTTTTCCTTTGTTTTACACACATCATCTCTGAAGAAAGAGATATGGATGGATTTTTCTACCCTTGATTATTATTTTCTAGTCTATACATATATATAGCATATCCACAGGGAACCTCCCCTTGATGAGAGGAGAGAGAAGTCTCCTTCTGATGTGATAAACTTACACATTTGGATGACTAATCTTCCTTCTTTGGCTGATCAAACCTATTTTGTTTACCAGTACGCTAATAGACAAAATATTCAACCAAAAATACCATTAGAAAATTTGACTTGGATCAAAATCTATAGGCAAAATACTGAAGACCTATTTTTCCCTTTGTAAATTTCAAATATTTAAATGTCAATGGTCATAGTTTTACCTCGACCACTTTGATCGCATCTCGTGTACATATTAATTATATTAAATACACACTATACATATTATTTTATTAATCTAGAACTTTAACGCATAATATTCCAATGCCAAATGTTAATCCTTGAACATGTTGACCTAATCTCATACAATCTAGAAACTTTGACTCAATGCACTCTGATGATCTATATAGATCAGTCAGGGCTTTATCAAGTAGTGGTCACCATTTGATCTTGATAAAAACCCTTATGATAATGACACTTATCACCATCACATTAATTCCTAACTTCTTGGAGTAATGTACTTCATCTATGTTGCTCGAACTTTAACATGTGCAAAATAGACTAAGTATTAGAACCTTGCTTATTTACCTCAAAGGCCAACTTTGCACAATCATATCTTTTACCTCACTCACTCGCATATTTTAAAAATTTGACCATATGATATCCTCACATAGGATAAGCCGACCATATAAAATGACATAATGACATTAAAATGATCACATAGATTTTTCTGCCTAATAGCCAACTATGTCAAAAATTTGTTTAGAAGGCTAAATTTGAACATGTATATCTTTTGTCATGATTTTATGAATGACCAAAAATTTATAAAAAGTAAACTAGGAATAAAAATTAACAAACCCGTATGATCATATTATTATAAAACATCAACATGTGTGAGATATGCCATCACTAAATTGCTTACTTGGCTATTTCTTGCCTCAGGCACATTTGGCTAAGTATGGGAAAACACTATCAAAATGCCTGGAAGCCCAAATTTACACTTGCATATATTTTTATGCATTTACGTACATGACCTAATATTTATAACATAATAACTAGGGAATAATTTTATCAAAACCATATGACCAACTCCCCCTGACTCATCCACATGTGGAAATGGTGACATCATCAAACTGCCTACTCAAATTTTTTGCCATTAGATCAAAAATGTCTAGATGACAACAATGATCAACAAGATGAAATCCACTCATGAAAATAAGCACTCAAAGCTTACAAAACATCTTATGGACCTTTTTCATATGCTCAATACTTCATACTCATCCCTAAACATCTGTAACCATGTCAAAATAGAAGATCAAACAAGCATACTTCAAGCATACTAGGACAAGCACATTGCACACTTTGTCATTGTCACATAGAATATCAAGGTACTTCATCCACTTAATAAAGAACCTCCATGACATCATTGAAAAATCTCTAATAAACAAAAGTAGTCACAAAGGAGAAGCTAGAGAGTTCAACTTCAATAGGTCTTCAAGGATAACAAAGAAGATGAGAAACATGCCAGGGTCAAAGTTCAAAGAAAATTCGAAGGAAGAGTTGGAGTGATGGAGTTATAACAATTCATCTCCAAGTGGGATATTGTTGGATGGTGGAGCTTGATCTTATTATAATGTCCCATATGTAAGCATCATTTTGGTATGTAATCCTCACTATTAGGTTGTAGATCTAATGGTATAAATTATGTTTGTGTATTTTTACCCTATATGTAACCCTCATTTTGATATGAGGGCATGGTAATCAAGGTGGCACAATGTATTTGAGTTAAGGAAAGATTTCAATAGATGTATTTCAGGTTTTATCCCTTTATTTTTTTTGGAATGAATAAAGAGAAGAACTAGCTATTTTTATGTGGATGTAGCTCATTTTGGGTGGACTACATTAAATTTGTGTTTATATTTATTATTTTTTGCATTTTAATTCTATTTGTATTTCATGAATATTGCTTTGTGTTTTATATTCCTAACATAAAATTATACATATTATGATGTAAAGATATTTATTTGTGGTCTTTCACTATATTGATGACTATGGGCTTTCATCCTAGTCCAATAATATATGCTATCAAAATAAAAATAAACATACCAAAATAAATTATTTTATATTAATAATAAATACAATAACTAGATCAACTAGAAAATAAACACATTTTATTTTTTTCTTCATATTATTATTTAAAATAATCCTAGTATTTTTTATGTTGAATTTTATAATATATTTTAACATATATTTGGTTACATATTTGACTACTGCACAATAATAAAGTTGGCAGAACTCTCACTTTTGGTGACTATACCTAAGGTAAATTACTTAGCACACTTGAAAAACACTTTGAAGTGTCTTTGATCAATTATGTAAGTGCATTATGCCATAAATGGTTTGAACAGGGAAGCCTACAATAGAAGCTTGCAAAAATAAATGATGGGTAGGGATTATGACTATTTTGAGCTAATTAATTGTGAGGAATTTAAAGTAAATGAGTACATTTTGATTAAAATGGTGAAGGGTGGCTTGTCAAATTTCATGAAGTGACTGGTAGGCCATGACAAGGGTCTATCAAAGGTCTTCACTCAAGGGTGGAAAGATTGGGAGGTTCGTATGCATGGATTGAGGATCTTGATAATTGAAGAATTAATTAGGGGCATAACATGAATGGAATTATTTGGGATTAAAGAATTTAAGGATAAGAAAATAAAGGATGAGCTCATAAATATCTTCTTTAGTAAGGCAAAGAAAAAACCCAAGATAATGTCTTAAAAAGGGTTTGTGAGGATAGATCTATCAAGAAAGTGGCCCAATGTCTATCTAAAAATTATGTGGTGTATTAACCTAGAGGGTAAATACAATGTGATATTCTCCCATCACTTCCTTTTAATCAATGATTTCAGAGGGAACACTATCAACCTCCCATTCTTTTTGCTAAAATTATAGGAAGTTATAGTGATGAAATGTAAAGGGAATCAATCGATAGACATCATTCATCAAGGCCTAATTCTCTTATTCATTAAGAAAGGGAAATTTTTATGGTACAAAATAGTCTTGAAGGTGATAGATATTCCAAGTGAATAAGAGGAATTGAACAAGGATGATGGTTCTTTCACTAAGTCTATCACCAAAAAAGATGGCAAGGAAAAGCCTATGGGGGCTAAAGGCAAGTCCTCCTAGGGGGACCCCATATCTTGAGGCATTAATAGGGGAATTCTATTTTATGTGTTTCTAATTTATAGTAGGGGATGAGGGACCCCTAATCCCAAGATCAAAGAGGGTATTGAGCATTCAATGAATAAGTTGATCACAAAGATCTCAATGCATAAGTTGTTCTGCAATGAGATTATGGATAATTTGACAACCTCAAAGGGATGTTAGGTATCAAACTAGTAGATATGTAGGTTGGTAAATAATAGGTAGGTACATAGGAGTTCACCCTATAGGACAAAACTTAGATTGTTAGGGTAGAAGATAGCAGGGAATTTGAGCAGAAGATGGAAGAAATGAAGTTGACCATCTTAAAGTGTAAGAGGAAGGGAGAGGACAAAGAATATTTCATGGGAAATCACATTATAGGTAAATATAACATTAAAGGTAAAAGTTCAATGGCCAAAAAATTGGTCATTTATTCTAAATCAGACTAGTTAGACTCTTCTCAGTTTCTTTTTATTTCCTAGGACTTTTGGCTAAAGTTTAGTGTCCTTTTTGTGGAAGGGTGTTTCCTATCAGGTCTCTTTTTGTTTCTCTAGGTTTTGATACTTTGTCACACCTATATTTTGGATTTTTATATATGGGAATGGGACCTTGTAACCTGGTTTTAACCAATCTAATAAAAAATTATGTAAGGGCACCAAATTAAGATCTCTACACTAAAAACCCCCATGATCATGAATTTTATCCATAATCAATTAGATATACAAGTGAATATTCATTTTTTTTACATTGCACCCCATTAAAAAATCAATCACTATAATCAATGTGTGATATTTAACTTCATTAAAAAATTTCTTATTATGTTGGCCAACAATATTTTTAACACAATATAATAAAGTATGCTTTTCAATTTTAAAAAATCACTTCACAGGTTATATCACATGTTTCACAAGCTCTATTTGAGGAAATTCCCAAAATATCACTATAAATCCACATTTCAAACCTTTTTTCACACAAGAGGATAACACATGTAAAAACACAAGAACATCTAACTACACATTGAGGAAAAACACCTATTCTTCCCTATTAAAATTCCACATAATCATAGATGCGAGTTAAGTTTACATACACCTCAAAGGTCACAAGTCACAGTTGAAATACATTAATTAGACTAGAAATGTACCAACATTTAACATTACACTAGTCTTTCACACACACCACTGTAACATGTGAGAATTACATGAGTTTGATCCCTCTTCATAGTATTGGTATATAGGCAATGCTCAATACAAGGGGTGTTAAGGGCAAGAAAAACTTCAAATAGTAACCCTTTTTCCTATTTATTCATAATTATCTACCAAGCTAGGGTTTCAAATGAAGAATAAGGTACATAGTCCCTTTCATAGCAAATCACACATCACTGGACTGGTAATCTAGAATGCACAGACTGCTATTTTCATAAAGAGAAAAAAACTATATTAGATGTTGATGCTCCCTATAAACTATAGCATAACTCAACCCTATCTAATCAGTGCGGCCTCATTTAGATATCAAGTGAATCCTTAGTCTCGATTCATAGTCAGTCAACATAGTCACACAATCATATTTATACTCTCTATCTCTATCTTACACTTTCAGATTTATAGCTAAATGATTTGTCCATTTTCTTCCTCTTTTTGAATCTTTAAATATTTATCAAGTTAAAAATTATAAATACATAATTTATTACATATCATAATTAATATTAAATGTTTCCCTTATTTCCCTGATTTTTGATAATGCAATTATACAAATTTAATATTCTAACTAAATAAACATAATTGATTATTGTAAAGATAATTTCACAACTAAACACTGAATGATGGGAACACTAGAAATGAAATAAGAAAACTAATCACCAAGATATTATTATGGTCTATTATTTGCCAATTTTCTATTTTAAAGAAATACAGAATTTTAGATTCACTAATAAACAATTTTTAGAAAAATATTCACCAATTTCCCTTTAAAATGCCCATGAAGTTGTTAAACTCACCAATATATATATATATATATATATATATATATATATATATATATATATATATATGTATGTATGTATGTATGTATGTATGTATGTATGTATTAGTAGTAAATTATATGTTTTTTTAGAATTCATCTATCATACATATGTTTCATAGTTTTCAAAATATAAATATTTGCCTATGATTAAACTCTTCTAAAAATTCTCATTCATTACAAAATACCCTACAAATCACTAATTTATCTCACACACTTATCCTAGAAAATAGCAAGTTTCAAATTGATTTTAAAAAATGGTAATGATTTACAATGTGACTCAATTATTTAAGGGTTAGTGTCAAGTGTGTTCATTCCAATGCATCTACCAATTTGAATCATGTACTTCTTCCTAAAATTTATTGAACTACACTTTAAAAATATGTATGATTTGACTTAATTTTTTAGGGGTTAGTGTCAAGTTTGTTCATTCTAATGAATCCATCAGTTCAACCCATATACTTCATCTTGTAATTGATTGAACTAGACTTTAAAAATATGTATGTTGTGATTCAATTGTTTAAGGGTTAGTATCAATCATGTTCATTCCAATGAATCTATTAGTTCAACTTATGCATTTATTTTTGTAATTGATTGAACTATAATTTAAAATATATGTGACACAAATCAAATATTTAAGGGTTAGTGTTAAGTATGTTCATTTCAATGCATTTGTCAGTTCATCCCATGTTCTTATTATAATTGATTTAAATAAAGTTTAAAAATATGTATGATGTGACTCAATTATTTAGGGGTTATTGTCAAATGTATTCATTTTAATTTATTCTTCCCACATTTGATTGGACTAGGATTTAAAAATATGTACAATTGTTTATATATATATTTTTCTTTTCAACATTTCTTGATGAAAAATATTTTAAAATTTATGTTAATTGTTTAATAATAATTATAACAAGTTGGAATGTTTTCTTTTTTATTTATATATCATTTTAAATTTTTTTTAACATTTCTTCAAGGAAAATTATTTTAATTTTGTTGTTAAATTTTAATAACAATTTCCTATTAATGGGTCAACGGTATGCTCTAAAGGGAATAATGGTCTAAATCAAAGAAGGTTACATGATTTTTAGCCTATCCCTTTAACGATATTTTTCAAACTTAACTTTGATGGAGTTTTATAGGGTAATATGGGTGTGTCTAAGGCTAGTTTCATTATTTGGGACTAAGCAAGGTCCTCAATTTGAATAACTTTGATAAAAATATGTTATGGGATAAATAATGAGGCTGAAGCTTAGGCTGTATCATTTGTAATCCAATTGGTTACAGAATGTGGGATTAAAAATTTGGTTATTAAAGGAGATTTAATGGTGGTTGTCTACAATGCTAGAAATCATGGTTCATGTTTTACCTTATTTTTCATTTAAAAATTAAATATTGTTTAATAGGTATACAAATTTGAAACATCAAAATGCTAAAGATGTATAATTTACCAATAATTCTTATTTAAAATTGATGAATATATAAACATGAGGAAGAAGATAACTTAGATTCTAATATTCTATTAGTTTGAGATTGGGTAGAGTCATTTGGAATGCATCAACATAGGACCATGCCAACTTAGAATAAGGAATAAGTATTTTTTATTATGTCTAGATAAGTGCACACTCCCTAGATAGTAACACAAGCCACTCATGTCCATTGACTACATAGTTGTCCACATTGACCATGACATATTTCTAGTAGTGAAAAGAAGAGTAAGATAGAACTATGATAATTTAGAATCAAGAAAAAGATATGAAGATATTCATGGATAGATCCACTCTTTTTGGAAAAAAATACAAAATGACTTTATCTTTTAATTATGGTCTTTTTTTGTGTTGACTATGATGGAAATATGATTGTTTCACCACACAATCCTATGTTGAGTGAGACTATTGATGCATTTCAAGATCTAAAATATTATGCAAAGATAATTTCAATATAAAAATCCTAGTTCCTATATAAAAATTAGATTGATATCAAATAAGGGGTGTTAAGAAAAAGGGATTGAGTTGGATTGACCTTGATCAATCCATGTTGAATGACCAAGCATTTTTAAAACTTGAATGTAGGTCTCCCACTAACATATATTTGTGAAAATTTGAATGTAATCCTAGATGATATTTCTCCTATTTTAACCTTATCAAAAGCATGCAAATGTGAATTCAACCTTTGTAAACTTGAATATAGCTTCAATAATTCTATAGATAAAACATGTAATCTTTGTATAGCTCTTAATAGTGTAGTGTTATCCTTAATGCATTGTAATAACTTTGTATTTATAGAGTTTTTGATTTTGAATTAGGAGACCCATTTGCACATAAATTATAACACAATGGATAA
>JARHVA010001799.1:1165000-1382500 GCA_037957365.1 Torreya grandis | reverse complement strand
TGACTAATTCTCCCCTGATGAGTCACCTCAAGACCTGGTCCCCTCATCCTAACCACCCAAGACTTATTCCCACTTCCAAACTAAATTCATAAACAACTACTTCCTTCCTAACCTCTTATTTTTACTATTTTATAATGGGTATCACACTTAGATTGCACAACAATATAAAATAGGCCAAAAATAGAAAGGTTTACCTATTCTAAGGCCACTGATGTCAGTCGACATCAGTGGGATTCACCAACATCAGTAGTATAAGCCAAAATCCAACCCATAGTTCAGGTTAGTATAAGTTAAGAAAATCAATTCTTACTCTCATTTACACTCTTAGCATTCTATTTTTTGACATCTAGGCTTACAATCACCCCATGTAAGTCAATCACAATCAATAACTGAGCTGTTGAGGACAAACAACACTTGATTGTTCTCTCTATTCAGGCATTCAAGTTTATACTCCCTGATAAGGACCATCAACCTAGTACTTATCATTTAAATTCCACCACAACTAAGTACATCACTGATACTTTAGGTCATTTAAATATTTATTCTACTATTTCTTTATATCTACTTTGTATTGCTTTACACATTTTGTTATCATACCCTTTTGAGGGAGTTACAAAGCTTCCTTGCTTGCTGCCCCTTTACTTGACATACCAAACCTCTGACGAGACTTAACCAAGCCATAATCTCCCTCTCATAACTCTCTCAACCTCCCTACCAGATCTAAACCATTTCCTAGACCTAAAAAGCCTTCTACAAGCTCCTAGATAATTATTACCCATACCGACCTCGATAGCCTAATCAACATTGGTCACCTTACTATCGACCTTAACAATATATTTGATATTGATCACACTCTTTTTAATGTTGGTGACTTTTAATTCCCTAGCCTCTTCAAAACCTACCTACACAACTTCTAAAACATAAATAGGGTATCTCACCTACACCTTGTCACTCTTTACTATGTATACGTTATTAATAATGGTAAAATTATCTCTTTTTCACTCTCTCTTTACCTCTCTTTTAGTTATTTATTATTTTTTTGCCTCTCAAAAGTGGACCATCATCTCTAGGGAAGTTTCAAACTTCCTAGAATAATCATGTAGCTTAGCAGCCCACTCATTTATGTGCAAACAAACATCTTGTGGTAGTATTTTCTTATTTGCAGGTAGTCCTACCCAACCAAAGAGGAGTGCTCACAATGTCTATATACGGTGCACAAACCAAATCTAGGTTCATTCTAATCACTTATCCCCATCCTTCTTTCTATTTTCCTTTAGACTTAAAATAGACAAAGTTTAGTGAAACATTTTTGGCACGCTTGGTAGGACCCTAGAGTTTTCCTTGGGTTTATTTCTTGTTTTAAACATTCATATAGGTGAATTATAGTGAAAATTTCATTTCTTACACTTCTTCCTTCTCTTTTTCTTAAAAACAAAAATTTCAATATCTTATTCTCTATTTAAAAGGCATTAAAATTGAAATTTTCTTTCTTTTATCCTTGCCCCTAAAATCAATTTGTCATTTTATTTTACAAAAAAAAGAGAATCCCTTTTTTATTTCCTCTTCCATGCATATTAGGATAGTTAAATTCATACTCTATTCCTATTTTCTCTCTATTTTCATTCAAATCTAAACATTTCAGATTTGGGTTTAAAACTTACTGCATTTCATAGTTTGCTTATTGTATATTAACTCACCTAGTTAATTACAAGCATTTTGAATAAATCATAGTACACCTATGTTACAAAACCAAATCACATTTACATAAACAAGAATCTAAACTCACCTGAGAAAAGGCCCATCAAGATTTCATCACTTGGTGGATCACCTTACCCTACCTGAATATCCTACGTGGATTTCACCACCAAGGGCAAAACCCACTCCATTCTCTAGTGGATTATAATCTCTAGACAAAAGGTATATGTTGGCTAAGGACCCTGGCTTGGCTCCAAATTTGTGAAGTGTAGAGAATAAGCTCCTATAACAAGCCATGTACCTGGTTTAATATAGATTTCCTTTTGAGCACCAAAACTAACCTGAAACTAGCTCTAGATTGCTTTATAGTACCTTTGATAACCAAATTCTCTTCTCACTATCTAATTAAGGTATAAGCCAACATGAGACTAAAAATTAATCTCTAGGACTCAATAGTTGTTGGCTAAATGTTTTTTTTTGCTTTTTAATTGCCTTCTATATTTTTGAGTTGGTAAGGATGCTTTTCTATTAATTCAAAAAATCAATACTATTTCTAAATCTCAATTTGTATAACCTGTTATCTCAGGTTTTTTGAGTGTTATTCCTTCTTATACATACCTTTTACATCTATTATTTTACCTATTTTTAGCCTCTAATTTTTTTGAAACATCATATTTTCCATTTTTAAAGATTTCATAGTGACCGACATCGGCTAACCCTATTAGTATCAGTAGACTTTACCTACTAACATCAATTATTCCATTGATGTCGATGAACTATTCCTATTGATATCGGTCACACCCCTATTAATGTCAATGATTGTGTAATTTCATCTACTCAAAATAACAAGCTAAAATAACCCATTTCCCTACACTCAAACCTATTTTTTCTTTATTTTATTTCAAATATAGGGTAGCAAGACTATTTAAACCACATCTTACATGGTATTGACATAAGATCAGGCCAAAATTCTTACCGATTATGCAAGACAACAACCACTTCCACTTTCCCCTCTTAATTTTGATTATATCATGGAACATACTTCAAATACAATGCATACTCCTATCCCTAACCAAATTCCCATTATGCCTGAGGGAGATCAATATTTTGCTAAATTTTTTTATCATAATGTGGTAGCCCTTTAGCATTACCTTGCTATGAGCCAAACTTATAATTCTTTGGGTGACCCAATCTATGGTATGCCAACCTCTTTAATGAAGACAATCTTAGTTTTAGTTGCCTCTACTATTTTCCCGATGGTTACCCAAAACACCACTACAATGAGTAACCCAAGCATCTCCAACCACCCATCCCACCTAAACACTGGTGTAACTTCCATACTTTCACAACCACAACTAGTTCAGTCAAGTCACACCCCATTCCAAAATTTAATAGTACCTATTCCATCCACCCTCGCACCTATAATTACCCAAGTTATGACTCACCATTCATCTAATCTAACCATGTGAATAATTCAACCTGTAGTAACAACAACCAACCATGGTATAGTCTCCAACCCAATGGGACAAGTCCCTTTTATTTCTGCACCTTAGCCTATGACTCATTATCCTTATGTTTCCCCAACATAACCTTATCAATCTATGTCATATACTCCCTTTTCTTCCTATCAACTTCCCTATAACTTATGAGGAATCCCCCAAACTAATCCCCCTCCAAACTTCATTAAGATGCTAATGGACAAGATGTATATTCTAGAGACATTCATTTCTAGTTCAAATAATGTATTATCTTATGATCATATATGAAATGAACCAATCCATCCTTATATGCCTATTCAAACTTATCCAACCCAATGGGAAATCCCTAAATTTACTCATTTCCAGAGTAAAGAGGACCCACAAAAGAACTTGTGAGCATTTAGACATGCTTGTTATTTAATAGGACATGATGATGAGTTACTACTTTACACTTTCCCTATGTCTCTTTCAGGTGTTGCTTTAGATTGGTATAGCTCTATACCTTAGCACACCCTTTTCTCATTTACCCAACTTGAAAAAATATTCCTAGACCATTTCTCTATTAACATTTCTAAGAAGGTTTCTATAATGAACCTATATTCTATCAAATAATTTGATGACAAGTCTATTGTTGATTTTTTCACTCATTGGAGAAGCTTGATCAATCAACTCTCCTTCTCCTTACCCTAACTTGAGCTTATTGATCTTTTCTCAAGGGAATGTGCTAAGCACATCTTGTCCACACTTTGGGTATAAACTTTCCACACATTTGATGAAGCTTTTACAATGGCACAGAAACTAGAGGTGTATGTTATTAATGAAGGTAAAGTTAAGTTGCACAACAAGAATCCTAATACCAAGACAAATGAATCCTCATCCTCTAAAACTTCACCCTCTAACCAAAAGGCTAAATTCTCCACTAACATGATGGTCCTTAAGTCATCTTCTTCCCCAACCACAAACCAATCAAATTTTTTGACTTCTCAAATTTTGACCAAACAATTCCAATAATGGTATGAACAAATACAATACACTCTCATTGGGGAATCATATACATATTTCTTGGAGTTTAAAAAAGGTGTCATAGCCCTTCCTCAAATTAAAACTCCTATATAATTTGACCCTTCTTTTCCTATCCCAACCTGGTACAAGGAAGATTAGTTTTATGGTTACCGTCGAGTTAAAGGCCATAACTCTAATAATTACAAGACACTCAAGAACATTTTTAAGATATGATTGATAGAGGTGAGCTCATCTTGGATAATCCTAATGCACCTCCTAATCAAAGTATGGATGTGTTCAAACAAACTTTTCGTAACCATTCACCAAATCAAAATATTGTCTAGTCCACAACTAACTCAGGTGATCATAATATCCATACAGTTAATATGGTTTTTCCTTTATCTTTGGTTTAACCTGCCCCTCAACAGGAGACACTTATTTCATCGACTCCTCCCCCACATTCAGTGGCATCTATTTTTCCCATTCTTCCTCCTTAAGTAGAAGAGCCTATTTCACTTGTTCCACTCCGTTGAGAGGAGGAACCTCCTTTGCCACTCCTTTTGCCACCTGAGGAGCTTGTGATGCTAATTTCATTTACACCAATATTACTTTTTTTATTGCTTGAAGACCACACCCTACCTATTACTCAACCACATGTTGAAGGAAATATCATTCCTGCATTATACCCTCTTGAAGAACCTTCTTCACCTACTTCTCATCCACCTATAGAGAATGGTACCCCACCCACTTCACCTTTGCACCTAAAATAATCCATATCATTTACTCCCATAATAGATGAGAGACCTATTGTGCCTACTCTAATTTCACTACTCTTACCCCTTATTTTACCTATGGAGGATCATACTTTACCCATGCCTCACCCACATGTTGAGGGAGCTATAATACCTATGTTTTACCCTCTTGAGGAACCTACTTTGCCTACCTCCCCTCCACCTATGGTAGACCAAGTTTATTCTCCCATCTCTGTCAAAGAAGACCCCGTTGTGGTTCTTTCTCATCTTTGGACCAAAGTAGTAGAAACTAACAATTTCCCTCTTTCCCAAACATCACAACTTTCTAAACACACAACTGTAAGGCCTACGTCAACTTCATCAAAACCCTTCTCACATTTGGTGAAAAGTCTAGAATTTATTAACTCCACAAAGCTTGACCATGTGGCATTTTGGGACCAGATTAAGACTCCGTATCCAACACAATGAATGTTGACCTTTACTGCCAATCCCCTTACTACCCTTTACCCTAAGGTCTTTGACAAAGCTAGAGCTTCTTCACCAAAAGCACTGGAAGTTTAACCATCTATGTCAGAACCCTCACCCTCATAGGAATATATTACATTAAAGTAGATTGGGCCCTTAGGTGTATGCCCCATTTCTAATTTAATTCATCCATAGGTGAAATTATAGTTAACTCCTCAACCACAAGTTAGAGTTTCTCACCCTAAAATATAGAAGAATGTTAAGCCTCCTAGATCTCACCGATCCCTTCTTTAACCCTCAACTTTACCATCCAGTTTTGGGCCACACCCTTTTACTTTAGTTGGAATATCATCTAACCAAGCCAAACAAAAGGTTAAGATACCTCTACTCTTTCCTTTACCATCTAGTAGGCCTCTCACATTTGACACTAAGAAAGTGACAATAAAACATGTAACTCTACTGTCACCAAATAAGACACCATGTAAAATTACGTTTCCAACATCAAACCAAAAGAAGGTGTCTACTCCTATTAGGATAACAAACACAAGCCCACTTGTAGACTCTCAAAGCTTTTTATTATATCACTTATTACAATCTTCAGTAATAACTCTTCCTCCCATTAAGCCCTATAGTCCTCTTAAAATGAAGCCATCTTTTTTTGATGATACACAAGTGTGTTTATATCATCATTCACCTGGACATGATACTAATAATTATAAATCCCTCACAATGTTTATTCAGTATCACTTTGATGTTGACACTCTCTTCGATGATACTCTTATTAACCTTCTCATTATTCCACCTTTGGCATCAATAGTGCCTCCTACTATTCCACCTAAATTCAAACCCAAAGATGTCATCATAACCCCTTTACCACCTCCTTCACCAACTTTTCAAATCAACATAGTTAATGTGGCCACACGATCACAAAACCAAAAAGATAAAGCTAATGAAAAGGCCACTACACCTTAGACCCATCCCTTCACCAAAGACACTCCCCCTACTAACCCTAATATTTCCATCTTGGGTGTTCCTAAAATAACATATTCAAATGTTATCCAAATCTCAATAGTGAAATAGCTTCACCAAATTCCTATGAAAATGTCTTTGTATGAGTTAATCCAAAGCTCATCCCAATACCATCAAGCTTTGACTAGTGCTTTGCAAGTAATTTACGTAAAATCGGATGATCCCCAACCTCTTTCAGTTTTGGTCAACTCCCTTAATTTCATCTCCTTAATTTCTTTTAGTGATTTAGAAATTCCACTTCAACACCCTAAAGATCAAGATTCAACCCTTTTTATTACCACATTTATTGATCAAACTCATATCAAGAGAGTTATGATCAATAGAGGAGATAGTATTAATATTATTTCCACCCATGCCTACAAATAACTAGCCCTTCTCAACAATTGCATATCTCAAACCAATGTGGTACTCTATTCCTTTAATGATACTACAACGACTATAGTGGGCACTATTGTCTTACATATTCATGTAGGTCCTCACATAATTCCCAAGCTCTTTTATGTTGTAGAAGGATAGTTCTAATATAACATATTGCTTAGATGACCTTGGATACATGTTATGGCATGTGGACCCTCAACTTTGTACCACTATGTCAAGTTTGAACATGATGTATAAGTACATGCTATACATTCTGACCCAACCCCATTTAAAACATGTAATATGACATATAGTCCTAATGATGTTCTCATCCCATTGAAAACATCCTCTTCCTCACATGATGCTTATGAAGCTTCCACAAGCTCCACTTCCATAGTTACACAGATACCAGCAACACAAATTCCTAACAAAGATCCTATAAAGGAGACCTTTCAACAATTGTCACTTGGTGAATATCATTTGTTAATGCTTGACAGGTTTCATACTCCACAAGAATATGGAAGGCTTCACATGCACCCAAATTATGATCCCTATATTGGGATGGTCATCCCTTATGGCCCCCTAACCTTTGAACCAATTTCACATATGGGGTAATTGATCAAGCTCCCACTGTCAATAATCCATCTTCTTTGCCACAACTATTTACCTATGACTTCTCTTTCCTGAGTAACCCTAGATTCACTCACACCTATCTCTATAGGTGTTCCTAGAAAGGATTTGGTTTGAGTCATTATGAAAAAGGTGTCCATACACCTATTGAATATCCTACTAGAAACACCATTGAAAATGCCAAAAAAAGGCATGCAATGGGATATGACAAACCAAATAAACTCACTAAAACCACCCATGAACCAATTATCAAAAAACCAGTCTCTCCTTCTCCACCTTCTCCACAATCACCCATCAAATCAGAGGTATCTATACCTCTTAATTTTATTTTATTTTTAAATAAATTTCATCCATTTAGGGCCTCTCACCTATCATCAAGGTAAGGAAACAAAGTCCCTTCCTCTAGTTCATCTTGAAATAATTGATGAAGATTCTTGCACTATTAACACTATCTAATGTCAAGATGATGATGTAATTCTCACCTACATGGGTGTGGTTGATTCCTATATCTAATGATCACTTCCATATAAAATGCAAGCTATGTTAAATGAATCAACCATTAATATCAACCTACCCTCCCATGATAACCCTTGCATCCTTAATATTAGACAATCTTTAGATTCCTCTGAGCAAGCTGATTATGCCACATTCTTAATGACCATAGCAAAGTCTTCACTTGTTATTACAATGACATACTTGGTATTGACCCCTCTATCATCACCCATAACATTATCACCAATCAAGATGCTAAATTTGTTAAGTATAATCTTCATAAAATGCATCCTCATATTACTCTTTTTATCAAAAAAGAGCTCTAACACCTCCTTTTTGTTAACTCTATCCAACCCATCAACTACCCATAATGGATTTCTAATATTGTTTATATCATAAAAGCTTTTGGGGGAGTTTATATTTGCACCAACTATCATGATTTAAACCTTGCTTGTCCAAAATATGATTTCTCATTGCCTAGTATCGACCAACTTGTTGATCTAACGGTTGACCATGAAATACTATCACTTATGGATGGATTCTCTAGATATAATCAAATCTTGGTCACTCCTAAGGATCAACACAAAATAACATTTATTACCCCATGGGGGAATTTCTATTATTAGGTCATGCCTTTTGGCCTAAAGAATGTTGTGTAACCTACCAATGCACCATGACCTAAATTTTCCATGATCTCCTACACAAAATTATATATGATTACATGGATGACTTGCTTGGCAAGTCTAAACTTTTTCAAGAAGACTTGACAATTCTCAAAACCATATTCACTTATCTCCTCTAATATAAAATTCAACTAAACCCAAATAAATGTGTCTTTGGTGTTTTTTTTGATAAACTCTTAGGTTTTATCATTTCTCTCTATGGTATTATTGGGTGAATATTTTGTCGTCAACTAACTGAAGACAAAAAATTTATATCAATCACAGCATGATGAGATAAATATCTTCTCTCAGCAAGGGGAGGCTCCCTATAAACTAGACCTATACTAAATACTAACTTGGGGGTAGAATCACACCATCCATTTCTCTTTTTTCAAAAATGATGTTCACAAAGTAAAGGAAAACTCATGTGTAATAACTGAATCCATTTCTCTTTTTTTAGAAATGATGTTCATAAAACAATAGGAAAACTTCTTGGGTAATAACTATATCCACAAGAAACCCATGAAAGCATAAAGTCTTTTGTTGCTTCTCTTACTGATTTAGGACTAATATCATAGTAGAATGAAATGCAGCCCAAAGTCTACACTGAAAACTACAACTGAGTATATGATCACAAAGGATAAAATTAGTTCAAAGCCTTTCCAATATCCTTTGTATTAAAATGCAAAACACACAAGCTAAAGATAATTATGGTAGCACAAAGTCTCTACAATCAGCTTCAGGACATCTTCCAAATTATTTTCACTTACTTTTCTTATTTGATCAAATGGATAAGACTGTATTTAGAAAAAAGACATAAGAACAATTTCATACATAACATAAGTCATTTCAACATAAAGTTTGAAAGGTCACTTGCTTTCTCATTCACCTTATAAAATATGAGTAACAATTTGATCTCAAAGTCTCAAAAATGCCTTGTAATTTGGATAGGGTTTTGCTTCTAATAATTGAGAGATCTCTCTCATTCAAAATGAGAGATTACAATATATAGCATCCAAAGAAAGACTTTGGTGCTTTTTTTCACAAAATGGCCCATGTTGCATTGAATGAATTAGAAAGAGTAAGTTCTATGCAAGGGCCATGCTAGAGGCATTTAAATCATATTTAATGTCCCTTCATAGGCATGGGTTGTCTAGTCTTCTGAGAGGCAAGGCCACTCATCTTTATGATACATGATTGTCCACTCACCTTTACTCAATTGAAGAAAAATGGGTTCTACCATTGAATTTTAATGCTCTTTGATATCCACTAGGTGGACTATTCCACCCACTAAAATAACTCTTCAGCCACCACTTCTAGATTCCCTATTTTATTCTCTCTTTCCTTACTATATTTTGTCTCTTCCTGGTGATCCGAGCTCTCAGGGCTATCTTCTCACCTTCTATTGGCTTCTTCAGCTCCTTTCTTAGTGGATCACTAAGTTTTTCCTTGGGTTTGTGTTATTTTAAAATCAATGTTATTTTATTATCTTGAATTTGACATCCATGGGGACGTCACTGGTCACTTGAACCATTATTAACCTTGAACCATTCTTTTGGAGTTCATCGGTTCAACGGTCCAATGCTTCAATAGCTCAACACTTATGTTTTTCAAAGAGTCACATTCATTCGGTATTCTTATGAATTCAATTCAATGTATCATTAAACCAACTATTTGAACCTTTCATTGAAACCTTCTGCTCAAACTATTTTGAACCTTTGATCTATTTTGTACCTTTGAACCATTTTGAACCTTTGAACTATTTTAAAGTGAAGTTCAATGGTTCAATGGTTTAATGGTTCGGTGACATTCATTTCCAATCATTGAACCCCACCGATGAACCATGTACAATTAAACTCTAATGTTGAACCTTACTTAGCAATTATTAGGAAATGCCTTCAAGTCTTTTGAATTGTTCCTTGTTCATTTTCTCGACTGAAAAATCTTTTGAAAATGAGAGATTTTTTTTTGCCCAAAAGACTTGGGTAATTGGATAACTTGACTGCTCAAAACATTTTTGAGAAGGAAGGAAACCATTTTTTGGCCTACAGGACCAAAATAGTTAACATGTTGACTACAAAAATGAGTGGCTGATTTTGGGGACAATAACAAGCTCCAGTTGGGGAACTTCCATCAGTTGTACTATGAAATAATCAAAGGGAGTAGAAACTAGAATCCAAGTGCCTTTTTTCATTTCCATTGGGCCATGGATTCAAGCCACCCAAAAAGAGAAAGATGCCAAAAAACTAAACAAACAACACAAAACAAACAAAGACTATACAAATGTGTAACTGGACTTATCTGATATGTCAAGGATTGAAGTGCTTCAGATGCTACCCACTGCAAGGTAGTGATAATGGTGTCCCATATTGATATCTCAATAATAAAATATTATCATTACTGAATTCATGGATGATGAATGGACCTCTCTATAAGGAATCAATTTTTTTGTGCATTTCCTTTGGTTCTCTCCTCTTGTCCCATAACAAGACTTGATCTCCAATCTGAAACTCATGAATCCTTGCTTTCTGGTCAAAAAGTTTCCCCACCTAATTTTGATGTTCAGTAATGTGTTCCACTACTATAGTTCATTTCTCTTCTAACTTAGTCAGACACATGATTCTTTTGTCAATAGAACTTTCAAAAGTTGAATCTTTTACTGCCTTTGCCAACTTTAATGTTGGTAATTTCAAGGTAATGGGTATTTCTAAATTTAAACCATATAGAAGTTGGAATGGATACATACCTATTACCCTCTTATAAATAATCCTTTCTACCCATAAAGCATCAAATAATGCTTTATGCCAAGTCCTCTGATTGTCATCAACTAGTTTCGTGATGATAGTAACTAGATTTTTGTTACTTGATTATACCTGACTATTTCTTTGTGGATAATAGTTTGAGGAGTGGGAAAGAATAATTTCATGATTGTAGAAAAAGTTAGTAATCTCCTGAGAAGAGAAACATGAGGAATTTTCTTCTATAATATTGTTTTGAACTCTAAAATGGGAAACAATATTTCCTTCAGGAAATTACACACCACTTCTGAAGTGGCATGCTTGACTAGAATGGCTTCCACCCACTTAGTAAAATAGTATATTGCAGTGAGGATATATTTATGTCTGAAACTTGAGGATAGGTTCATGGTGCCAATGAAGTCAATACCCCATTGCTGAAAAGGCTCTTTGATCACCATAGGCTTGAGTGGTAATGCAGCCAACTTGGATTTCCTAATGAATTATTGACATAAATCACATCTACGTACCCAATTGTATGCATCTTGAAATAGTGCAAGCCAATAGTATCTATCTCATAGAATTTTATGAGTAGTCATGGGTGCAAAAAAATTTCCTCCACAAGCCAAGTTATGGAATGACTCCAAAAGCTTACTTTGTTATGCTTTATCCACACAGAAAATAAATACCCCATCAAGGCTTCTTTTGTACAAACCATTGTCCCACAAAACATAGTTAGCATCTATCAACTTAAAATTTATCTTTTATTTGTAAGATAGATGATTAGGACACTCACCATAATTAAAAAATGAGTGATATTGGAATACCACTCATCAGTAGTAGTAACAAAAAGAACTATTGGCATGTCATCAGTCATTACCTCTTCATGTCCTATTTCTTCTGATACATTTTCAGTAATCAATTGACAAAGACTTCTTCCCCATACCAAATTATTAGGCTTGATATCAAGATTAAAATCTAGAATTTTGGTAATCCAATTACCCTTTTTTGTACCAAACTTTTGCTGAGTTACAATAGCCTTCACTGTGGTATTAGGCACCAAAACAACAGTGTGTGAATTTAGGATATAGAACCAAAAATATTTTATCACCTTAACCACTACATAATCATGATTCTCCATAATTTAATACTTCAATTCATGATCTTTAGAGGGAATCTCATAAATGATATGGTAAAATCTACACCTTCTTTGTCTTGCTGAACCAAAATGGCTAAAAGTGTGTGTTCAAAAGCATAACTGTATACCATGAAGTCTTTTGTATAATCCAAATAAATTAGGATCAGGGAATGAGAAATAGCCTTCTTGATATCTTTGAATGCTACTATGCCTTCTGTAGTCCATCAAAAAGTATCTTTATCCTTCATCATGTCGATAATGTGGCAGGTTTTTTTTGCAAATTTTAGGATGAAACTTCGTAAAAAATTCACCTTTCCAAAGAAAGAATGAACTATAGACTTACTAATAGGTAGAGTAATATTTTAGATAGATCTGACTCTTTTTTAGTCAATTTTTATATCTTCTTGGGGTATAATTTGGTTGATAAGTCTACCTTCTGTAACCCCAAAAACTGACTTCTTGGGGTTAAGAGAAAGACCATTTTGCCAACATCATTCTAGCACTTATTGCAAATAATGAATATGATCAGGATGATGCTAGGAGAAGATAGTTAAGTCATCAAGATATACCTTGATGAATTTCCCTAATTCATCTCTAAATGTAAGGTCCATTTCTCTCTAGAATGTGGTGCCAGGATTGATCAAACCAAAAGGCATTTTGTGATATGCAAATGTGCCCCAAGGGGTAGTGAAAGCAGTTTTATGTTAATCTACTTCATCAACTTCTACTTGATTATACCTAAAAAAAACTATTTAACATTGATAACATCTCTAAACCCATTACTATTTACAACACTTGATCCATGATAGGTAGAGGGTAATTATCCTTTAGAAAAGACTGATTGAGATTCCTGAAATCCACACATATAAAAAAAAATCTATTATTTTTCCTTACATGAACTATGTTGGTGATCCAGGTGGAATAATGAATTAGAAAAATTATCCTAGCATTCAACATATTTTGAATCTCTAAAAGGACAATACCTGATATCTTGGGATTGTATTGCCTTTGCTTCTGCTTGTGAGGTAATGACCCAGTCTTGAGAGGAATTTCATGTTAAATTTATTTAGGCCTGAAGGATTTCAGGTCATCATAGGAATATGCCAAAACATCAATGTAGTAGTGAAAAAGAGAGATGAATTTGATATTTTCATTGGTAGTGCAACATTTCCCAATGTTGACCATTTTGGGATTTTCTTCAATACTTAGATTTACTTGATCGAACTCTTTAGATGAACCTAAATCCATTGGTTGCTTTTTGATACACCTGTCATGCTTATCAAATAGTTTCTTAAGAGAAACCAAACCCTTTGGGATTTTATTCCCTTTGAGTTGAAGAAACTCTTTGCCAGTTCGTGAACTTGTTTCAGGAACTTATTCCCAAGTTGGAGAGGCACTACCTTCAAAATAGAGCTCCTCAATACCATCTATCTTTTATAGAAAAGCAACAATTTGATTATCACCATTAAACACCTACCAATGGTTGGCATTATTAGGTACACTTGGTTGAAAGACCAACTCAATAGTGTACTTGTTCCATTTGAAATCTTTATGAGGAACCATGAGCATTGCAGAGACAGCCAATGTGTCTGCATGATCATTAAACTCTTTGGGCACCACAAAAATATTGGAAGCATCAAAACCTTCAATACAATCCCATACAATATTGTGATAATGTCATAATCTTTCATTTTTGGTTTGATGCATATTTATTACCTAACAAACCACTAATTCAACATCTCTTCAGGCATGAAGAATCTTAACAACTTTAACATGAGCAGCTTTCAATCTAAGCAATAAAGATTCATACTCGGTGGTGTTTTTAGTGTTGTTGAACTGCAACTTATATGAAAAGGGGAAAATATCTCCTTGTGGAGATATCAAAACAATTCTGACTCCATAACTGGTAGAAGAGCAGATGCCATCAAATTCTAAGATCCAAAGATCATTAGGATTTGATCTTTTTAAAGATTTCTCTTCGCTAGGGAGGGAAGATCCTATTTCACCTAAACTTTGCTCAACCAATTCTTCTAATTTTCTATCTAAATTCTCTGAATTTTCACCCAATGAACATTGGTCTGATGAAATGAAAACATCTTTAGTGAACAAAAAATAATTACCCATTTCTAAATATTCAAACAAAATTTGAGCCTCAACATCTGATGTCTGAGTAACAATATAATTTGACTCTCTCTCAAGAATAAAATTTCTCATGATCCCTTTAACAAGTATCCTAGCTTCATATAGGTCCATGTTCAACTCTCCACCTACATCCTTACAAAAATTATGTTCGATTAGAATGCCATAAGAAGCTGGAACATCAGCCACTAAGACTGTCATCTTAATCCTCTTATCTAGAAAAGCCGCAAATGTAAATTGGGCATCTTTGATTTAACCCAAAAGTGGCACTTATTTGTTTTCCATGGAAAAACATCTCCCAAGAATTTTAGTTAAGGTAAGACCAAGAGAGTCTGCTACCTTGGCAGGCATAACATGGCCAGAGGCTCGAGAGTTTATTAAATAGTTGCTCAACTTATGACCATTAATCAAAATGGAAACATAGAAAGGTTATATTTTCCCATGGGTAACAGGAGGAGTAATGACAAGATTATTTTATGTGGCTTTGTTCTTTGGGGGATTATGAGTCACTTCAAGAGAATCTTGTCCTATAGGGATAGTTTTGTTTTTGATGCATTCAGCCAACCTATCCAACTGCTCAGGATTGGCTTGTAGGTATCCAAACTCAGACATTTGGATCTTAGTCTTCCTAGTATGATCAATTATATAAAATAACTGAAATAAACTAGAGACATAGGAAGGAAGTCCATCATTATGAGTTTTATTGGGTGTGGGACTAGTCTAAGAAATGGAAGCAAAAGGTACAGGGTTGTTTGAGGTACTTACTTTCTTATTGACCACTGGGTCCTTTGATTAGAAAGGTAGTGAAGTCCCCCATTTACCAATTAAAATTAATATCTAAGGTTCTTCTCCTTCTTTTCCCTTATAAACTTGTTGAGTTGACTAGTTTTGGGACCTAGTA
Source organism: Torreya grandis (assembly GCA_037957365.1). NCBI lineage: Eukaryota > Viridiplantae > Streptophyta > Pinopsida > Cupressales > Taxaceae > Torreya > Torreya grandis. The sequence continues at coordinate 1,367,025 of JARHVA010001799.1, read as the reverse complement.
AAAATAACATATGATCCATCAAACACTTCTCCCTTTCTTCTAGCTTCATCTTGGTAATCCAGAAAAACAATGTTAGAGTCACCAGCTAATTATTCTTCTCCTTCTACAAAGATATTAGCATCATCTTCTTGGTCCAACTTAGGTTGGAAAGATAAATCATGTTTAGCTTCATGATAACCAACTTCTGAGTTAGCCGGTGTTGCTTTAATGGCAAGCTTCCCCTATGCAGGAGGAAGGTGATTAGGTTGCCCTTGATTCTTAGCAGCATTGCTTTGATATGAATGGTTAGGGAATGTCTTCCTTTGTATATCCTGATAAGGAGGAGCAAACATTCCTTGGGCCATTTTCCTTTTTATATCTAACAACTCATTTGCTAACTTTTGCACCATAGGATCAGTGGTGCTTGTAGAAGAATTTTTAGTAGGTGAAAAAAATTATTTCTGTTAGGATCTCTTCTTATCTTACCTACAAGAATAAGATCATCTTTGACCTCGATAGCCAAAATATAAGCTACAAAAATATATATATATGGCCAGTCCACCTCAATAGAAAACTCACTTCAGGAAGTTGAGAATTGATGAAGAAGCACTTAAGATTTTGTAGTGTTGGCCAAGTAATTATAGGAATCCTATTCCTCAACTTATCAAATTTAGAAATGAAGTCTCACATAGGCTCATGAGGCTCCTTATTCATTTGCATAAGTTGGGCCAACAGGGCATGTGCATCTTCTGCTGGTTTGAACCTAGCCTCAAACTTGGTCCTAAGAGTGTCCCAGTTGGTTACAATCTGAGCTTGAAAATGATAAAACTAATCTATGGTAGCACATTTCAATGTTTCTACAAATAATATTATCACTATATCTTCATATTCAACACCTATCACACCATAGGATATGCAAAAAGCTACAATATGCTCATCAAGATGAACTTTTCCATCACCATAGAACTTGGGAAAATTATTTCTTAAATTACGAGGTAGTTCATGTAAAGGTGAGGTTAGATTTAGGATGCCAAAGGTGTTACCCCAAGGGCCTTGGGCTGCCATGATATGCCGATTGAAAGGAGGGATAACAAACCTTGGTGGAGTACATATAGACAAAGCTCTGCTAGTAGAGAAATGAGAAGCTTCACCTAGTATTGGAGATCTGACATTGGTGGGAGGGAAACTCTTGGTTCACTGAAGATGAGGTCGAGGAGGAAATAGATTGAAGCTATTTTGCTACACCAACTTGAATATAGGATCAACAATACCTTGAGCTCTCTGGCTTCATGTATATCATGGATCTATCAGAGTGTAGAATGGAAAATAACTAGAACTACTTCAACTTGAAGCGTGAGGCTTTAACTTGAGTGTTCTTCCCCAACGGAGTCGCCAAAAAGTTGTTGGGTGAATATTTTGTTGTCAACTAACTGAAGACAAAATTGTTATATCAATCATAACATGATGAGATAAGTCTCTCCTCTCAACAAGGGGAGGCTCCCTATAAACTATTATAAACTAAACCTATACTAAATACTAACTGGGGTTAGAATCACACCATCTGTTTCTTTTTTTTTAGAAATGATGTTCACAAAGTAAAGGAAAACTCCTATGTAATAATTGAATCCATTTCTCTTTTTTCAATAATGATGTTCATAAAAAAATAGGAAAACTTCTTGAGTAATAACTAGATCCACAAGAAACCCATGAAAACATAAAGTCTTTCATTGCTTCTCTTACTGGTTTAGGACTAATATCACAGTAGAATAAATTACAGCCCAAAGTCTCCACTAAAAACTACAATAGAGTATATGATCACAAAGGATGACAGTAGTTCAAATCTTTTCCAATATCCTTTGTGTTGAAATGCAAAACACACTAGCTAAAGACAATTATGGTAGCACAAAGTCTCCACAATCAGCTTCAAGACATCTTCTAGATTATTTTCACTTGCTCTGCTTATTTGATCAAACGGATAAGACTGTATTTAGGAAAAAGACATAAGAACAATTTCCTACATAACACAAGTTATTTCAACACAAATTTTGAAAGGTCGCTTGCTTTCTCATTCACTTGATAAAATATGATTAACAATTTGAGCTCAAAGTCTCAAAAATGCCTTTCAATTTAGGTAGAGTTTTGCATATAATAACTGAGAGATCTCTCTCATTCAAAATGAGAGATTAAAATATATAGCATCCAAATAAAGACTTTGGTGCTTGTTTTCACAAAATGGCCCATGCTACATTGAATACATTGGAAAGAGGAAATTTTATGCAGGGGCCATGCTGGAGGCATTTAAATCATATTTAATGTCCCTTCGTATGCATGGGTTATCTAGTCTTCTAAGAGGCAAGGCCACTCCACTTTATGATACTTACATGACTTTTCACTTGCCTTTACTCAATTGAATAAAAATGGGCTACACCATTGAATGCTAATGCTCTCTGATATCCACCAGGTGGACTATTTCACCCACTGAAATAACTCTTCAGCTACCGCTTCTAGATTCCCTATTTGATTCCCTCTTTCCTTGCTATATTTTGTCTCTTGATGGTGATTTGAGCTCTCAAGGCTATCTTCTTGCCTTCTACTAGCTTCTTTAACTCCTTTCTCAGTGGATCATTGAGTTTGTCCTCAGGTCTGCATTATTTGAAAATCAATAGTTATTCCATTATCCTGAATTTGACATCCATGGGGACATCACCGATCGCTTGAACCATTTTGAACCTTAAACTATTCTTTTGGAGTTCATCAGTTCAATATTTCAATGGTTCAATGGCTCAACACTTATGTTTTTTAAAGAGTCACATTCATTCAGTCTTCTTATAAAGTCAATTCAATGTATCATTGAACCAACTATTTGAACCTTTCACTGGAACCTTTCATTCAAACCATTTTGAACCTTTGAACCATTTTTAACCTTTGAACCATTTTGAAGCAAAGTTCAATGGTTCAATGATTCAATGGTTCAATGGTTCGATGACATTTATTTCAAATCATTGAACCCCACCAATGAACTATGTATAATTGAACTCTAATGTTAAACCTTACTTAGCAATTCTTTAGGAAATGCCTTCAAGTCTTTTGAATTATTCCTTGTTCATTTTCCTGACTGAAAAACCCTTTGACAATGAGAGATTTCCTTTTGCCAAAAAGAATTGGGTAATTAGATAACTTGACTGCTCAAAACATTTTTGAGAAGGAAGGAAACCATTTTTTGGCGTACAAGACCAAAATAGTTAACATGTTGACTACAAAAATGAGTGGCTGATTTTGGGGACAACAAGTATCGAGGTTGATCCTACTTAAGTTAGAGTAATCCTATAAATTCCTCCACCTACTAATATCAAACAACTCCATAACCTACAAGGTAAACTTCAGTCAATTTTATGTTTCATTTCCCAGTTGTTAGATTGTTTCCAACCCTTCCACCATCTCATCAGAAAGGATGTCTCATTCCAATGGAATATAAATTGCTAGGAAGGCTTTGACACACTTAAATAATACCTCCTTTCCCCACCAATTCTCATTCCACCTACGGAAAGTCAACCTTTTTACTTATACATCTCCATAATTGACCATTCTCTAGGTGTTATGATTCCACATCAAGATGACCAACATTGAGAGCAGGTGGTTTATTACATAAGCTGCACATTTATTGATTATGAGACTTGAAATACCCATACTAAAAAACTTTTCCTTGTGTTGGTCTTTTCCACCTCTAAACTTTGCCATTATCTCCTAAATCATAACACCTATGTGGGCACCCATACTGATCCTCTCAAATACATGCATTACAAACCATATCACAACCAATGTGTATCTTGGTGGCTCATGCTTCTTGTTTAATTTGACTTAGAGTTTATTCAACAAAAATCTATTAAAGGGAAAAAAAACATTGACCAGTTAGCTGCTACCCCTTTACCTGACAATCAACCTTCAAACCTTGAATTCCCTGATGAATCTATTGTAACACTATCCACTGATGACATCTCTTATAAAATGATGGTGTTCTTTGATGGATCTAAATGCCAACAAGGTGGGGGTGTGGGGTCATTCTTATTCCTCTAGACGTCAAACCTATGCCTTTATCATTTAAACTAGATTTTGAATGCACTAACAATATGGCCAAATATGAGGATTTGATTCTAGGACTTCAAATAGCTCTCTTCTTAGGTATCAAATCCATAACCATTTTTGGTGATTCTTAGCTAGTGGTTAACCAAGTTAATGGTTCATACCTATGCAAAAACAAATTTCTAAAATGGTATCAACATCGTGTAGGTACACTCTTAGGATCATTTAACTCTTATCTCTTGCAAACTATTCCTCGATCTATAAAGAAATTTACTGACACGATGACTTCACTTGCTTCACACATACCCTCTTCATCCTCCTCAAGAATCTATGTCACAGTGCATTGCTTAACATTAACCTCTTATGTCTCAGCTAACATTCTCTTTGTCAAAAATGTAACAACCAACACACAAGACTTATGGTGAAAAAAACTCATTGATTATCTTTCCTTCTCTATTACCCCTCCTGATATTTCTAATAATAAAAAATGGACCTTCATAAAATGTGCCACTCATTACACTATACTAGGGGGACTTTTCTACAAGTGAAGTTTTGATGGTCTTCTCCTTAGATGCCTAGCTAGTACTAAGACTCCCTTTACTATTAAAGAAGTCCATGATGGTATTTTTGGTTTGTATTTCAATAGTCACAGAGTTGCTAAACATATTCTTTGACTTGGCTATTATTGGCCCACACTTCATCAAGACTGTGCTAATTACATTTGGTGTTACATCAAGTTTCAACATGCTAACCTCCTTCACATTCCTAGTCATGAATTCCAAGTTTCCAAAGACTTTTGTCCCTTCTCCCAATGGGGCTTAGATCTAATTAGAGAGATCAACCCTCATTCATCACTCCATCATCATTATATCATTACTACCACTGAATACTTCAAAAAGTGGGTCAAGGCCATCCCTCTCATCTTCACTAAAGCTAAAAAAATTGTTGACTTCATTAACCATCACATCATCTATCGTTTTGATGTACCTCACAATATTATAATAGATAATGGCAAGTCTTTCAAAAATAAGACTGTTCAAGATCTTTGTGATGCATTTGGAATCAAATTAAGCTTATCATCACCATACTATCCCCAAGATAATGGATAGGTATAATCTTCTAACAAAAGTTTGACCAAAATTCTCATGAAGGTAGTCAACAATACGGGTAAGGATTGGCACACACACATTCCTTTTGCTTTATGGGCTTATCGCACTAGCATTTGAACACTTAAAAGTGCTACACCTTTTTCATTGGTATATGGGATGGAGGTTATTTTACCTCTTGAGGTCTAGATTCATTCTCTTCAAATTTATCTACATGACATACTTACTAATGATGACTTTCACCAAGAATGTTTGGCCCAACTTGAATTTCTTGATGAGCACCATCTCATAGCCCTCAACCATCTCCAAATCTATCAAGAGTGTATCAAACATGATTATAAAAAAAAACCTCAAAGAGTGAGATTTCAATATAGGAGATTTCATCTTAAAATAAAATCAATATGTGATGAACATAGAGAAAATCAAATGGGGTAAGTTTTCTCCTAATTGGCTTAGACCTTATATCATAACTCACAAGTATGGTTTAGGAACTTATCGCTTGTCTTCTCTTGAAGGAAGGCCAAAACTTGAGCCTTTAAATGCCTTACATCTATGACCATTCTTTTATTAAACCAACATCTCTTTACTTCATGTTTAACTTGAGCTTATCCCTTGGGCATCCCTATTACATTCATTTCCCTTCCTCTTCACCCTTACTCCCATACACTTAGATAGCTTACACAGTGGTATGGTTCTATCCTCACAGTGGAAAACTCCTAAGCCTCTATAGTCTTGTCCATGAATAAAAGAAAAAAAAAGCAAATAACTAAATAAATAAATGGGATATTTGAAAAAGTTATAACATCTCAGGTCATGCTTTTAAACCTAGACTGCTCCCTTGAAGGACAGTTGTGTGACTTCCTTCTGCTACTATCAATAGATTGTTCCCTTGAAGGACAACTATTTCAGAATAAAAACAAATTCTTAGACCACTCCTTGAAGGATGTCTAAGCCAAGATTTTTTCTCAAAGGGAAAAACAATTGCAAAGTGCTTCTTACCTCTTTGCACAATCTTAACCTATACAAAATCCCATTATAAGCTTCCTACATTGATCAGTGTTCACAAAAAAAAATCTTTAAGTCATGGACTTACCTATATTAGCTCTCGGTTCACTCACAAAAGGGACATATCATTTCTACTTGGTAGGTTATGCTATCTAAACATTTTTTCTCACTCTACCTTTTTTCCTCTTTCAAGGGACTATGAAGCTCGCTTAACATATGGTAAACATGATGCTTCTCTAAAAAACACAATGATTCAAAGATATAAGGCATGAAAGAGGCTCATTTTCTTGAGCCCATTTATGTTCTAAATTATGATATTTTCCAATGCATGAACATTCTACCTCTTTAATTTCCCGTCCACATCACATGTCGATATCTCTATTTGAGATGAAGAGACAATGTCATACCAACACTAACATAACCAATCTATTTATTTTACACATACACCATCATAAATATGGAAAAATGCTGAAATAAACTAACATAACCACTCTATTCATTTTAAGCATACACCATCACAAATATGGAAAAAATCTAAGATGAAACTTGTTTCTATCGCTAATTCGCTTTTCAGATTATAAAGAGAGAAGAAACTAAAGAGATAATGGACAAGGCATGGGAAGTACCTGGATGTAGACTGTGCACCGTAAATCCAGACGCTTGTGGGCACCCCTCTTTGGCTATGGAGGAATGACACCTGCAAAGAAGAAAACTTGGACAAGAAAATGTTAGATAGATAGGCGGTGGGTTGCCAGGCAAAAACCTGTTCCCAGAAGTATGAGAACTTCCTTAAGGGAGGTCAACCCACTGTTTGATAAAGATAAATGACTGATAAAAGACAGAATGATAAAATAGACTAAAATGATAGCAAACTGAAAGAGAAAAGAAAGCAAAGGCTTACCTGGAAGAAGCTGTCGGCCTGGTTGCAGTCGCCGGCGTCGGTGGTCCTACCGGCATCGGTTGTCGGGTCTGCCGACGTCGGTTAGTCTGCCGATGTCGGTGGGGGTAATGACTGGCGTCAGTCGGGGCAATGGCCTCTAGACGGGTCTGGTCAGGTTCTGGGCTGGGGATGGTCTGTGGATGGTCCGGGCTTGGTCTGTGGTCTGTTTAAGGATGGTCTGTGGACGGGTCTGAGCAGAGATACAGGAGAGTCAAATGGACAGAGAGGGACAGAGAGATAGAGGAAGCCAATCGGGGAGATAGGAATCCGGGTCTGCCTGGTTTGGTTAGCTGTTTGGGGGGAGAGAAGTGCTAAATCTAGTTTAGAAATGACTAGAAAGCATAAAGAAAACAAACAGAGTACATACCTGTGCCCTGCTGAAGAAGGTGTTGATCTTGCTGCTGGTGATGCCGGATGTGAAACCTGTTGCTGATGAAGAATCCCTGTTTTCCACTTGCAGAAGCTTGCTGTGTACCTGAGGGAGAGAGTCAGATTGATTGGCAGAGAGGTCAAGTGAAAGGACTGATACAAGGGTCTGATACAAAGGTTCAAGAGTCGGGAATGCCAGAGAGAAACGCAGAGAAGCGAAGAGAAGCCAAGAGAAGCCAAGCGGGGAAGAGATAACGGTGAAGAAGCCGTTATGAAAGGTGCCGACGCCGGCAATATCGCCGACGTCGGTCGACGGTTGACCGATGTCGGCGGATAAAAGGCCAGAAAAAGGCTAAAAATAGCCTTCTATCCGTTTTCCAGCCGCCAGGTCAAATGAATGCGAGGATGAAATGGTCGACGGGGGTTAAATGGGTGAGAGAAGAGATTGGAATGGGAGTCTAAGGCATTAAATGGCCATGTGGGGAATGAAGGGGATCCAAGGAGAGTATCCTAGGGTGGCAAGGTGGCAAGGAGAGGGGAAAATGGACTTATTTAATTAAAAATAGATGATTATTTTTAATTAATAAGACCTAGGTAGGTTAGGGATAGTTGAAGTGGCAAGGGACCAAGGGGAGAGAGGGGATCCAAGGGTTAGACACTTTTTAGGTGTCTATATTTGCCCCTTTTTGTCTTGTTGGTTGTTCTAGATGAACTGCAAGACAAAAATAGGGAGTGGTTGCCCCAGGTGAAGGATGATGTGGATTGCCCCAAAGTATGGATGAGGTATTCCCCCTCAAAGCAGGAGTCGAGGGAAGGAACCTGATGTCGGGTGCTGATTTGAAAAAAGGTGGATGAGAAAGATGAAAAGTGAGTGAAAACGCTGCAAAAGTCGTGATTGCGCGCATACCACTGCACAAGATGGTCAGGTCAAAAGTGTCGCAGGTCAAGGGTCAAGGAGTGCCAAAATTGAAGTAACCGGGCCCCAGCATTTAGTCATCTGCTGATCGGGTCACTCAATCTAAGCTGAAGCTCCAAATGGTCATCATGTTCTAGGTATCTAGGGCTCAGGAAGTGCTCCCAGAAACACAAAAAAGTCACAAGTAGTGCAAATCAACCGGCTTGCGATCCTATACTTGCGAAGGGTCCAAAAAGGTCTGCGCACAATTCTGCTAACCAACCATGAGTAGCACAAACACAAAAACAACCAAGGCAACACGCTGTCTTGGAAGTGGTCGAAGGTCGAAGGAGATACGCATGATCTCCAATGGTCATTGGTCAAGAGGATGGATGGATGAAAGGATGCGGCCGAGCTAACCTCAGAAAACGTCATGTGATCTGAGTGCTGCCTACATAGCCCTTGTGATAGGGCCTCAGGCCAATGTAGTTCTCCCAAAAAGGGAGGAATGGTCAAAGAGGATGATTGGTCTTGGTCAAAGGAAATGATTGGTCTTGGTCAAAGGTCAATGATTGGTCTTGGTCAAAGTCGACGGAGTTGGTCGTGATAAGAGTCACAGAAGAGAAGGTTTGTCCATCAAAGAGACGAACAAATGGGGGTGGTCGAGCTAACCTCAGAAGATGTATTATCTGAGTACTGCCTACATAGCCCTAGTCATAGGGCCTCAGACCAATGTAGTTCAGATTGCGAGGGTCAAAATGGTCGATGATGAGTTAGTCGAGTGTCGAAATGATGAGGGGGAAGAGATGTTACAGCCTTTTCCAAATGGTGTATTCTGCAACATTGGTCGAGAGTCTTTCATCCCTAGCAAGTTTCCATAGTCGTGATGGATGTATGCTAAAAATGAATGGAGGTCTATTTATGCTTCAGCAAGTATTGGTTTATGCTTAACATAAATTGGGTCGGGTCGATAGTTTCCATGTGTATTGGTGTCCATAGAAACTATGTGAAAAGGACAAGGCGATGCCTGATGAAAATGGCTTGGTTAAGGATGAGTCGACAATTGGTGTGGTTAAAGTGTAGAGAAAAGATGAAAGGCAAATTGCTCTGTCATTGACAAGGACCAGAAAGGAAGCATAGATGGGGGTTATTAGAACAAAATCCCCGTTCATGCATTACGTCGTTGACCAGTATGGTGTTAGAACAGTAATTGAATCACTTTAACATTAAAGTGAGCTCGAAGTCCCCTGAGCAGGTGATAGGAGGAGGAAAGAGGGTAACCCGTTTTAAGAGTAGGAATAACCTTGCCCCTTTTTATAGGAGACCCTGAGACAGCTACAAGCCAAGTCTGTGACTCGTTTTTTTTTTTTTTTTTTTTTTTTTGGTGCAGGCTGATCGATGCGGGAAGCCTACATAGAGATGTCTTTTAATGTAGTGGTCATGTTGTGAAGCTGATCAATGCGGGAAGCTTCTAAAGAAAGTTGCTGTTGGTAGCAAGAGTAGTCATAGCCATCCTTCGAAGGAGTGGTCTAGATTTTTGCTTGATAATGTTTGATAAGTTGGCCTAGCTGTCCTTCAAGGGATCAGTCTAGTAATACAGCAATGATAGTACAGCTGTCCTTCGATGTGATATTGTGACCATGGATATGTTTTGACATCTTGATTTTGATTTTTTTGATTTGTTGATTTTGAGTCATGGACAAGGCTGTAGAAGGTCAAGGACTCCCCTTTTATTAGGACAAAGCATCCATGCATCATAAAAGGGTTGACAAGGGTTAGGAAGCAGGTTGATAGGAAAAGGAATGACAATGACAAGGGGTTGCTCAAGGGACGAGCTCAAGTTGCGTGTCAAGTAGACGAGTACTCGACTAACAGAAGAATGGTCGAAGACGCAAGACATGAAAAGGGGTTCAAGGTCTAATAAGACCCTGGGCCATGCTTGTATGTTAAGGTCCGAGTCAATTAGGAGCAAACTTGCCCCAATTTGCCTCTTTCTAGATTGGTCAGGTGTTGATTGATGGATGTGAAGTTGGTTGACATTGTCGTTGGTTGGTTGAAAAAGGTTGAATGTTTGGTCGAGAGGTCTGGTTGATTGATATTTTGTTGAAGTTTGGTTGAGACTAGTCGAATAATTGGTCGGGGGTTGGGTCGATGGACACTTGGTCGAGATGAGTGATTGACATGTGGTAGAGACTGGGTTGAAAAGTTGGTCGAGGTTTGGATGAAGGATGAATTCCCCCAGCAGGTAGGGAGAATGTTTGAAAGATTGGTTAAGGTCGGTTGAGGTTTAGTGGTCAGATGGATGGTATTAATGTCGAATAAGGGGGTCAAAGGCGGCAAAGGGACCATATTCTAGCATGGAGATCCCGATTTAGGTGATGAGGTTGGAGAGGCATGAGTTGGGGTTGATGTTTTGTTGAAGAGGTGGTCAAGAGGATCCTTGGTGAGAAGGGTGTCCTTTTTCTGGTGCTGACGAATGACAGCTTTAAGAGCACAACAACGCTCAGTGTCATGTCCCAGAGTGTGATGATAATGGCAGAATGTAGAGTTGTCAAACCAAGATGGCCTTGATCTGAGAGTTGATGAGCGGAGTGGTGTTGAAGGTTTATTGATAATGTGGCTGAAAAGAGAGGTGTCATTCTCCAAACATTGGCGAATGGCGACCTTGAGGGCATGACAATGCTCCGTGTCATGTCCAGGCATGCGATGATACGCACAAATGCAAGTGTGGTCAAACCAAGGTGGTTTAGGTCCGAGAGATTGATATTGTCTAAGAGGCGGGAGGTCGATACGAGAGGACTGCAACAACTGCCGTAAGAGCAAGGCATATGAACCTGCTAACGGGTCTGGATGTTTTATTGCAGTGGGGGTTGATGACGTTGGTTTGGGAAGTGAAAGAGGCACAGGTCGAAGGTTTGGATGAGATGTATGTCTGATGGGATGAGGGAGTAATAGAGGCGATGTGCCTCTGTGAAGGATGGGAGTGGGAAGCACTCCTATTAAAGTGGATGAATGCGGGCCCAAGATTGAAGGTAATGACGAAGGTGGGGGAGGAGTCCTCCGATGTGGTCTAGTGGTCTTCATGTGTTTGGGTCGAGGGCCACTGTTGTGTGAGGCGAGGTTAGATGTGGATTTGGGTTTGGATGTGGATGGAGGTGAGCGAGATGTAGAAATCTCAGGCAAAGGGCAGGAGGAAATCGTGACTGGGTCTTCCTCGGTTGAAATGGGTGGAGAGACTGGTTCTTCTCTTGGTGGAGAAGAAATAAGAGAGAGTGGCTCCTCGAGTGGGCAGAGGGCATGGATGATCGTGCCTTCTACTTGTAGTTGAGGAGTAGGCAAGGTAGGGTCTTCGGATGGAGGTGGGCTTAATGGTGTTGATGTGGTCAAAGTGTCTTCCAATACAAGAGAGGTAGATGGAGGACTAGTAGGAGAAGAAGGTTTCTCATCCTTTAATGGAAGAGGTTGGTCAAGGATAAGAGGCAAGATAGTGCTAATCGTGTGAATGTCATGGTCTTGAGGGTCATTGGTCGAAGTCTGGACGTTGTTCTGAGTAGGCGGATGATTAGGAAATGGTTGTTTGAAAATGTCGATATGTTGGTTAGGTGGGGCGTTCGGGTTATCTAAAATAAGATCCCCCTTGTCGATCATGTCTTGGACGATGTTTTTGAAGGTTCGGCAGTTGTCGATGTCATGGCCTTGGACGCGATGAAAGGGACAGAAGTCGGCCTCCCTATACCATGTAGGGATGGCTTTTGAAGGGTCAAATTGAGGTGGTCGGATTGGAGGAGATTGAGGACCCCCTGCTTGAGAAGTTTTTCCAAAACGGAAGCGTATGGTTCTCCAAGTGGAGTGTAAGAACGCTAAATGTACCGTTGTTGGAATTGTTTGGTGATACTTGGAGATGTTGAAGGTTGAGAGTAATTAGTTGAAGTTGATGATGGTGATCTAATGACCACAGTGTGGGCCACTCCTTTAGATTTGGAATTGGCAGAAGAAGAAGGTCTGGAAGAAGAATGGCCGTTGGTTTTTGCGTTGGTATGACGCAATTTGACCTTATCTTCTTCAAGGGCACGGAGTTCGAGCTTTCGAGCCATGATGAAAGCTTCGTCAAAAGTGCAGAATGTCTGAATCCACAAGGTAGAAGAGATGTGTCTAGCACATGCTCGAGAGAAGAGCTCGATGAGCTCAGGTTGAGGCAAAGAGAAGGAGAGCTGGTTGATCAGACCTCTCCAACGAGCGACAAAGTCGACAATAGATTCGTCGTCAAATTGCCTGATGGAGTAAAGGTCTGTGATTGAGACTTGTTTGGTGATGTTGATTGAGAAATGGTCAAGAAATAGTTAGGCGAGTTGGATAAATGAAAAGATAGAGTGTCTGGCAAGAGAACTATACCAGTCAAGGGCAGGGCCAGAAAGCGACATAGGGAACGTGCGTAAAAGCAACGCATCATCATGGGCAATAAGATAACAGGCATGTCTAAATGCCCTTAGATGTTGTTGTGGGTCTTCCTTACTTTGAAAGCGAGTGAATTTAGGAAGCTCCCAATGGTTAGGGTATGGTCGAATGGGGATGGAAGGATGGATGGGCTCGTTGCAAATTTGCTCATATGACAAAGTATTGCTTGAACTGAAAATGGAGGCTTCAAGACTGGACATTTTATCCATCAGCATCTTGATAAGATCTGCTGACGGATTGGCGGGTTGAGCACCCCCTAGGTTGTAAGGCACTTGGAAGAGGCTAGAGGAGGCGTGCGACATAGTCAGTTGTACAATGTACAGATGACTAGTCGCAGGGGCGGAAGTGGAGGCTAGAGGTGGTTGCGTTATGAAGGTCGAAGGTATGGGTTGACTGGGCACCGCCAAAGGTGGTTGAATGGCGGCACTGGTAGAAAGATAGGTTGGCACTCCTACATTTGTGGGCGCAAGAGTATGAGGGGTCGAGACAATCAAGTTCTGATATGATGTAGAACTTGGTTGAATTACAGGTGGTTGAGGGGGTAATGGAACCCCAATGGAGGTCGGTCTAAAAATAGACGGGGAGGCAAAACTTTGCGTATTGGCCATGGTTGGGTTAATAGTTGAGGCGAAAGGCTGAGTCATAAAGGGTTGGGTGGCGAATGACGTGGATGTCATCACCACGTCACCCGAAAGGTCTCGCATTGGGTTTCTCGCGAGATAGTTTTGGAGGGCTGCAGTGTTGAGGTCCAAGAATCTCTCAAAATCCTGGTCCCCTTCAGGGATGATGGGAATTTGAGTCGGGGTCGGGGTCGGAGTCGGTCCTGTAGGAGTTCTTTCAGTCTCTGAGTGGAACTCCATGATAGGACTGGTTAGGGATGGGGTAGATGGAAGCGGTTGATGGCTAAAGTGGTTAAGAAGAGAGTCTTGGTTCCAGAAACTGTGTTCTTGCAGTCTCAGAAAACCAGAATGTGGTCTTTGACACAGAAGGGACAGGTTTTAGGCTGCTGGTTTTGAAAAAAAAGGACAGTGACAGAGACCGATGTCGGTTTAAAAACCGATGTCGGTAATAAATATAGCCGACGTCGATCAGATAACCGATGTCGGTAAGAAGGAAAGCCGACGTCGGTGACAGAACCGATGCCGGTGACGGGGGAAAGCCGACGTCGGTTGAAGAACCGATGCCGGTGACTGTGTTTTCCAGAGAACCAAAAGATTCTTGGAAAAACAAAGAAGAAAGCGTCCTCACTCACTCACTCAAACAAATAGATGAGAAGAGGAAAATAGAGAGAGACAGACAAGCCTAAGTGATAAATCCTAGGAATTAACTTTAGAATTTGTGGCTTATGCCTTAGATGGATGTTTGGGGAGATTGGCTGAAAATGGGTCCTAGAAGAAGGCGGTCTAAAGATGGTTTCGGGTCTTGTTTTAGGTGCTCAAAGTCTGTGTTAGGGTCTGGTATGTGGCCTGGTGCTAAGGAGCAAGCTCCCCTCACTTCACGATTCCAGTGGTTAGCTGGTCTCGCTTAGCCAAGATATACCTCGCCTAGAGTTTATCCTCCGCTAGAGAACGGAGTGGGCTTCCCCCTTGGTGATGAAATCCAAGTGGGGTTACCGGGACGGGTAAGGTATCCGCTGGGGGATGAAATCCCAGTCGGGCCTTGTCTCAAGTAAGTTTTATGTTCGTTTTAGTGCATGTGGTTCGGTAGTGTAACATCAAGTGTCTACAATTTATTCAATATGCGTCTAAGTTACTAGATGTGGACTAATGCAAGCACAAGCAGAAATGAAAGTGCAATACGTTTTAATGCCCAAGTCAAAATGTGATGTTTGTTATGAAGACAAGTTTGAGAAAGGGTTGAGAGTATGATGTTTAGACTAGTCTAGAAATGCAAGGAAGAAAGATTCGTTTTAGTCCTGCTTATAGTGTCATTGAGAAGAAAATAAGGAGGAGAAAAGGTAAGAACCTAATGCTCCTAAAATGAATGAAGAAGAAAAAGGAACCCAGGAGGAACCTAGGGTCCCACCGGGCATGCCAGAGATGTTTCTATCGCTAATTCGCTTTTCAGATTATAAAGAGAGAAGAAACTAAAGAGATAATGGATAAGGCATGGGAAGTACCTGGATGTAGACTGCGCACCGTAAATCTAGACGCTTGTGGGCACCCCTCTTTGGCTGTGGAGGAATGACACTTACAAAGAAGAAAACTTGGACAAGAAAATGTTAGATAGATAGGCGGTGGGTTGCCAGGCAAAAGCCTGTTCCCAGAAGTATGAGAACTTCCTTAAGGGAGGTCAACCCACTGTTTGATAAAGATAAATGACTGATAAAAGATAGAATGCTAAAATAGACTGAAATGATAGCAAACTGAAAGAGAAAAGAAAGCAAAGGCTTACCTGGAAGAAGCTGTCGGCCTGGTTGCAGTCGCCGGCGTCGATGGTCCTACCGGCGTCGGTTGTCGGGTCTGCCGACGTCGGTTAGTCTGTCGACGTCGGTGGGGGTAATGACCGGCGTCGGTCGGGGCAATGGCCTCTAGACGGGTCTGGTCAGGTTCTGGGCTGGGGATGGTCTGTGGATGGTTTGGGCTTGGTCTGTGGTCTGTTTAAGGATGGTCTGTGGACGGGTCTGAGCAGAGATACAGGAGAGTCAAATGGACAGAGAGGGACAGAGAGATAGAGGAAGCCAATTGGGGAGATAGCAATCTGGGTCTGCTTGGTTTGGTTAGCTGTCTGGGGGGAGAGAAGTGCTAAATCTAGTTTAGAAATGACTAGAAAGCATAAAGAAAACAAACAGAGTACATACCTGTGCCCTGCTAAAGAAGGTGTTGATCTTGCTGCTGGTGATGCCGGATGTGAAACCTATTGCTGATGAAGAATCCCTGTTGTCCACTTGCAGAAGCTTGCTGTGTACCTGAGGGAGAGAGTCAGATTGATTGGCAGAGAGGTCAAGTGAAAGGACTGATACAAGGGTCTGATACAAAGGTTCAAGAGTCGGGAATGCCAGAGAGAAACGCAGAGAAGCGAAGAGAAGCCAAGAGAAGCCAAGCGGGGAGGAGATAACGATTAAAAATCCGTTATGAAAGGTGTTGACGCCGGCAATATCGCCGATGTCGGTCGACGGTTGACCAACGTCGACAGATAAAAGGCTGGAAAAAGGCTAAAAATAGCCTTCTATCCGTTTTCCATCCGCCAGGTCAAATGAATGCGAGGATGAAACGGTCGACGGGGGTTAAATGGGCGAGAGAAGAGATTGGAATGGGAGTCTAAGGCATTAAATGGCCATGTGGGGAATGAAGGGGATCCAAGGAGAGTATCCTAGGGTGGCGAGGTGGCAAGGAGAGGGAAAAATGGACTTATTTAATTAAAAATAGATGATTATTTTTAATTAATAAGACCTAGGTAGGTTAGGGATAGTCGAAGTGGCAAGGGACCAAGGGGAGAGAGGGGATCCAAGGGTTAGACACTTTTTAGGTGTCTACAAAACTAACCAATCAACTATGCATATACCATCACATAAATTGGAAAGGCTAGTCTAAACTCAAATAACATGATCAACATTAACATCCAAATTAACATAGCATAAAATAAGCATCATCCATATCATCATCATAATCATAAACAATGCATCTTAAATAAACACATGGTAATAAATGAACATCTCATATATATAATATGTGATTAAAGTACATGTTCATCATCATAACATCATAAATCTCTCTCAAAATGTACATCTCACATCTTCAGCTCACAGGCTAGTATAGATGTAACATATATAAACAAAAACTAGCAAACACTAATACTCATGGTCCTCGAGGCTCTCCATGTGGTCATGAGGAGGTAGTGTCATCACCACTCTACATCCATCTGCATTGATGTGAGCTAGAAGCTTTCACACATGACATCGACCTCTCTTACTCTCTAAACTTTGAATATCTCTGTATCTATGGGAACTCTCTAATCACCCTCTCATAGTAAGAAATATCATATAAATCAGTCAAATATCTCACCATAGATATAATCTATGGAGGACCATAGCACCTAATGATGGCCCAACCTATACTAGTCCCTGTGGTGGAGGAGGAGTAGTCTAGCTTGCTTCTCTTAGACTATTTCTCTCTGCTATAATTGTAGTCACTTGACCCTATAAAATGACCACCTAATCTTGTAGTGCTACAACCTAACCCTGTAGAGCCCTATTCTGACCCTGTAATGTCACCACCTACTCGTATAAGGCTAACACTTGTGCCTAGGTTGTCTCTCGAGCTTACACTACTACATCTTAGGCTTGTACTATTATATCTCAAGATTGTAGTGTTGTATCCCTCTCTCTTACTAATAGATATAAATTTGGTGGTGGCCTCCTAACCTCCACCATTTGATGTACCCTTACCCACCAAGATGTATAGGTCACTATACACTTTGGGTCTCCAACACCTGGCCCTACTAGTAGCTCCTCAAAATCTAGGCCAATCATCTCCTGGGGCAATGGTAAGGGTGACTCTATGTCATCCCTCTTATATTGAGGGAAGGTAGGTAAAATATCCTATAGTAGACCAAACTACCTCATGACCCATGCCATGGGTACCATGTCCAACTCATTCACCTATCTCCCCTTGACCCATAGTGAGCTCTATAACCTAACAACTGCTCTACCTACCCTTTGAAAATTAGGTATGTCAAATATGGTCTCCACAAGATATCTACAGGGATCAAGCCCTCAATCATGCACCTATAATAAGCAATATCTCACACCACACCATCCACTCAGGTCTATGCCATCCCCTCTCCACCATCTAAAACCAACCCTAAATCTAGCCAAGATAGTGGTAGGTAAACCCAGTGGTCATGTCACCATGATGTGCTCATACACCCAATAGTGTAGTAAATGATTGACACATAAACTATATCATCAATGTAGCCTCAAACCCTATATCTCTCTATATAACTATGCCAAAAATATTAGACCCCAAGAAAAAATGGTCTACTACTCAATCATCTATGTAAGCACACCTATCAAAGCAATAAAAAATCTCCCTCTATCTACATCTTGTAATGCATACACCATGATCTTGATCATCATCAAGATGATTAGATGATGTTTTTCCTCATCAACCATATAGAGTGGCTCATATGTGAAACTCATATAGTGGTAAGTCACCTCACTAACATGCTTCCCATATAAAGTGACCATGTGTATATCATGCTCCTCTTTTGAGAATGTAAAAATCTCCTCACCCTAGACTGGTAGTCACAAAATCCTATACACATCCTCTTATGTCACTGTTAACTCCCCAGTCAGTAGATGGAAGGTGTTGGTGGTATGATCCCACCTCTCAATCAAAGCTATCATTAGAGACACATCCCACCTGACATGATAGTACCATTACACTCCTCTTAAACCCATAGCCACCATATGCTCCCACTCGTCTGAAGTAACATCTCTCCTCATGTATGTCAATAACCTTGGTAGATTATCTTATAGTGTAAGCTCTATCCTTGCCTACATCCATACACAAACAACTCAGGTCACATCCCTTTTAATCTACTCTATCACCACCTTTTTCCCTTCTCACTAAGAGAACTACATTGGTCTAAGGCCCTACATCAAGCAATGTAGTAGCACTCAATCGACATGGGGTCTTTTGAAGTTAGCTCAGCCATATACCCACCTTACTAACCACCCTAGGCTTCATTACCTCTCTCTTTCTACTCTAGGATTCAATACCTCTTTCTCTCTACCTAAGGCTTCACTGCCTCTCTCTCTCTCTCTACCCTAGGCCTACTCACCTATTCCAACTCTAGGCCTCACTGCCTATATTCTTGAATCTTGACACTATGACCTATCTTTTAAGTCCTAAACCTCTCCAACTATCTCAACTTACCTTTTCCTCTAAATCATACCTTTTTAAATCCTTTTCCTAGGTTTTGGTAGAACTACATTGTCCTGAGCCCCTAAATTGAGCTATGTAAGTAGCACTCAGATGATGAAGGGTCTTCTAAGGCTAGCTCAACTATTAAGCTAGTTGACTACATCCACTAGAGATCCAAAACTAAACCTTTCTCATGTTTTGCTAATTTTCTATATTCATTGACATCAACATTAATGTTGACATCAACACTTTATTAGTCTATGTAATGGCTAATGTCGGTGGACCTCACTGATGTTAGTGCCTAGTTTGGCCCTAAGGTTAAACAACCCAAACCCAACCTTTCCCATTTCTCCTAAAAACCTACCCATAAAACTCCCTAACTTATCTTACACCAACCCTAATCTATTTTCTACCCCTCCACTAACATTTTCTACAACCCCACCTCTCATTTAGCCTAAAAATTTCAAATACCAAATCAAATTAGTGTAGTCTCTTACCTCATCTCTCTATCTCCTCCTGGTTGTCACTACTAGCTCTTGTGGTCATACACCTCTCGTTGGGTCCCTTTCTTGAGCTGCCATCTCAAATAACTCTCAAGGTCTATTTATTCTCTCCAATCACAAAGTTGCAAATGAGTTTGGTCAGCCACCAAACCCACTTTTGTCAAGTTTGTTTGGCTACCAACATTGACATTCTTGACCTAACCTATCGATGTCAGTGTTTATGCCTACCGACATCAGAAATATTTCCCTAGTTATATCGATGTCAGTATTTTATATTACCAATATCAACACCATTCCAATACTATTTTCCAACACAAAACCCCCAACTTTTCAAACCTTACCCATACACTGAGGAAACTAGAGATCACATATATCTCCCCCAATCATGACAAAATGACATTGAAGATCACTTAAATCTTCACTCTCAATGACTTTGCTTGGAGATCATGAACATTTCCTTGCTCATTGACCCTTTTACACTAGGATTACATTGCTTGTCCTGATAGCTTAGGTTATTCCACTATAGTTGGCTATTATGCACATGCATCTATTTTAGGTGTTGTGTATGGTAACCATGCCCATCCTATCACCTTCAACCCTTTGGTGTTTCCTAGGGGCACTTCCTACCTCAAATACCTAGGACACATTAACCATTGGAGATACAACTTTGATAGATTTCCCCTGTCAGCTATCACTTACAAGTTATGTTTAGATTACTTTTATCTAAGTCCTCCTTAACCTTGCCTATTCTTGACTTTGTCAACTATATCTTGTTATAGCCTACACATACAAAGTGATTCTCAATTCTCTACCAATCACCTAATTACCTTTTTATCAAATTAGTACCTGATTTTGGTTTTTCCTCCATCGATTCCCATTTTGAGGGGGGATACCTCATCTAATACTTGGAGCATCTAACTCATGGTTTTTGTCTTGCAACATGTTAGTACAAATTACAAGATAAAAAGGGGAAAATGTAGACACAAAAATTATGTCACACACATGTATAATTCCCTATGTCAAAACCCCCTAAACCTATTTTAATAATAAAAATTAATATCCTTAACCCATACTTTTACCCTTCACACATTTAATTAATTTAAAATACTTAATTAAGTTAATTAAAAAATCATATTGCTACCTTACCTAGCCACCTCACCCTATGACTAATTCTCCTCTGATGAGTCACCTCAAGACCTGGTTCCCTCATCCTAACTACCCAAGACTTATTCCCACTTCCAAATTAAATTCTTAAATAACTAATTCCTTCCTAACCTCTTATTTTTACCATTTTATAATAGGTGTCACATTTGGCATGCAAAAAAATAGAAAATAGGAAAAAAATATAAAGTTTTACCTATTCTAGGGCCATCGACATTAGTCATCCCATGGTCAATGTTAGTGGGATCACCAACGTCAACAATATAATCCAAACTCCAACCTATAGTTTAGGTTAGTAAAAATTAAGAAAATAAATTCTTACTCTCATTCAGGCTCTTAGCATTCTATTTTTTGACATCTAGGCTTAAAATCATCTTGTGTAAGTAAATCATAATTAGAAACTGAGCTCTTAAGGACCAATAGCACCTACTTTTTCTCTATGTTCAGGAATTCAGGTTTGAACTCCCTGATAGGGACCATTAACCTGGTACTTATCATTTAGTGACCACCATAGATAAGTACATGATTGATACTATAGGTCATTTAAATATTTATTCTACTATTTATTTATATCTACTCTATATTGCTTTATGCACTTCTGACTGTACCCCCATGAGGGAGTTATAAAGATTCCTTTCTTACTACCCCTTTACCTGACATACCAAACCTCTAACTAGACTTAACCAAGCCATAATCTCCCTCTCATAACTCTCTCAACCTCCCTAACCTGATCTAAACTATTTCCTAGATCTAGGAAAGCCTTTTACAAGCTCCCAAATAATTATTGCCCCTACCAACCTTGACAACCTAATTGACATCAATCGCCTTACTACCGACCTCGATACTTAACTGATATCAATCACATTCCTTCTGGTATCAGTGGGTATGATTTCAATAGCCTCTTCAAAACCTGCATAGATAACTTCTAAAACACAAATAAAGTATCTCACCTGCACCCTATCACTCTTTGTTGTGTACAGGTTGTTAATAATAGTAATTTTAACTCTTTTTCACTCTCTATTTACCTTTCTTTCAGTTATTTATTATTCTTTTACCTCTCAAAATTGGACTATCATCTCTAAGGAAGTTTCACACTTCCTATAATAAGCACGTAGCTTGGCATCCCACTCATTTATCTGCTAACAAACATCTTGTGATAGTGTTTTCTTATTTGTAGGTAGTCCTCCCCAGCAAAAGAAGAGTACTCACAACATTTAGATATGGTGTGAAAACCAAATCCAGGTTCATTCTAATCACTTATCCCCATCCTTCTTTCTAATTTCCTTTAGACTTAAAATAGACAAAATTTAGTGAAACAATAAATTCTCATAATTATGTGTTATAAATGATGTTCATGGCCTCTCTATTTATAAATTTTTAAGAATGTCTAGAATTAACCTGAACCATCCATCCTGCGATTGAGACGTGTGGTTGAGGATTAATTCAATTTTTAGAATTAAGTTTTTAATTATCCTCATCATGACATTGGAAGATGGGTAAATTAAGAAGCATGGAGGGCATCATGGAAGGCCTTAAAGAGGCATGGAGGGCATGAATCTTGATATTTGTGGCATTTCTGACCTAGGGATGTCTTCTCAAGAAATGAGGTCACTTGATGATGCAGATATTCAATATTTAATTCCAAAAATAAGTATTCAAAAAGTTTCCATGGAATTTTTTATTAGGCTTTGATTTAGGTTAATTATCTCCTAAGCATGATTAAGCACTTTATGCATAATTTACTCAAATTAATCAGAATGCCTTATTATTGGTCCAAAATTTGACAAGATTGGAATTGGAAGGCAATGTCAGATGTTTTCGATCCATTATCTCATTTAAGATGTTACCAACAAAAAATAATGATGGCATGTGTCTTGTGCAATATATTTAATAGGAAAGAATAATACAGAGCCCTTAGGTGCAAAATTAGCATTTTGACTCAAAATGATATGATCAAAGTTAGCTAACCCATAAATTGCATTACCCCATTAAGGGATACCCTGGTCAAAATTAGCACTTGAATATGTCAATTTCACATCATTTAATTCATTTTAGTGTTTTTAGGCTAAATTGTGCATTTTAGGTGGAAATTGGTCAAAATCTTGGTTAGAGGTTATCGATGGCCAGATTTAGGTGTCTACAGTTTACCCCTATTTGGGAAGATGTTGTAAACCATAGGAAAAGCAATGTCTTCTCAAAGAATGAGAAATGACATGCATGCCAAAAATAAGATGATGGTTGAAGAAAAAATCTCCAAATGGTTTTTTTAATCCTATGATGATGCCCCCTCGAGAGAGTGGCCATCACATTTGTTGATGGGTGGTCCCTCAAAAAGAAACAAGAAGAAAGGTGGAATTAACCCATGGTTGAGATTAATCTAGATAATAAAATGCTTGCATGCATTGATTTAAAAAGGATGTTGATTTTCCCAAAGGTGGTTATAATTAGGAATAAAAGTCAAAATAATGATTTTCCCATAGGTTATAATCATTAAGCAGACCTGAATTGGCTAAACCTAATGGTTCCCTAGTTAGGGTTGATTAGCAAGCATAACTCAAGGATATAACCTAAAATATAGATTAAATATGAGTATGTGTAAAGTGATGAAATATATGGATAAAGGAATGAGATTTATCAAAAGAATAATTTAGGTGTACCTATCAATGAGAAGATACTCATCCTGATTAACAATGATACAACTAGAATGGTCAAATGAGTTTATATTGATCAAGGGTGGGATGGAAGGGTTTGTCAAGGTGTCAAAGTGAAACTTCTATGGCTCCATTTATTGTATACTTTCTTGAAGCTAATTTTTGTTGTATCATGTGATGGTAGGTATCATGATAGAACACCATGAAGACTTGGCTGAAATATGCATAAGGACTGCCTCCCAATATCTGCTATCCAAATGAAAAAAATGCACCTATTATAAAAACCATTATGAAAATGTTAATGGATGAATATGGATGGACTCAAAAATAATGTGCTCAAGGAATCACCCAATGAACACATGTAGATTGAGTCAAGGCAACAATGCTGAAATCAATAAACAAGCAAGTGAATAAATAAACAAACAAAGAAATAAACAACCTAAAATAAATAAACAAATAGAGAGCCTAAAAATAAAAGTAAAAGAAAGCATCCTAACAATGATAATGCCCCAGTAAGGTGGATTGAGGATAATTGAATAGGCTTAGACAAGACAAATATTTTTGGATTTTTGAAATGTTATGAATGTTTTTAGCATTTTGAGGTATCTTAACTCATTCGAGAATGACAAGATATCTTCTCACAAAATGGCGAGAGCATTTGGCTTAGGTTTCTCACAAAATGGTGAGAGCGCATGAAAATGGGGCCTGAGGTGACCTCAACATGAATTGAGCATGACCTACATAGTCCCAAAATAACCTCAAGTCACAGTAATTACATCCACACAAAAGGTAAGGAAAAACCAACTAGGTCCCAACAAGTTCTCAAAACTAGCAAATGGTTAGTTAAATGAAAATAATAATGGCAAGGTGATGCAAAAATGCATGATAAACAAGTGTTGTTGCTAGTTTTCTCATAGGTAGTTATAAATAGGATACAATGGCATGGGTTAATGATACTAATTTTCCCATAGGTATTTATAATTAGTAGCAAGACTGGTGAGACACTGATTTACACATAGGTGGTTATAATCAAACTCACATAAATAACTTGATATAGGATGGAAAATGAAAGATATCTTGTCAGATCAACTATCATACTACTTTCACAGACTATCATGATAAACATGGATTAGATTGATTGTTGAAACCTGATTAGAATCCCCCCACAAAATGTGTGGAAGAACCAAAGTAACTAAGATCAAAATGGGATTGGATATGATGACTAAAAATAGGCTTTGGTCTAAATAAGAATGAAATGATAGGATGATATGGTTTTGCTTTAGGATAATGGTTGGTTGGATAGATTGGATAAAATGGTAAGATGGTTTGTCTCCAAGTGATGGGGTAAATGGTTGGGATCTTCAACAATGGCAAATAGATATGTGACAATGGCAATGGCATGGTACATGTGAAATGATATGGTACATGTTTTTGGCCTAGGTATGGTTTTTGATTTTGTTGTTCTTATTGATGGGGAGATGCATGTCCTAATCAAAAAATGATATAAATAGAATACCTTATCATGTTAATTTCTATCCCACACCTCATTTGAATAGCTACTCATTTGAAAATGGCCTATAGATTTGGTTGTCAAAAATGATTTTGTGATCTTCATTGGTCATTGATTTTGATTCCTTCATGTATCAAGACAAGGTATCTTTGTATCCTCTACAAAGGAAATTGTGACCATGGATGGTAAATAGGGATAAATAATGGATGGTGGGTTTGATTTTGAAATGGAATGGTAGATGATAATGGAATGTGGAATGGTGGAGAAATAAATGAAGATCGGGACTTTTAGTCACACGTAATGTTGTTGATACTAAATTTGACATAATTTTGGTTGTGGTGGGGCCTATGACTTGTTCTCTCGATAGGACCATCAGATTTTTCTATTGTTTGATCTTGAGAGTAGCTACCATCTAATTAGGCTATAGATAGGAAGCTATTTTGATTTGATATTTGATTTTATCCTTATCAATTAGTGAAGAAATTTTGTGCTCAGCTATTGGTGCCTCAAATAATTTTTCACCAATGAATTTATTATCTTGATTATCCTATAGTGCCTTCAAGAAGTTTTCACTAATGAACATTGTCTTTGACTTTGATTTTCTTCTAGCACTTCAAAAAATGTTTCACTAGAAGATGTTGAATTCTGACTTTGATTATCCCCTAGCACCTCTAAAAAGGTTTCACTAAGAGAGTGTTCTTCTACTATATGAATGTGGTCTTGACCTCCTTACTCATCTTTAAATTTTATGTTGCCATGGATGTAGTTCAATAAAGTGTGATTTTTTTGATCCCAATCAACACTTATGGGAGATGGAATGTCAATGATATGTCTATTTTAGTTTATGGTAATGGACTATGCAATGGTAAGGGAATGGGTAAAGGTTATAAAATCCTCATATAAAATATAGGATGACTCATGTCAAATCTAAAGTAATCATTCTCAAAAACTATATAAGGATAAAAAAATGTATTCAAATTGATCTACAAGGCATGCATAACCAATATTGTAACAACAATGAACATATTATTCTTTTAAATCTGATTCTAACTTAAGGGACTCTAAATCTAATGTTGAGATTGATGTTGATTTAGATTCTGATCATAAATATGATGTTGTTTCAAGAATATAACTTGAATCTAACTTTGATTCTTCATCTGATGGGTAATCTATTATAATGATGTCTTGTTGAATTCCTAGTATTGGATAAGTAACAACCTTTAATGGAATGATGGGCTCCATAAAAAATAGTTTTCAAAGTGAGACTCCTCTAGCATGAGAAAAAGGTCAAGAGACAACTCCTCAGAGACTAGCTTGTCAATATGAGGCTCTTCAAAAATAGGCACATGGTCAAGGTAATGATTTTACCAAAGGTGGTTATAATCATTAATAAGCGACTCAATAAATATTGGCTCATTAGAGTGAGACTTCTTGATAACTAGTATAGGATTAATAGGTGATTCATCATAGTTTGACTTATCATAAGTGGTTGGTTCAACAAAAACATTTTAGATTGGTTGGTTCTCTTGGCCTTGGTTTTTAATGAGTTAGAAAATAGTAGTTTTAAACATATCTTGGTCTTTGAATGATTGGATGGGTTGAGGTTTGGATGGGATTGGTAGTGGACAAGGAATGACTTGTGGTTGGATAATGGTAGAGCCTTAGGGAGCATGATTACTCACATGAGCCAAAGGACAAAGTCCTAAAATGGTAATGATAGGGCATTATGGGGATTTTTTACTTGCATAAGTCAAAATAATAGGTCCTAAAATGATAAAGGGGCATTATGGAGCTTGATTTCTCACGTAAACCAAAGGATGAGGTCCTAATATAGAAATAGTTGGGCATTATAGATCTTGGTTGCTTGCACAAACCAAAGGATGAGGTCTTGGTATGGTAATGGTATTTTTTAGATATTTTAGAGCTTCATATCTCATATAATCCAAAGGAGGATTACGGTTATTCAATGATTAGATAATAAAAGGACATTATAGAGCCTAATTCCTTGCACAAGCCCAATCATCCAAGTCTTCCTAAAAAACCATATCATCCCAGTCATGAGTTGGATCATACACTAGTTCTTGACTATGTTCCATGTATTGATTATTGTAAAGAGGGTATGGATTTGTATCCCAAACAACATTATCTATAGTTGGGTCTTCAAATCCCTCTTCACAAGCCTCTTCATACTAATCAAGGTCTCAAGTTGGATCATAATTTATTTCATGACTTTGTTCCCATGAATGATTAATATGAGGTGTATAGAAATCTGTCTCACAAACCATATCAGCATCATTGGGATCTTGACTAAAGCCATAAAAGTCATTTTGTGTGGCCATTCTATCATAAGTTGGATTATATGTGACTTCACCATAAGTGTAGCTATATATATCCACATAAATTATGAAAGCTCCAAAAACAAAAAGGCTTAGAGTTCTATAAACTTTGAAAAATGATCCAAAGGACAAATGGTTCAAACTTGGTCCAACTTGGTCGAAGGGGTGGAGCTATACCTCTAATGTGGTTTGAAAGTGGAGTTGTATCTCCAAAAAATTTGTGTTAAGACTTGTCATAAAACAACCTAACGTCAAATGTCTAACATCATATTTCATACACATAAAATGTCAAGCATCTAAATAAAAAAATTCATGTCAAAGGTCTAGGTCAAAGTGTTCCAAATAAGGTCTAAACTAGGAAAGTGAAAAATTGAGTTGTTAGGTCTTTTATCCAAACATGGAGTCAAAATATAGGATTAAACAAATAGACATATGCTAGGAATTTTGGCCAAATGATGTTAAAATATATACTTGAAATAAAGGCTGATGTGATTTGATTTAATCTAACAAGTTTGGAAACAATTTTGACATAGACCTAGCATACAAAGTCAAACATAAACATGATCAGTTGGCATAAGGCATAAAACAAAAGTCTCTTTGAATAAATACTTTGTTTTCCCAAATAAAGGCATAAGAAATGATTAGGATAGGTAATGAACAAATAAACCATAAATAGTTTTCAAATTTGGGTAATCGATTAACCGAAGTTATGCAACCCAAAAGAGAAAGATATGTGTATCAGCCCCATAAATTAAGGCCTAAATAGAAATTAATAAATCTTTGGATCCAAATAGAACAAGGCTAATTGAAAACTCAATGTTGAAAACTAGGATTTGACTAAACAAATTAGACAATATTGGATAGTATCACGACATAAGACAATGATCTAATGGTATGCATGACATGGTTTGAAACAGATGGTTTTTGATACAATGGTAAACTAGTTTTGAAACAAATTAAGTAACCTAATGGTGTAATCATGCTTGAATGATGTGATTTATGTGATGCTTCAAAAAAATCAAAGGCAAAATGGTTTTGACATGATTTGGGCAGCATAACACTACCCTTTGAAACTCAAATGACACACACACAAACAAGTTTAGAAAAAAAAATCAAGGCACAAGTGTGGTGTAAAACGACTGGCATAACACCACTTTATACAAAATAGTGATGTATAGACAAATGGGTTTTGACATGGATTTATGAAAAAATAGATAAGTTTTAGTCTCAAAACATACCAAGCAAAAATGACCAAAATACACTAAATATAATTGTCTAAATCCCAGCAAGGGTATAACAATGTGGCATTAACTAAACTATCAAGATTTTAAATGTTTCTAGAGGAATCAATTACACAATAAATTTCACATCAAACAATGAAAAATAAAAGCATGAAAATTAGGTGATCATGGCATTGGCTAGCTATAAAAAGGTCTAGTCCTTTTTACAACCACTACATCCTACTATTCACTTAGTGTAATGTGATGTCCAAATGCAGATGCATCCCATGTGTAACTCCAAAGGAGTAAGTGAAGTCAATGCCAAGAGGTGAAACCCTAGGTCAAAGCTTCCATAAATAACTAATGGGAGGTAATGACGTCCCCTTCATAAGCCAAGTTTGCATAAAAATAAAGAAAGCATGAAATAGAAAGACTTTAGGGTCATTTTCAAGGTCACCCAAACTTTGACAAGTTTTTGGGGAGTTCTTTAGATTACTTTCTTTCTAAGCCTTAGATTAGGATACTTGAAATTGGAATGGTGCTTTTGATTCTAATGGTTCCTAAAGGGGACAAATAGAAGAGCATACATGCAATAAGGCTAATTGAAAACTCAATGTTGAAAACTAGGATTTAACTAAACAAATTAGACAAGATTGGATAGCATGACGGTAGAAGACAATGATCCAAATGGTATGGATGAAATGGTTTGAAAGAAATGGTTTTTGATACAATGGTAAACTAGTTTTGAAACAAATTGAGTATCCTAATGGTGTAAACATGTTCGAATTATGTAATTTATGTGATGTTTCAAAAGACTCAAAGGCAAAATGGTTTTTACATAATTTGGGCAGCATAATACTACCCTCTACAACTTAAATGACACACACACAAACAAGTTTAGAAAAAAATTCAAGGCATAAGTGTGGTGTAAAATGGCTAGCATAATGCCTCTTTACACAAAAGAGTGACATATAGACAAATGGGTTTTGACATGGCTTTATGAACAAACAAACAATTTTTAGTCTCAAAACATACCAAGTAAAAATGACCAAAATACACTAAGTATAATCATCCAAATCCTAGCAAGGGTATAACAATGTGGGGTTGACTAAACTATCAAGATTTTAAATGTTTCTAGGGGAATCAATTGCACAATGACTTTCACCTCAAACAATGCAAAATAAAAGCATGGAAATTGGGTGACCGTAGGATTGGCTAGTTGTACAAAGGTCTAGTCCTTTTTACAACCACTAAATCTTACTATTTTCTCAGTGTAGTGTGATGTCCAAATGCAAATACATCCCATGTAAAACTCCAAAGGATTTAGTGAAGTCAATACTGGGAGATAAAACAATGGTTTAAATCTTCCCTAAAGAACATGTGGGAGGTAATGACATCCCCCTCGCAAGCCAAGTTTGCATAAAAATAAAGAAAGCATGAAATAAAAAGACTTTAGGGTCATTTTCAAGGTCACCCAAACTTTGAAAAGTTTTTGGGGGTTTCTTTAAATGAATTTCTTTCTTAGCCTTGGACTAGGCTACTTGCAATAGGAATGACGCTTTTGATTCCAAGGGTTCCCTAAAGGGGACAAATGGAAGAGCATACACGCAACATCCCTCTTTTTGCCAAATAAAAAATTAATCTAAAAAACCAAGTAAATACAAAAATATTTGAAAAGGTGAGTTCATTTTTAATCCCAAATGGAAAATGAGGTAGTGTTCATTTGACCCCTTGGTTTTAGTTTCAAACTTTGAAAACATTCACCATAAACATCTAATTTTTTTTGTCAAACACTAAAACAAGGTTCCTAATTGATTTTTAAGCATGTAAAAGGTGATATAAACATGTTTTTAGAAAATATCAAGCTTGGTCCTACAAAAAAAATTTAGGGTGTCCTTTAGCCTTGAAACTTTTTGGGTTTGAAATAATGAACTTTAAAAAAAGAGCTCTTAGGTTTGTGTTTTAAGAAAAACATAGTGACTGACGTCAGGTATGTAACTAACAATGGTTACATTTTTTAACTGATTATGGTTATCTAATCAACATCAGTTATACCAATGTGACCTATGATAGGTATCAAACTGATGTTAGTTTTAATAACTAACATCGATTAAGATATATAACTAATGTCAGTCTTACTAGTTGACGTCGGTTACTGTGTAAACATGTGGCAAACAAAAATAGCAAAATAAAGTTATAAAATCAATATACAAGAGTTTTAATGGTCCAAATGAATATTTTAAAGCTAAAAAATTATTGTCTTCATGTGTGGGATGTGTCTAGTCCCACTGGGCATGCCATATATGGATCTAGGAATTTGACTCAAGAGAGGATCATTAATATGGTGTTAGTTTCAAAATGAAAACCAAATAAAAGAAACACACTAACTAGCATAACATCTCTAGGCCTAGACACTAGGGAGAGTTTAGTTAATAAACATGAATAAAACATACAACTAAAATTCAAAATAAACCTTCTTTTACCTTCCTTGGATGCTCCAAAATGCTTGTTATAGTGGCTTGCTTGACTTGTGCTCTTGAAGTCCTTGGCAATGGAAGCTTGGCTACCTCCATCTCTCCTTGGTACTTTTGAGTTGTGGCTTGGCTTGGAATAAATTTATCATGGTAACACTAATTTATTAAAGCTTTTTAATCAATTTTTCATTATAACTTTGCATAATTATGTGTTATAAATGATGTTCATGGCCTCTCTATTATAGATTTTTAAGAATGTCTAGAATCAACCCAAACCATCCATCCTAAGATTGAATAAGTGGAAATTAATAGGCATGGATGGCATCATGGAAGGCATTGATGAGGCATGGAGGGCATGAATCCTAATATTTATGGCATTTATGGCCTAGGGATGTCTTACCAAGAAATGAGGTCACCTAATGATATAGATATTAAATATTCATTTCCAAAAATAATTATTCAACAATTTTCCATGGAATTTTTTATTGGGCCTTGATTTTGGTTAATTATATCCTAAGCATGATTAAGCACTTTGTGCACAAATTACTCAAATTAATCATAATACCTTGTTATTGGTCTAAAATTTGATTGGATTAGAATTGGAAGGCAATGCCAGATGTGTTGAATCCATTATCTCATTTAGGATGTTACCAAAAACAAATAATGAAGGCATGTGTCTCATGTAAGAGATTTGATAAGAAAGAACAATCCTGAGCACCCAGGTGCAAAATTGGCATTTTAACTCAAAATGATCTGATCAAAGTTAGCTGGCCCATAAATTGCATTACACCATTTAGGGATACCTTGGCTAAAATCAGCACTTGAATATGTAAATTTCACTTCATTTAATTCATTTTAGTGTTTTTAGGCCAAATTATGCATTTTAGGTGGAAATTGGTCAAAATCTTGGTTAGAGGTTATCAGTGACCAGATTTAGGTGTCTACAGGCATAAGCAAGGAAATACAAATCTTATGTAAGTATTCCTTAGGTATAATACTCTATATATCACAAATGGATTATGTATCTTCATTATTTAGATTTAAATTATCTTTCATAAGATGTTAAGGGAGCCAATCCTGATTAATTTTATAGAAAAGATCTCCAATAATTTTAATTCCCTTTTATAAAAATCTCAAGTTCTTGATCTAAGGGACCATGGTAAAGGGAACATTGTGAAAATTGAGTGTTTGGGACCACCATAGGGAGTGAGATTTTAGAGAGAGACCATTTCAAAACCCTTCCCCCACCTATATGAGGTGAGGTTTGAGTTTTTCCTAAGCCTTCTAGATGTTATGCATAACAAAGGTACCTTCAATTTTAATACTAAGACCTTGCTAGGACCTTCTACCTAAAGGTCATCCTTGATAAATGCAATGCCTTAAAAAAAATTTGAAGCTTCATCACCTTATAAACCTCTAATAATCCACTACTCACTAAGATCTAAGCATTGAATCTTAATGTTAATGAGCCCAAGTCCTCTTAATTATTTATGTTAACAAAAAATGTCCTAAGAAACTTTATGGAATCCCTTCTAACCTTTATAATTGGCCCAAATAAAATCCATAAGAGTTTTTCAAATTTAGCATAAGAAATAGTAGAAAGATCATAGTAGGAGGAGGAGTAGACATGAGTAGCAGCTAACACCTTAATGTATACATTATTTTATTGATTATATAACACCTCAGGCTTGTACACTTAGAAAACTTAGACCTTTATTGTTCCTCTTAAATATGGACATTTTTCACTTTTAGAAGTCTCACATCTACTCTATCTTGAGTCCTTTGGCTTATCTCTTAGTCTAAATAGTTTGATGTTGATGACCTAGACCTTCTATCTTGCCTAGAATACTCAAAACCTACTTATCTTCCACCTTTAGAAGTTATGAGTCTATACCCACTTTCTTATTCCCTAAACACTAACATTCATAATAGAAACCTATGTTGATGCAGGCATCTTACTCTGATGCACGTGTCTAGTGCCATAAAGTCATCTAATTTGTAAATAATATATATCCTAATGCCAGCCTAAGTGCTTTAATGTGAGTTACTTCTCCAAAGGATTGATATAAATAAAATATCAACCCTCATTCATTCCTCACCTATAATATACCAAGGATACTTATCAAAATCATTCAATCAAGCACTTGATAAAGCAAATATTTCATATTTTCTCCTATTTGCATATCATTAATAGGAAAAACACATTCACAAGTCTGAATAATTGAATGAGCAGCCCAAGAGCCTAATTTTCCAAGTTACAAGCTAGGTCATTTTTGTACTTACTTATCACATATTACATGATTCACACACAAGCCAACATGTAGGGGATAACTACATCAATCTAAGGCCCTCTTCAAGGTATTGGTTATGTAGTCATCACTCATTGATAAAGGGTTCTTTATGGTCAACTTGACACTGTGTGCCCACTAACACATTTTTCCCTATAGAATATATTTATAGATTATGTATCACCTTAGTCTTGTACACTTGGCAAAATCAAACCTTGGTTTTTCCTCTCAATTTTTTACCTTTCCCATTTCCACAAGTCTTGAATCTATTATATATCATTCCCCTTGAACTATATTTTAGTCTGACCAGTCTTATACTAATGACATAGGCCTTTTGTCTTGTCCAAACTGGTTAAAATGTACTTAATTTCCATCTCTACAAGTTTTAAACTTGTACCTACTTTCTTACTCTCTAGACACCAACATCTGGGATAGACACTAGCATTGACATTAGTATCCTAACCTAACACAAATACCTTAAAGTCATCCAATTTAAAAATGAAACATATCCTAATGGTTAGCCGAAGTGACTTAATGTGAGTTATTACTCTATAAAGATTGATTCCTAACCTAGAAAAATGACTAAAAAGACCAAAGAAACTTATCAAAAGCATTCTATCAAGTATTCAATTGAACAAAGCTTCCCTATTTCCATACCATTCATAATAAAAACACTAATATAGGTCTTAATTACTAAAGGAATAGTCTAAGAGACTAATTTTCCAACTTACAAGATAGGTCATTATTGTACTTGCTTATCACACATTTTATGATTCACACACAAGCCAACACAGGGCAAAAATACATTAGTCTGAGGCCCTCTTCAAAGTATCAGCTATGTAGGTAGTTCCCCCTGATAGTAGAGTCTTTGGGGTTAACTTGACATCATGTGACAACTAACCCATTTTCCCCCAAAGTCACTGTAAAGATGAAGAATTAGTGTTTTTTAATTTCATGAAGAGTGACAGTCCATGACCTAAATCTAAATCCACCAAAGCAAAGGTGAAAAAAAACATAGAAACATCCAAGTGGTCACTATATTTTATAATATATATCCCATATAGGACCTTTGTGTCTAACCTAGATAGTATCATCGATATAATTATCTCAAGTTGATGTTAGTGTTTAGAGCACTAGAAGTGTCAGATTTAGAATCTGAAGATTGTCTAAAAATATCCTTCTAGATTATTTTTTAAATTTTATAGATCCATCACTATGTTATCATCATAACCAACTAATTATATTACTTCTTTATCATTTCCATACATATCTTAGTTTTACTTTTTATATTTAACCTATACTCAACATAAAAAATTCAATGTATGCTTATCAATGTGTTTAACATTTAATTAGCCTATTGTGGATCTGATCATCACCCTTGTGCATTTTTATTTCTATATTATTAACCTGATTATACCATAAAGGATAGTATAATCCCCATTATCCAATTTAGGGTTAAACATTTGGTGAACTCAACTCATTTGAATGCAGTTTTTTTTTATTCATAGGGTTTTAAACCAACTTGAGTTTTAAATTAATGTGCTTTATCATTTCTTACTACTATTTTTCATGTAACCTAAGTTTAGCCCTAGATTTTGAGGTGTGACAATTTAACACATGAATCTTCCCCTCCCACCATCTAAGAGGTCTCAAATCAATGAGGGATCTCATACTTTGGATCATGATGAATCTTGTTTTGATAATGAAAAACATATTGATAGGGTTATCATAAAAGAAGATTATGCTAATAAACCCCATGGAATAAATGAAAATAAGCAAATAGATCATGATAAAGTGCATGCAATTGCATTGTTTCATTAGTTTATTCAATAAAACCCTGAAGATCTTAATGAGATCCTAAAAACTATACTCAAAGCAAAAAGTTCCAAAGCTATAGTTGAAACATCACTCCCTTTGAACATATTACAACATAGTACAACTAGAGGGGGAATAGTTTGTGTTTAGACCTTTGTTTCTTGAAACTACTATTGTTATATCAATCATGGAATTACCAATTGTTTCAAAACAAATACCAGTTCCAATACCTATCACTACTCAAACCATGTTTACATACCCTTTGGTGACTACTCAAATTGATAATCTAAATCCCAATGGGTCTACATTTTAATCACTCCTTCAAGTTATAAATAGCTTGGATAACAAGGTTAAAATCATTGAACAAAATGATTTAATATTCCCTCATGCTATAGATTCACAATATGTCTTGTATAACCCTCTTACACTTGAGATCTATTTTAACCCTTTCCCAACTATTTTTGTTGCACCTAAGTTTCCATTTTATGATGGAAAAGGTGATCTTGAATAACATATTTGATATTTTTATGTGGCATGCCTTGACTATGCCTCTAATTATAAAATTTTGACCAAATTATTTCCAATAAGCCTTAAGGACTATGCTTTAAGATGGGTCTATGATTTACCTCTCCAATCTATGAAAGTATTCAAACCTCTTAAAAACCTATTTTTATCACACTTTTCCATTAATATTTCTAAAAATGTTTCTTATGCTCAAATTTCCAAAATTAAACAAGGAATCAATGAGCCTATCAATGAATGTGTCTTGAGATATAAGATAATGATAGCTAAAATGGCCAATCTTATGGCAAATAAGAGTTGTAAGACATATTTGAGAAAAGTTTACTTGATCTTTTACATGAGTCCATTATTTTTAATGAAGTTCAAATATTTCTATGACTTGTGCCTTGTTGTGTGGGATCATGAAATGAAGCTTATTTCATTGAGTAAGCTGAAGTGTGTAGCAAACATACCAACTACATCTACATCTAATACAAAATTTACAATAAAACCAAGTTATAAGGTAAAACCACCTAAGCTTAAAAAGGAAATAGCCACCATGTTTAACATAGTTTCACAACATCTTAATTGACTTGTCTTATCCAATACACCAAGGATACAATTCACATGTTTACCTGAGTCCCGACTTCATTACTCACATCATTATTATAGTTCTAGCTTATATCTCTCCCTTATCCTATCAAGGTTGATATGAGTTAACCTATATCCAAAGGATATGATGTGAATGTTTATTATTATTATCATTAGGGACTATGGAACTCTACAAGAAGATGTTTTACCTTGAAACATAAGATATAAGATCTTATTAATTACCAATAGATTACATTTGAGTATCATCTAAAGGAATCAGGCTCACAACTTGATGATTACCATAAATAGAAAATATTTAACATTCCTTTATAATACCATTCTAAGAAAGAACTAGATGTCTAAATTACATATAATTCACATCCTCCCAACCACATTATGGACACCCACTAAATGGTATTATTGGTACTTACACATGATATATACCTCCTATGGTTTGGAGACCTTCTATTACTTTCGATGATAGTGATATTAAGGATGATGACTATAATATTTATTCTCTATTCATTTTATCTTACCTTGATAAACACCTTATATTAATTTTTATGATTTATAATGGTGAAAGAGAGAAGATTTACACCATGACATTACTTATATACTTGGGTTATACTCATAATGATTTACAACACTCTACTAGATCGATTAGAGTATGCGATGGAACATCTCAAAAAAAAATTGGTGAGATTGATCTACCTTTTTAGGTTGGTCCCACATATATGGTTACTATATTTTTAGTTACATTCCTTAGGAATCTTTAACATATTATTTTGAATAACTTGGATCCATACACTTTTAGCAATACCTTGTATAGTGCATGGGTGTGTTAAATAAATTCATGCCAATCAGGTGGTTATAGTTTCTAGAATTCCATATGAAAATCCTCTTGAATAATATAAACTTATACCTAGAATATTAATTACCAATCCTACTAAGGCTCATTCACCACAAAAGAGTAGGAAATAGGTATTCCCCTTTACTAGGTGGCTAGTAATTAAGAGACTATTATAGTATAGACATGTGGTGGATTCCATGGGATTCACATCTTTTATTACACACCATACTCAAACATCCATAACACCTAAACATGTTTCTACTATTGTTATTCCAAATAAACTAAAAAAATCTCAATGATGGTTCCAATAACCCTTACTCCTATTACTCCTACTACTGCTTCATGACCATAGAGTCCTCTCTTACAAATATAAAACATCACAAGATTATTACACTTGGTTAATTGTGGGGAGATATCTATGACCATACATTATACGACATTATAGGATGATCTTTCCTTTTCAAACATTCTAAAAATACCAAAAAAATTAAAACTCCCAAAATATTTTTGGCACCTACATGTTCTATTGGCTCCTTGGTATGTATGTGCTAGTTCCATAGTGATGGATGGCATATTTAGTTACTCCTAAATAAATATATGTGTATAAATCCTACTTGATTGTGATACATAAATACATAGATACATGATCTATTATTATTTAAGATATTGGGCCTTCCCTTTATTCATGTCATGCAGACAATGGGGGCATATGTTTCCTTGATCATGATACACACAGGTTACATCTTATATGGTCACCCTACATTATCATTTTTTAGCTTAAATATTTAATTACACATGCCTTTATCCATGATTATATCTTACATAGGGTACTTGATATGTTATATGCTTGAATTTTTTTCATAACACATTAGATCCATGGGCTACTATGACATGTTTATGTTTGTTACTTATGCTTTACTTTATACACTTCCTTTAGTGTCTTGTCTTACTTGTTTGATTATTTGAATGTGTTCCTTTACTTGTGGCCCCTATGCCTATGTATTCTTTCATTAAAATTTGAATATGTCACTATTTATTGTATGGACATTTTAATATGTCATTATTGATTTTATGGGCATTTGACTAAGTCATGTTCCTTAGATTGTGCAAAATTTGAACATGCCCCTTATTTATGATTTATTTAGACCATTGCCTTTTGACTTGATTTTAAGTGCTCTTGTGTGTGTTTTTTTTCTTTTTTATCTTATATTATTACTATCTAGATGTTACCATGATATTTATCATGCATCTTAGGCCTTCATGTGATCACATTAGTTATATGTGTTTCAATGTTATATATACCTATACATGTTCCTATATATGCTACATGGTTACACTCATAGATTATAAAGTTGTCTTATCCTTTTGATTTGAGGTAACTACTAGTTCTTATCTTTCCCTCACATCAAAATGGGGGGATAATAGTGGGGGAATGTCATAGAGGCATGTTATCCACACTTGTCACATTTTTTATATTTAGTGGGGGCATGCTTTGGAAGCATGTTCTCCACACTCATTTAGTACAGGGTACATATATAAATTTTTAGATTCAATTGGGGGATGTCATATAGGTATGGCTTTCACACATTCATAGTTCTTAGATTTAGTGTGGGCATGTTTTGGAAGCATATTTTCTACACCTATTCAGTATTCAACATCTTCATATTATAATGGGGGCATGTTTTGGAAACATGTTCTCCACATTGGTACTTATTTCAATTTTCAATATTTTTTCATATACAATGGGGGCATGCTTTTGAAAAAAATTCTCCATACATAATTTCTGAATTGGCCAAAGTACATAGTTATATGTTATAGATTCATAGTTGTGGTAGAATTATATACATTGGCACTATTATACATAATTTCAGAAAGAGACATATCTAAGGTGCATATGATATTAAATTTATGCATAATATTTCAAAATACAAAACAGTTTTAGATTCTAAAACTCTTTTATGGATTTTTACCACATCACAAAATTTTTTGTATTGATACCCTACAAAATTTTATGGGATTTATTAATCTAATCCACTATAGTATTTGGTTAAATTTTTTGTATGGTTGAGATGATTAAATCACTCAATATTTCCAATTTTTTAGGTTGGACTTGATTGTATCATCCAACCTCACCAAGTTATAAGTATCATTGGGTTGTATGGTTGAGTTAATATTAACTACCAAGTAGAAACTCTCTTTTATTCCAAAGTTGGGGTAATGTGCCTTCCACTATCTCTCTCTATATATCTTTGGATATATGTGTTTTCAATATTTATCTTTATTTGTCCTAATCTCAATTTCAAAGAATTATAATAATACATATTTTCAAATCAACTTGCTAGTAGACAAGGAGGTTACATCGACATAAATGTGTACTCCTAAACCTTGATCTTTCAATTTTAATTTATTTTAAGTACTATCAATTATAAATTATATGAACTAATTATACACTATAGCATGTTCTTGGTTACAGGGCAATCACTAGCAAAGAACTTAAGTTGGGTACACATAAAGAAAAGGTGTGTTCTGCATACCCAAGTATGCATTCCTTTCCTTTAAACTAGCAATTTCATTACTAGATTAAAGGGGGTGCAAATGTAGTTGATATTTATGTATTATATATCACCTCAATCTTGTATAATTGGAAAACTCAAACCTTGGTTGTTTCTCTCAGTTTTGAACCTTACCCACTTCTACAAGTCTTGCATCTACTCTATCTTCTGCCCCTTAGCCTATCTCTTAGTTCACCCAATATTATGTTGATGACCTAGGCCTTCTATCTTTCCTAGAATGTTTAAAATATACTTATCTTAAATATTTGTAAGTTCTACTCCTATACCTACTTTCTTACTCCATTAATACTAACGTCTAGGATAGACACTAACATCAATATTAGTGTTCTGACCTAACATAAGTGTCTATTGACCTAAAGTCATCTAATTTTCAAATGAAACATATCTTAATAGTCAGCTTAAGTACCTTAATGTGAGTTATTACTATAAATGGATTGATATAAATACAATATTAGTGCTCATTCATTCCTCACCTAGAAAAAAGACCAAAGAGAGAAAGCTAACTTATCAAAAACACTCTATCAAGCATTCAATTTAATAAAACTTCCCTATTTCCATACCAGTTATAGGTAAAACACATCTACAAGTCTGAATTACTAAATAAGTGTCCCAAAATCCTAATTTTCTAAGTTACAATCTAGGTCATTGTTTTACTTGATTATCACACATTTCATTATTCACACATAAGACAACACATAGGGGAGAACTACATCAGACTAAGTCCCTATTCAAAGTATTGACTATGTAGGTAGTACCATCTAACAATGGGATCTTTGGGTTCAAATAAATACCATTTTCCCACTAACCCATTTTCCCCCAAGATTAATATGAAGATGAAGAATAAGAGTTTTGAAAAATCATGAGTGATAGTCCCTAACCTAGATCTAAATGCACTAGAATGAAGGTGAAGATAAACCTAGAAGCATCTAGGTGGTTGTATCTTTTTCTAGCATATATTGTGTATAAGACACCTCAAACCTAGTTAATAATATCGATGTAACCATCCCAAGTTGATATTAGTATCTAGAGTATTAGAAATGTCAAATCCATAATCTAATGACTGTCCCAAAATCTCCTTCTAAACTATTTTCTACATGTTATATATCTAACACTGAGTTAACATCAAAAAAAACTAAGTATATTACTTCTTTGTCATTTCCTTACATATTTTATTTATACTTTTTATATTTAGCCTATACTCAACATAATAAATTTAGTGTATGCTTATATATGATTTTAACATTTAATAGGCATGTTATAGATCTGATCATCACCCTTGTGCATTTTCATTTTTATATATTTTAACCCTATTATACCACAAAGGATATGATTGTCCCCTTATCCAATTTAGGGTTAAACATTCCCCAAGGTCACTATGAAGATGAAGAAATAGGGTTTTGTAATTTTATGAGGAGAGATAGTCCATGACCTAGATATGAATGCACCACAATGGAGGTGGATACTATTAGTGTAGGTTTTTATTTTTTCCTATTATTTAATTAGGGAAATTATATATTTGTGCATACATGGAGTTTTCTTACATTCGTGGGATAGGCTAGCTTATGTGGAGATGTGTGTCATAGATGTGTCATAGGTGTCATAAGTAACTCCTTTGACCAGCTATTCCACGTATGGGAGTTATTTCTCTACTCTTAGCACATTTTCACCACCTTTCATGGAGGAGTTACAGTCTATTCTTGGGGT
Organism: Torreya grandis; assembly: GCA_037957365.1. Lineage (NCBI taxonomy): Eukaryota > Viridiplantae > Streptophyta > Pinopsida > Cupressales > Taxaceae > Torreya > Torreya grandis. The sequence goes on along the minus strand of JARHVA010001799.1, from coordinate 1,326,152 downwards.
GCCTTGACCACCTTTTATGGAGGAGTTACTTACGTGCTCACCTATATGTATTCTTCACTTTGGCCATCTCATGTTAAATCAAATATTGGGTTTTATCCTATTTGTCTTGTGCAATTTATCTTCTTGTATAATTTCAAATTACTTTAGCATCTATGTGATGTGCACTAGCTTCATCTCGTGTGATCACATTTCCATTGCACTCGCATTATCTGGATTCTGGTAACAACTCTGATAAATACAAACTTAGAAGCATCTAGGTGGTCACATCCTTTTCCAATAGGTATTATGTATAGGATACCTATGTCAATTTCAAACAATAGCATCCTAGAATGTCTCATGAGACTAAGGCTTGAGTTTAATGACTTGAATTCTAAGGAAAACGTATGTCATTCATAAAAGGAGGATGAAGAGGAGGATTTTTTTGGAGGATGAGGACGAGTTTGAGGTGGTGGATAATATTTAGGATGAGGTGGAAATATTAGCTAAGGATTTGAAGGTTGAGTTGTAAAAATATGTTTTATGGGATGAGTCTAAAGTGGCTTATAAGAAGAAAGATAAGGAGGATATTGGAAGCAATGTTAGTGTCCAAGAACGTGTCAAATTTATGTCTATAGACATTGAGCTCCATAATTATTTTTTGTATTTTATTTTTAAAGATAATAATAGGAAATTTTTTAATAGTGTTACTTTGATTGTTCTTAATAAAATTATTTTTTAATGAGGGTGAAGATGTGGTCTCTAAGATGCAGAAGTTAGAAGTCAGAGTTGAAATCTTGGAAGCTAATAAGAATATGATGTAAGGAAAAATTCATAAACTAGTTTAGATGAGCAAGGTCATCATAATAAACCATGTTCTTAACATCATTGTGTATGAAATCAAAAATGCATCATGTCTATAAATCAATCTTGGCTCAGAAAAGATAGAGAATACCTACACTTCTAATTGGCAATATATGTGTTAGTGAGAGCATGACCAATATGGGGATCCATTAGACCCGATTAGGGAATCACTTATAACAATACACTATGGTTAGGAGGATTCCAATGCCTCTAGTCTTTAAAATCATGTAAAAACCCTAAGTGGGTCCTAGGTTTTGATATTTCACCTATTCCAATAATAAGAAAATTAAATATAATCTAGTGCTTACCAAATCTTGTGGCACAAAGTGGGGGTTAGAAATAATAAAACTAAACATGCATAAAATACATATACTCACATTAATGTATACATAATCCTAATACATAGAAGCAAAGAAAAACTACATTATCTATCTACTCTTACAAAGGAGAAATAAAGTTTGTAATACTTACCTTGAATATAAACCTATTGAGCCTCAATCTCTCCTTTGTCTAAAGTGCTTCGCAAGAAATTGTTGTGGTATGTAAGGATGACAAAGACAAATCAGCTCTAGGCTACATAACCTATCAAAGCATACAAATTACTTCTCCACAAGGTAAGATCCATATCTCCAAAGAAATTATAGATCCCTAATATTTATTTCTCAAGTATAATGGTCAATAAGTAGATGTTTTTTTATACTTATTATTCGCTCTTTATTATTAAATAGTGGGAAATTAACTTGTATATATAAGTGGATCTTTCCCTAAAACCTTCCAAAAATGTCAGTCAATAAGGTCGACCTAGTCGACCCAATACAATTTTGGTAAAAACTTTACTAGGTCTCAAGCTAGGTTGACCAAAGGTCAAAATAATTTCTAAGTGAAAATAACCCAAAACTGTATAAGGTCGACCTAGTCAACCCTATATAGCCAATTGACAAAATGGGATTAAGGTAAGGAAAAGGAGGATAAAATGTATCAAAATTTTGGTAATGGGTAAAAAAGAGAAGAACAAGCCTAGGTCAAATGGTTTAGGAGACAAGTGTGTAGATAATATGTGGTGGAAGGGAAAATAATTATGTGAAGCACTAATGGTTTGCCCACCCATTTCTCGATACACCCCTTAAGGTTTACACTCAGAGATTAAGACTTAGTGGGTCCTACAAGATACAAAGTGTCAATAAGTGATAAAAGTTTGAAAATATTGTGTGTATACATATACCCCACTCGAAACTCCTCAAATGTCATGTGAGTGCAACACAGGATGGTGTTTTGGTAAATAGAACATGATAACACATAATTTTGATGCTAAGTAAATGTAGTAAGTATAAAATAAGATAAATGAAAGGATAGAATTGAAAAACACATACCTTTACATACCTTAGTATTATAGATAAATAAATAGACTAAAATAAAGATGAAGTCATCCAATGTGAAGAAAAATTAAATGAACATGTAAAATTTAGTGCAAAAAATATCCAAAAATTAATTTTTTTGGAAAATAGGCATATGATAGTGGAAAAAATTCTCTACGTCATTGATGGAGGAGCATCAACTCATTATTATACATTTTGTAAATTAAAGTTTATGTAAGTCAATAAGCCTTGATTTTGAAGGCAAAATGCACTCCAAATCTATATGAGGACTTATAAGCATTATAAAAGTGTCTTGTGAGTTTATAAATGTATATAAACATGTATGAGACCTTATGAAAGAAAAGTCATGTGTTGTCCATAAAAGGAGTCATATGAAGGGTTTAAGTCTCTTAAAAGGTCATTATAAGGATACATTAGATCAACGTAAATGTAATTACAGTGTAAAAGAGTAAAAATTAACTTGTAAATGGTGTATAAGACCTATTCTATGCGTGGAGGATAGATAAACAAGTGGAGATAAGCTTTGAGCAAGTTTTATGGAGAAAACAATGTTGAAAAAAATCAAGAATATAAAAATATTAAATGAAGATAAAACCATCATACATGAAGATAGGAACTGATTGGAACATGGAAGAGGAAGATAGAAGACTCCAAGGAGGTTATAAAATCATGATAATATATTGAGAAAGGTAATGAGAGTTAGAGGAGTGGTGGAGGAGACTTGGTAGAAGTAAAGGAAGGCCATTGGGCTTGTGTGTGTGCATGATAGTCTATAGGACTATATGTGTAATTTGAAAATATTTGAATAAAATAGAGTTTTTTTAAATATATTTTAATGTTTTCATATGTTCCTTTTAGTATTATATATAAATTTTCATGTTTGTATGTGGGATATTTTTCTCTAAAGCCTTAAATTCATAGGACTAAGTTTAAGAAACACATAATTTTGTGTAATGCAGATATAATTTATGAGATATTTTATTATTTTTTAGATGATCTGAAGCTTTAAAATAATTTTAGGTTATATATAAATATTTTATAAACCATTTCCAAGTGGAATCAAGTCTTTAAAGTAAGCAACATTCAAATTATACAATTTGTAGTGCTTGTTACCCTATCATTGGTAGACTATGGTTTGAGTCACAAACATGGTTATGTCTCAAAATTTAATAAAGGTAAAAATATTAAAATTTATTATAATTTTATTGGGTACTTAATACAATCGTGTATAAAATTCTAGGCCATTTAGTAGTGCTTAGAATAGAAAAAACCTCAAAACACAGACCTGTAGTCTTTTGAGAAGGTGTAAACCCTCATGGGATAGAAATAAAACTTGTGTATCTTAAAAATGGATCATGGATAAGTATCTAAATTTTGGTATGAATTAAATTAGTTTTTTATATTTATATCTAATATTATTTTATTTCATTTTGATAAGTATAGATAAAGATACATCAATTACAGCCAGATAGGGTATTTAAATAAGCCTAAACCCTTGGTTTCAAAGAAAGAATTGTATTTTTGAAAATTCAATTGTTTCATTCTATATTGGTTATTTTAAACATTCATGACCAATTTTAATCATTAAGATACTGAAATTTGTGTTTGTCAGTGGTTGGTAGGCCTAGTAATCCCCATAAGCATTGAAGGACTAGTTGTGAATTCTTTAAAAATGATGTTGTGGTGCATCAATTTTGGTATCAGAGCTTGGATAGCTCTTGAAATTTGGAAATTTGTTGAAAATTTATGGTTTTGATGCTACAATATTGCTAATGATTTATTTCACTATTTTTTGAAGCAATAAAAATTGCAGGGAAGTTGGTCAAGGTAGCCTTAAAGCCAAGTGAAGGTAAAAAGAAGGTAAATAGCTAGAGAAGCTCAAGAGAAAGAGCATAGTGATTGATCTAAGAGAATATCCAAGAAGAAAAATTGGATAAATTATAAAATTATAAGGTGTAATATACTTAGATGAGACAGGAGAGATAGATAAATATGAAATAGGCTTGCTTGAGAAAGTAGAGATGGTAAAAAGAGTGTTGAAAAAGCTACCTAAAAGAAAGGAACAACTAAGGAAGCAAAGATAAAGAAAGATGAGAAAGAAGCAACAAGAGGAAGAATTTCAAAGGGAGATAAATGAGATAAATCAACAAATATATTTAATAAATTTCATAATAGAGAACATGAGGATCCCGTGGAATGGGTTGTTGATAAGGAAGAAAGTGAAATGGCCAATTGAACAAATGATATAAAAAAGGAGGTAGAAGTTGAAAATTGCCTTTAAAAGAGAGGAGAAAATAAAGATAAAGACCTATAAGTTTATGAAGGAGATATCAGATGATGAGAAAAAGGTAATAAATAAAGTTCTCTTAGTGGAGAATAATAATGAATAATAAATGGTGATTGAAGAATTTTTTACCTCTCTTAAGGAACAAGAGGTGGAACACAACAAGGCAATCTTGCCTCAATGTTTTAAATCTGAATTTTGCTTTAATGTTGTGTATGTAAGTTTGTTAAATGATGGAAAAGAGACTAAATTTAAGGTCTCTAATGAAGACAAGATCTTCAATCAAGAGGAAGAAGATGAAGAAAAAGGTAGTGAGGAGAAACTTCAAAATGAAAGAGAAGGTCTTCCAAATGAATTAGTGAAGGAAGAAAGGATGAATGACTCATTCATTTATGAGGGTCAAGAAAAATTGGAAGCTGAATTTCAGATCTTGGAGAAGTCTATCTTATCATCAAATGAGGAGATAGCATATGAACCAATGCAAGCTAAAGTAGTAAAAGAATAATGGAGAGAGTCATCAAGGTCTCAAAAAAAAAATTCTAATATTGCATTGGATTATATTTATGTAGGTTTGATAGAAGAGGAGGTGAATTACATAGAGAATAAGTCTCTTATAAGAGCTCAAGAGATTATGATGGAGATATTTATCCTCATTCAAGAGGATAGACATGCAAAGAGGAAGCAAGCAAAGAAGATCAAAGGAGGACAAAGAGAAATTTGGAAAGAGAAGATCACCAAGAAAGCAAAATACAAATGTGGAAGTTAAGATCATGTCCACATGTATGATTGGACAATTGGAAAAAATAAAAAAATAATATTATCAACAATAGGTAAACATCATGAAGCTCATAAGCAGGAGCTCATGAAAGATTTCAAGCCTAGGAGTTTGATACAGAAGCATCAACTCATTATTGTACATTTTGTAATTTAATGTTCATGTAAGTTAATAAGCCTTGATTTTGAAGGGAAAATGCAGTCCAAATCTATATGAGGAATTATAAGCATTATAAAAGTGTCTTGTGAGTTTATAAAGGTATGTAAACATGTATGAGACCTTATAGAAGAAAAGTCATATGTTGTCCATAAAAGGAGTCATATAAAGGGTTCAAGTCCCTTAAAAGGTCATTAGAAGTATACATAAGATCAATGTAAATGTATTTGAGATTTAAAAGAGCAAAAATTAAAATTTAAATGGTATATAATACATATTATAGGCATGGAGAATATATAATCAAGTGGAGATAAGCTTTGAGCAAGTTTGGTGGAGAAAACAATGTTGAAAAAAATCAAGAATAGAAAATTGTTAAATAAAGATAAAACCATCCTACATGAAGATAGGAACTAATTGGAACGTGGAAGAGGCATATATAAGACTCCAAGGATGTTATAAAATCATTATAATATATTGATAAAGGTAACATGAGTTAGAGGAGTGGTGGAGGAGACTTGGAAGAAGTAAAGGAAGGCCATTAGGCTTGTGTGTGTGCATGATAGTCTATAAGACTGTATGTGTAATTTGAAAATATTTGAATAAAAGAGAGTGGGTTTTGATATTTTAATTTTTTTAATATTTTAATTTTAATATTATATATAAATTTCCATGTTTGTATGTGTGATATTTTTATCCAAAGCCTTGAATTCATAGGACTGAGTTTAAGAAACACATAATTTTGTGTAATGTAGATATGATTTTTGAGATATTTTAATGTTTTTTAGATGATATGAAGATTTAAAATAATTTTAGGTTATATATAAATATTTTAAAGACCATTTAAAAGTGTAATAAAGTATTTAAATTAAGAAAAACTCAAATTATACAATTTGTAGTGTTTGTTGCCCTGTCATTGGCAAACTATGGTTTGAGTCACAAAAATGGTTATATCTCAAAATTTAATCATGATAAAAATATTAAAATTTATGATAATTTTATTAGGTAATTAATACAATATTTAATAAAATTTTAGGTGATTTGGTAGAGTTTAGACTAGAAACAACCTCAAAACATAGACCTGTAGTCTTTTGAGAAGGTGTAAACCCTCATGGGATAGAAATAAAACTTATGTATCTTAAAAATGCATCATGGATAAGTATTTAAAATTTAGTATAAATTATAGTATTTTTTTATATTTATATTTAATCTTATTTTATTTCATTTGGATAAGTATAGAGAAAGATACATCAGTTATAGTCAGATAGGGTCTTTAAATAAGCCTAAACCCTTAGTTTTAAAGAAGAATTTGTATTTTTGCTCAAATAGAAAGCTAAAAAAGTTGTGATTAAATTTTTTCATACTATATGGATTGGTTTAAACATGAATGAACAATTTTAATCATTAATATATTGAAAATAATGTTTTTGAGTGGTTGGTAGGCCTAGTAAGCCCATAAGCTTTGAAGGACTAGTTGTGAATTCTTTAAACATGATGTTGTGGTACATGAGTCCTCATGAATCCAAAACATTTTATGGTTCAAAAAATGGATGAGTAAAAACAAAGATAGAATAAAAACAAGGAATCTACCAAAAAATAATTGAAATATTTGAATTTTGAAAAGTGTTTTTAAATAGGGTGAAATGAAAGTCATTTGTTAGTTTTGACTTGTGAAGGAGAGAAAAAGAGCTCTGAGAGACCAAATGAGCTAGGATGGAAAGGAAATGATATGCTAGGTGAGAGGGACCATCAGAGGTAGTAACATGTGTAGGATAGGAAGGCAACTAAGAATCTTAATCTATTTTTTAAATATTTTAGTTTTTTAAGTGTATTTTTAGAAATGTGTAATTTTAAGCATTTCTAGATGTCAAAATGAAACCAAATTAGATGTTATGGGTAGGAAAAATTGTTTAGATAAATGTTTTTGAAGGGTTTAGGAAAATAACTTCCAAAAGGCACTTTTTTCATATAATTCAAGGATTTGGCAAAGAAAAACAACTGGGTTGATCCAGTTAACCTAGTAGGCTAAAATTTGGCAAAATCCACACTGTCGACCTAATAGGTATGTATCGACCCTGTACATTTTGTAGACTATCAACCTAATACAGTTTTGCTAATTAATCTAAAAATTCTAAAATGATAAATTAGTACTAGGGGGAGGAAAATAAGAGGGCTAACTTATATTTTTAAGTCAACTAGGTCAAAAATAGGGAAATTTTGGTCAAAACTAGTTTGACCAAAGAACCAAAATAGTACAAAAATGTGTGCAAGTGGCTAAAAGAGTGCTAAAATGGCCTAGAATGATAAATTAAGGGATAAAATGGGAAAGTAGGCTAAAAATAAGTTTAAATTAATAAATTAAAGTGGTTTAGACTTATTTTTTATTAAAATTATAAAAAGAATATATTTTGATTATACATGACGTAGAGGATTTAATACATCTTTTGTTGTTTCTTGAGTGTAGGGATGACCCAAATTATAGCATTTGGTAGATGAATAATGGCTACTAGATCTATTGAATCATTTTATGATGGAAGATAGGGTGAGATTAATCTTTATAGGCCTAGGTGGCATAGCAGAGATGTGTAGGATACCCCTAAGCTCAGATTTGTTAGTCATGTTCTTGGGATGTTGGGACTGATTGACTAACACCTTCAAGTGGGATGTGGAGAGGGATATGATATAGGTGACTATCATCCTATAATATGTACATGTCATCTTAGGATTACTAATAGTAGGGACACTTATGATGACTGGATATCAGATAGTGATGAATAGAGGAGAGCCTTAGTTGTATGGGCTATAAGCTTAAAGATGATATAGTCAGACTAGAGAGTGAGTATGTTTGACATGTATACCTCATAGATTCCAAATATCCAAAAGGCCATGATAGGAATTATGAGAGTATAATTATTGTGCCATAAATTAGAAGGCAAGGTACCACCATTCATGATAGCCTCGAGCTAAATGATACTAGAGGAGATAGTATTATATGATCTAGGGTCTATCATCTAGGTCCAACTCATACGTGACATGTATGGAGTGTTTTTAAAAGGGAATAAGTCTATTAGACTGATCATATTACTAATGGCATGGATCTATGAGAGGTTTCCCATGTATTGGCTAGCTAGGTTACCCCATGTGCTCAATGATAGGTTGCCTTGGGTATTAAGATGGAGATAGGAATAGGTAGCATGGGTCATGCCCCACATTCTAATGTTGTATATAGTGAGATGGGTATACATAGTATAGTAACCTTAAGGGCACATATCAACTACATGGCTAAGCTAGGACATAATTACACCAGCTTTAATGTGGATGGAGGTGATAGGGCATTGCACCTAGTAGATAGAGCCACATCTGATGGAATGAGTACTAGGGAAAATGGGCTTGCCTCACCCAATATGGCCAATAGTGGTGCCTGTGGTTTGGTCTCATCATGTTAGAGATTTGTGAGGGAGAGGAGGACTAGGGCCACTAGTGGTAAGCTTAACACTCAGGCCATATCATGAGAGGCCATGGACTGGTTGAGCATGATAGGTAACAGAGTGGGAGGATATGGATGCAAAGTCAAGAGAACCAAAGGTACCACCACCAGCTCCAAAATAAGATGAGTAATGACCATCAAGGACATAGCATTGATAGAGGTAATAGGAGATAACAAAGACCATAGATGTCTTAGATGACCTAACAAGTGGGTTGGGGTAGAGATGGACTATATAAATACCACTTAAGCATAGCTTGAGATAGGTACAAGTGAGATCTCTAGGATTTATGTTTAGGAAGTGACTGATAGAGGAGGTTCTCAGAGGCCATGAAGAATTGGAGACTATGCTCAGTGGTCGAGTGGATGGTGAGATAGTAGTGGTTGATACATAGATAGGTAATAAAAAATGGTTAAATTATTTCTTAAGTTATATTTTAAATATACTAGAGATAAATATATTTTGAGATATATTAGTGATCTAATATCTATCTAGTTTACTTTTTATAGGTGTAGTATAAGAGGAAGATATCATATGGGGGTCCCATGTGAGGGGAGCACTTCATGATGTCCTAGATGAGGTATTGATTCTATATGACCCTGCTACATTAGAGGACCCCAAGGTACCATCTACCCTACTTCATATGAGCTACTTTAAACTAGATAAAGAGGTAGTGAGGAAGATATGAGCATATAGAGAGGGGATGCAGACACTAGAAAATATTGCTGCAAACAAGACATATGCATAGTAGGCCCTAGTAGAGGAGAGAGATACACATCTAGTTATAGTGACATATATGACATAGGTACATGCTCAAGAGAGAGTGACACATGAAGTAACCTTGACCCATATGACATAGGTACATGAGCTAGAGAGAAAAACACATGCATTTGCCCTGACCCATATGAAATAGGTATAGAAGTAGGAGAGAGTGACACATCTGGTGACCCTAGCCTAGTTGGCATAGGTGTAAGCTCAAGTATCTCATTTATAGGGGTAGATGTTAGGATTAAGATCTCAGACATCCTCTTTATAGAATTTTATGTGGAGGGGTCAAATCGAGGCATTGATGGGAAGCATGGCTAGGCTACGAGATAGGTAGGATGGGGCCTAGCCATAGAGTTGGAGCATTGTATGTGATTGTATTTTTTTGTATCAAACTCATGATGTGTGTGTGTGTGTGTGTGTGTGTGTGTGTGTGTGTGTGTGTGTGTGTGTGTGTGTGTGTGTGTGTGTGTGTGTGTGTGTGTGTGTGTGGATTATTTTGGGAAATTGGATATTGGTTGTATATGTTATGATTATGGTTATGTTTGTGGATGATTTGTATATATTTATTTATATCACATGTATTTATCTATTTGTTGTATATTCTATAGGAAATAAATGAGTTAGGGTTTCTTTTCTAACATTATGTATAACACATGCATGGTTAAAAAGAAAGAGGCAAAATTGACTTGGTAAAATATAATCAATCAAAAATGTACTACACGCTAGTTCAAGTTGGGAAATGTGTAATAAAAATAAAATTACTAAGTATAAATAACCAAGGGAATGATAAAACAAGAGGGTAAAAATAAATTTGTTTTTAGAGCAAATGAAAGATTGGAACCAAATTAAAACAAGTAAGATCACACTAAATCATGTTGGGAAGTATGAAAATAATGTAATAAAATGGAAGGTGTGAATAAAAACAAATCAATTAATTTAATAAATCATACTATATCATATTGGTAACTATAAAATAAAAACAAAATTGGCCAAAAATGGGTCAAAACTTATCACAATAATTCAAGCTAGGAAGTATGAAAATTTTAAGAAAATGATTGTATTCTTATATGTACTCAAAAAATAAGAAGATAAAAGTGAAAGAGAAATGAATTAAGAATAAAACATACTAAATCAATGTGGGAAGTATGTCAATGACATGTAACTTCATAATCAATCACATCTTATCTCATATTTGACACATGTAATTTTTATTGTGACTTGTATTATTAGAAAATTTTGTAAGGAGGGTCAAGTCCTACCTATGGTCTTACACTAAAAATCATAAAGGGGACACCAATGAGGTGAAATAAATTTGAAAATTGGGTAATAAAGGATGTGGGTAATAAGAAGTTGAAATTATGGTAATTTTTAAGGATGGGCGGGTCCTACCCATGGTCATACAATGTAACTCAAAAAATAGAATCCCAAGGGGAGTGATCAGTGAACAAAAAAATATTTCTTAAGAGGAAATATGAGGAATTTAGGGAATGAAAAAAGGATTGTAAAAATAATAACTTAGGCATCTTATTAGAAGACCTTAGGAAATAAGAGGCATACTAAGGACATGAGAAGACACTAAGTGACTTGTGACCATCAATGTATAAAGGAAACCTATTCACTATAAACACTAAGCTATGTAGGAAAATAAGGATGCTACTAAGATCACATCCTGAAGGTCGATTGATACAAAAAATTTAAAATGGACCTACCTTCTCATGTCATGTTCCCCATTCCTCAGTACTCCGTACAGAGTCATCAGTCTACTATAAAGATTGGGTACTTATGTGACAAAGTAGGTAACACTAAAATATTTTTTTATTCTCTTTTTATAATCTATTAGCCTACCACACCCAAAGGACCTTAGATCTATCATGAGGCCAACTATGGAGTTTGAGATTTGACTAAAAAAAGATATGTGCTTTGAATCACATCTTTTAGTGTGATTGGAATTTTAAGAATTTTGAATATTATTGCCTTTTGTATCATTGCCTTTTGTTAAATGATTTGGATTTTGCATAATTTTATGGATTTTATGATTCTTCCTCTAAATGTACTTGGAATGACCAATCATGAGAGATAGAGTGATACACATGAATGAGCTATAGGCTTAGGCTAAAGGAAGCTAAGTAACCAAAGACAAGACTGATTAAGACAATTAGGCTTAGCAATGAACCAGTATGTGATCTCAAGTCTCAACCATGTAAATGCTTAGTTTAAAAAAAGGGGAAGAAAGGGAAAAAGTATATCCAAAGTGGATCAATGAAAATAAAGTATAATGAGATGAATTATTTTCTAACTAATCATATGGTAATAGGAAATGACTAAACGGAACTAGGTTTGTATAACCAATTCATAATGATAATTATCCATGAAAAATAGAGATAAGAAAGCAAACAATCATAAAGGCACAAGAATGGAATTTGTAAGTGGGAAAGAAAGAGAAAGAAATGATAAATAAATATATCCATAGGCAAACATAAATGACAATATAAGCAATATAGAGTGTAAAATTAAAGTCACCATGTAAGATAAATAAGAATTTGACATAGTGTCAAATGATATAATAGATAGATAAAGATAATATTAGAGAATACATACAATCCAAATGTACATGTAAAATCACCATTCATGTGCTCATAAATAATAATAAATCTGCCCACACACATTATCCAAAACATTGGATAGATCTCTATGAAGATGGATGCAAATTGTCATTAATGTCTCGTCTATCTTCAATAAAAATTGGGAAAATACTTCTCATCTAATCTCCTCCAAAAAAAAGTATGAATGTTAGATGTATCATGCTAAGGAGGGAAATAAGTTATGGGATCCTCAATAGAATGCATGGGAGTCATCTCTATGGGAGATGCAAGAATCACTAGTGGAGAAGGATCCATAGGTGTGGGAAGATCCACAGGTGGAGTCATGGATGGAGGCATAGAAGGTGATGAAGGGACCACAGGAAGGGATGGAACCATAGGAGATGGAACCATTAGAGAAGAAAAAGGAATATTTTTAGATGAAAAACCTATGGGAGGAATGGAAGAAGTTCCAAGAATAGATATAAGGTGATCCTTAAGGTATTACTGAAGGATGTAGAAATGATCTATATGATGGGTGCCACATTGGTGCCATAGACAATATATATCACCACACTTATGCATATATTCAAGAAGTACCTTTGAGGTATACATGGTTTTATCTAAATGCTAAGGGGAAGAAAGACACAAAGTATTAATATACTATCGTAACTAATGATAATGGGTGGATGAATGATTATCTATTCCATGGAAACAATAGATATGCTTGTGAGTGAAGCACTCATAAGAAGAGGTGTAATAGGAACAGAAGGAGGTTTAGAGGTCTCATCAGCCCATTTGATGAGAAATGGATCCATCTTAGGCAAAGGAAGCAAACCATCACCAAGTGAGGGTGGTGGTTGGGAAGGAACTAGACTAGGCTCAACAAAAGAAGCAATGAGAACAAAAGTAAGGATATAATCAACAATAGTGGAAACAGGAATAGGATCAACTATAGTGGGAGCAAGAATGGGTTAAACTATATCAGGAATAGGAATGGGTTTTAATGTGGGTTCACTAAGGGAGGAGTGGGATCTATAGAAGGTTTAATATTGGTCACACATATCTTAGGGATAAGCAATTTATAGTGGTCAAAGTACCTAGCAAAGTGGTAAGGCCCAGTCATAGCATGATTTGTGAGCATAGTCCTATGAAGATCCTCAAAAAATAAATGTGTTGGCACCATCTCTACTCTAAAATAAAGAGGAAAAGTAATAAAACTAGGAACTATAAATGAGGGAAATGGGTGGATACATGAAAAGACTCAAACAAAGAAGAACGATAATAGACAATATTAGCATCATGGGCTTGGACAAGACCACCAAAAAATGGATCATCTAAGGAATAACCATAATCATAATCTGGTGTGTGAAGATAAATGATGCAAGTAGGGATGACCTTGTCATCCAAGGAAGTGTGGTGAATATAATTTCAAATCTTGGTCAATATAACTGAAATGTCATCGCAAATAGGTTTGTAAAAATGCAGCTGTAAAGAAGTCAAAAGCTACAAGATGAGATGAAGTGAGAGATCAGAAGTTTTAATCTTTAGGTTAATCTCATAAGGCTCATCATCATCATAATTTAAGAGGTTAGGAAGAATATTCCCAATAATTTTGGGATGCCCATTGTAACCTCTAGTCAAATTAATAAGAAAATTGAACTGTTGAGACTCACAAAATGAAACACTAGGTAAAGGTTCAAGAGTAGGATTCTTGAATACACTGTAGTGTTAAAATTGTTCAAAATTATAAGGGTTATTATCAACCTAAATCCTATAAATCACTCCATTATGAGGTAATTTAACACATTAGTAGGCAGAATAATCAACTACTCTCATATGATGAGTCCACAACATGCCAAGCAAGATATTATAAGAGAGAGGAAAGTTAAAGATCATTACCTTCACACAAATTGAGATAGGTGGGATAGTAATGGGAATCCACACATAACCTAAAGGAGGAATTTTCCTTCTATCATATCCTTGACATATGTTTCATGTGGACTTGAGGTTTCCAAGGGTCTTAATGAAATCAAGAGAGGAAACATAGGTACTACAACCAAAGTCAATTAATGCACATATAACTTGGGTATCACTTATTTGGATACTAATGAACAAGGGAGGATCATCCGCATAAAGTAGAATCTCATCGGGAATCATAAAAGATATAAAAAAATTTAAGGAAAGAGAAGTATGCATATTTTCATCAATGTTGATAGACATCTCTTCACATTGTTATAATATGTTATCCTCAGATCCAGATAAGGTTGCTTCACATCCTACTAGGGGAAGACGAAGGATGTTCATCTCAAACAAGAGTTGCATAAGATGGTTTCTATGACACAGATAAGTCCTCATCAAATCAATAAATGAAATTTGGGATGGGAGATTAGTGAGCTCTATAATGGGATACCACTCATCATAACCCATGATAAGGTTTTTAGAAATAGGTGCATAGTGATTAAGAAGGTCCTCGAAAGGAGGATCTAAAGTACATTGAAATTAATATTGATAAGTAGGAGAAGGTTTAGAACAAGATTGTAAATTGTGTTGCAAAGATGAAATAGTTGGTTCATGTTGGTTTTGAGAGTTGGTAGAATAAGTATTAGTACAAAATTGATTATTATTATTTTTAGAAGATGGAGAGATGGTAGAAATAGAATGGGAAGTTTTATCTAAGGGAGAATTAGGAATTGAATCATCCAATGTTATAAGGTCATCTTGTCCCAACTCATTTAGATGAGTTGGATAAGAATCCTAGATAATATGGTATGTTTGAGATGATGGATGAGTGTAGATAGGTTGAGTGTAAATAAAATAAAGTACCCTTCACATATTAGTCATGTTAATGACATTATCTTTGGAAGTGGGGTCAATAAGACTTTATAAATTATTAGTGGAAGGGGTGGGCTTGTCTTGGGTGTCTTGATTAGGTTGGTGATTAAGAAGAGGGTCATTATAGATAGCCAAATGAGCATTAGATTTATTTAAGGTTTTAGATTTAGTATGTGATTCATGAGCCTTAAAATAAATGTCATAAGTTTGTTGAAACTTTTGAATGATAGAATCATGATCAAAATTAGGACCAAGAAGAAAATCCATAGCTAAATTATGAAGCTATCGACAGGTCTCATGAGATTAACCCTAGCTAGCATGAAACCAACAAAACTTGTTAGGATCATACCAAGACTTTGTAGTATGAGATTGGGATCAAGTTCTCTTGGAAGAGGCCTAAGTAGATGCTTAAGTAATTCAGTCGAGGATAAGGGTTTGTGAACATTAATTTTATTTAGTGAATATAGATGAGGATCGGTATATTTTTGATAAGGGGGAGCTAGTTTCTAAGATTGGTTAAGAAGGATATCTTGAATAGTGTGAATGGTGTCATAAGAGTCTATGACATCATCATTGGTAGTATTATAAATTTTATTCTTAAGTAATAAATGAAGACCTACAAAAGGTTTGGGTGGCTCAAATTGATGCATAAGGAAGTCTTGATGTTTAGCTTGGTCAATAGCCTCATCCAAAGTATGTGGAGAGAGAGTATAGACCTACTATTGTAACTTGGGAAAAAGAGAATTAGTGAAGAGATGGAAAAGGTTATCATCATCCATGTTATGTTCACATTTGTTTGATAAATTTTTACACCTCTTAACAAAATATTGAGCAGTTTTATTTTCAAGTTGTTTACAATTTATGAAGTGGACCAAAGTATTTATAAGAAGATCACTAGTTTGAAATTATTGAATTAAGGCATTCAATAAATCATCCAAACTAAAAATGGTATGAGTTATATGTTGATTGTACTAGGCCAAGGCATCACCCTTGAAGATTTTGGCTAAGAGCTTGGTAGTAACAAATGTGAACAATTTGACCCAATATTTATAAAGATTTACAAATGTTTTAAGATGAAGGGTAGGATCAATTGATCCATTATAAGAAATTGTAGGGGTGATACCTCCTATATCAATATTAGCAATTTGAGTGGTAACAAGCTCATTTTGAAGATGCTTAATGGTTTTGTTTACCAAAGGAGGTTGAGGGATGATATTGCCTTGGGAATATCAAAGAGGAGAGGGAATTTTTTGGTTGTGTGCCCCAATTCATTAGTTGAGGATGAGTTTGAATATGGAGAAGGTGATTTTACATTCTCATAATTTGATTTGTGTTATGATCTTGAAAGGTATTCATTTGCTTAAGTGTTTGTAACAATAGTTGGTGGCTTTGATCAGCATTATTTAAAGCATTAGAGTTAGTATTAGAATTGGTATTAGTGGCTTGGGTACCACTATTGGCGTTGATATGAGCTTGAGAGGAACTATGAGAATGTGAATCACTAGTGGAAAATTTTTATTGTGTAGCAAAAGATGGACTAGTGAAGGAATAAAAAGAAGAAGCACTAGAAGTATGATTTCCTTAGGTAGTAAAAAATGCACTAGTGGAAGCATTAAGGATATTGGATCTTGTAAGAGTCCCACTAGATGTAAAACCTACCATGTTAGTGGATATATTAGGCATGTAGGTAAAAGAGGTTAAAGAGGAAGAATTCATGGTATGAGAAGGTGTCATAATCGAGGGAAGAGAATCAAATAAATTAATACCCCCAAATCCATTTGAGAATGTAGGAGTAGGTGAATGAGGCTCTTCAGATTGACCACTAATCATAAGCTAGTAAATGGTAGAGGTATATTTTCCTTGATATTGAGGAAATTCAAAGATAAATAAGAGCATTTTGGGGGTATTCCCTAATTCAGGTTTGTCTTCTAGGGAAAAGAGAGGATTATGTTGTGAAGAGGTATTAGGAGGTGTCCCATAGTTTATTGTGTGAGTGGCTATGTAAACATTACTCTCATCTAAGAGAGGAACCATCTTCTATGTATAGGAGACCCTATGAGGATTGGTAAAACTCATCATGTTTCTTGAATTCAACTCAGTGTTGTCTTTAAATAGAAAATTCATGATGAAGGATAAGGACTAAAACCACGTAAGAGAAATTCAAAATCAAGGAAATAAGGAATGGTATAAATATTATAGGGTCATTTGGGTTGACTTAACATAGAAAATAGATCCTATAAATAGTATAGGGTCAATTGGGTCAATCCATCATAGTAAACAAAGGCTAAAAAAGTGTATAAGGTCGATTGGGTTGACTTAGTACAATAGACAAGGAAAATTAAAAAGTCTATAACAGACTGTGTAAACTAAAATGACCATGTAATTAAAATAATTTTAAAATTACTTGAGAGAGAAATAATAGAAAAGAAAAAAACAATCAATTGGATCAATGAGGTTGATCCAATTGAGGCACACAACTCAAAACCTTGCACTAATATTGGCTAATTCAAGTTTTTTCAATACAAAATACAATTGAGCAAAGAACAAACAATAAATTTTGAAAAGTAAAAGCCAACTACTTGGTCAACCTAAATTTTTTTTAATTTATTGGAATATGATTTTAAATGTGATGGGAAGTTGGCTATAAATAGGGGAACTAGAAAGCAATCTAAGGATAGTTTCAGGTAGTTTAGACTGAAAGGGATCTATATTGACAATAGTATAGGCTTGGTATTGGGGCCTACCCCCTCACTTCACACACCATACTGATAAGGGTGTTAGGTGTTTATCCAAAATATGCCATTAACCAAGTATTTATGCTTAGTTAGGAAACCAAGTCAATGTTTCCCTTGGTGATGAAATCCAAGTAGGTTAGCCTTGGGTAGATAATTGTTAAGTACTTGTTAATATTTTGTGATTTAGTCATGTGGGAATAAAATAGAAAATAGTGAAACTAAATGGTAAAATAAAAACCACCTAATTAGACTATGTGTTCTATTTTAAGCATGCAAGTAACAAGAAATAAAAGTGTGAGCAAATTATTAGCATATAAGGGTTAATTCTAACTTTGAAACATGGTATAATGTCGATGCAATCGATAGTGTATGCATAGAATACAAAATAGGGTCAACAATGTCACTTATGTACTATAAAAGCCAAGGTATGAAAATTAATAGGGTCAACATAGTTGATCTATTTATTTAGATAGCACACAAAATAGAAAATTGGGTCGATACGGTCAATCTAGTTGATTGTATAGGGATAGTTTTAAAGACTACAAATTGTGAAAAGAAAGACTATAAGGAAAGACAAAAAGGATAGGAAGGAACCTTGGTGGGTCTAAAGATGTAGAAAATTTAGATTAATATCAAATAACCTTGATAAATTATTGTAAATTCTACTAATAGGGTTGACTGGGTTGATCTAGCTTTGTAGAATAATCCTTGAAATGTATAAGGTTGACTGGGTTGACCTAGTGCATTAAATAGGATGCCTAAAAATGTATAGGGTTGATTGGGTTGAGCTAGTAGTTTGAACTAGAAGTATAAAAGTCTTAAAAACTATATTGAGTTAATTAAGTCAATCCAATACCCTGTACCTAAAAAATAACCTACACAAAAAGAATAAAATCATATGGATGCAATTGTGTGTTAAACTTGTGCATAGAAGTTAGAACTGGGTCGATGCAGTTGACCTAGTATGGCAAATATATGATAAAAATATGATAAAGTAAATAAATAAGTGAAAAATTATTGTGAGGGTTATTTCACATTGGGTTCACCAAAATGTATAAAATTAGAAATGCATCATGTCTATAAATCAATCCTAGGTCTGAGAAGATAGAGCATACCTATATTTCTGATTAGGAATACATTTGTTATGCAGAAGCATGACCAATATGGGTATTTTCTATACTCAATCAGGGGATCACTTATCACAATACACTATGTTAAGGAGGGTTCTAAATCTTCTAGTCTAACACAATTACACAATAACCCTAAGGGGGTCCTAGGTTTTGATATTTGACATATTCTAATAACAAGAAAGTAAATCTAATCTAGTGCTCACCAAACCTTGTGGCACAAAGTGGGGGTTATAAATAATAAAACTAAACATGTATAGAATACATATACTCATGTCAATGTATATGTAATCCTAATACATGTAATAAAAGCATAACTTAATTATCTATCCACTCTTACAAAGGAAAAATAAAGCTAGGAATAGTGACCTTAAAAATGAACATGTCGAGCCTTAATCTCTCCCTTGGCCAAGGTGATTCATAAGAAAATATTGTGGTATGTAAGGATGACAAATATAAATCATATCCAAGATACACAACCTATCAAAGCATCTAAAAGACTTCTCTATAAGGCAAGATTTGTATATCTAAATAAAGTATGGAACAAGCTTTACTTTTCAAGTTAAAAGGTCAATAAGCAGATGTTCATTCACACTTACTTCTTATTCACTTCTTTCTTATCAAATGGTGTGAATGAAATTTTATATATAGACATATCTTTCCCTAAACCTTCTAAAAATGTCAGTTGATAGGGTCGACTAAGTATAATTTTGGACAATAATTCACTAGGTCCTGAGCTAGGTTGGCCAAAGGTTAAAATAACTCCTAAGTGAAAATAACTTGAAACTATATAGGGTCGACCCAGTCGACCCTATATATCCAACTAATAAAATCAGATTAAGGTAAGTAAAAGGAGGATAAAATGTATCAAAATTATTTTAATAGGTATAACATCTAATTACAATCTTGGGGTAAATGGTTTTAGGAGACAAGTGTGTAGATAACATGTGTTAAAAAGGACAACAATCCTATGAAGCACCAATGGTCTTGCCAACCCTTTCTTGGTATACCCCTTAAGGCATTCACTCAAAGAGATTGAGACTCAATGAGTTATTTCAAGATAAAAAGTGTCAGTAAGTGATAAAAGTTTGAAAATATTGTGTATACACATTGTCCTTAGGCAAACTATCAAAGTATAAAAAGAGTAGGAGAGTGGAGCCTGCACAAGTAAGAGAATCAAGGGGATGGGTAATGGAAAAACTTTAGAGATGGATAATTCAAAGTGGAGGATATTGAAAAGGTCCTCAAAAATTTGGGAAAAGAGTGTAACCTTACTTTGAAATAATTTCATATGTAATCAATATTATCTAGCTTTTTGTTTTCATTGCATTTTGGTTGTTACTTTATAGTGTATAAATAATTGTTTTGTTATTTTCATGTTAGTTATTTTTGGTTGTTAGTTTTTCTTGGATTTAGTCCTACTTAATGTAATTGGTATGGGGCCTATTAAAATCCCACATTTTACCCTACATCAAAAAAAGACATGATTATTTTGTAGTACTTCTATTATGATGAAGTTCATTACATGTTTGATTTATTTTTTCATGCAATGAAAGATAGCTGATAGAGAGTAATTATATTCATAATAGTGTGACTTGAATTTAGTGGCCCTAATTCTAGGTAACCTTTATCATAAATAGGAGTTATATGGTGATTTTTTATTTAAGTTGAGAGTTTTACTAGAATTTAATTTATTTGCGACCATAAGTTCCAATTTCCATTTACTTTATCTACTTGTTGTTCTTGTGTACTTTGTTACAACATTCTACTCTTTATTCATTCATATTTATACCATAAAAAAGGAGAAATAAAAGAGTCTTAATGAAAGTCATGATATCCAAATAGTAAGAACCAATGATGCATAGGATGAGGGTGAATGTGAATAATAAAAGAATGAAGATGAAGAAGACAAAAATGGTGGATAAGTTCTTAAAATGTCTCAAAAAAGTCAATTAGGTGGACAACATGGAAGCTAAATTGATGTAATATAATCATCAATTACTAGTAAAAATTAATGGAAATTAAAACATATTGACCTTATTTTAAAATAATGGAATAATAAATTGAGTTATATTTTTTAATATTACTTTAGGCATATTGAGTAGAGATCTCGATAGAGGAAATAAGGGATCCAAGGATGCATGAATTAGACACTAAATTTTTTTCAAAGAAGTAATTCATGTATATAACCCACACAAATGTACCAACAATAAAAATTCTTCAATGTTAATGAAAATGGTTTCAAAGGTGTCAAGTTGACCCATTCACATAGAGGAATAGTTTGAATAAAAAAATTTAAAAAAAAATTGCATGTTAATAAAATATTGTCACACACACTAAACAAAGTCTTGGAATTGGAAACGAATGCAAAGATATATATTGACCTAATTTTGAATGAAATATTAAATATATATGGTGAATCAATTCCTAATGACATATAAATTAAGATTGGAAATTAGGAATATGTTAGACTGTTTATAAACGTATAGTAAGCCAAATGGGTTGAGTGAAGATTAATTCCATGCAAATAAGTGAATAGAAATTAAGACCACCTTTTAGGACAAGGTCGATGGGCTTAAAATATTGATAAACTTAGTCAAGGAAAAGGTCAATATGGTATGTAAATATTTCAAGAGGTTTAGGAACATATAAACCAATATAGGTTCCTAGATAAAGGTGCATAAATCAAAGAATAAAAGTTTAGCATTGTGTTTGACTAATGAAAAGAAAAAATAATGCACCAACATCAAATTAATGAAGCTAAGGATTTAAAGGTAAATATGGATATAAATGGATATAATTAGATATTTTTGTTAGATATTTTGAAAATTCAAACAATGGATGAAGAAAAGGAAAGTTGTGAAGTAAATAATAAGCCCATGAAAGATTTTAATCAAATGACCTATATATAGTCATCGTAGAATAATTGATAACGAGTGTAGTAAAAATAAGAATGTGGTTGTTATGTCTACATAATAGTAGGAGAAGTTGTAAAATAAGTTACAATAACAGGTTTTGGAAGCTCTAGTCATGCATGAAGATTAGACAAATGGGGAGTAGTAAAATGGATTTTTATCTAAGAACTTATAATATTTAGTATTATACAAACCAGATTAACAAAAATAGCATGTGTGTGTATGTACATGTGTGTGTGTGTATTATATGTATATGTACACACACACACACACACACACAGAGATATATATATATGTATATGTATGTATAATATATGTGTATTATATATATATATATATATATACATATATATATACATATATATATAATATATATATATAATATATATATATATAATATGTATACATTTATTTGTATATGTATATGCATATACCTACATGTATATATGTGTGTGTGTATATGTATGTATGTATGATATATATTTATATACATGTATGTGTATATGTATATGTATATGTATATGTGTATATTATGTGTGTATACATATATGTGTATATATATATGTGTTTGTATGTTTGTATATGTGTGTGTATATGTGTGTATATGTGTGTGTGTGTGTGTGTGTATGTGTGTGTGTGTGTGTGTGTGTGTGTGTGTGTGTGTGTGTGTGTGTGTGTGTGTGTATCTATGTATATGTATATGTATGTATTTATGTATATGTTTTATTGTTTTTAGAATATTGGAGTTATATTCCTAAATAATAAAGGGGCTGAGAAATGTAAATCAGTAAATAAATATGTTTTTATTAACCTACTAATTTGT
Source organism: Torreya grandis (assembly GCA_037957365.1). Taxonomy (NCBI): domain Eukaryota; kingdom Viridiplantae; phylum Streptophyta; class Pinopsida; order Cupressales; family Taxaceae; genus Torreya; species Torreya grandis. The sequence continues at coordinate 1,303,457 of JARHVA010001799.1, read as the reverse complement.
GTAAATAGATTGTACTTTTGCCTTTTCTAAATATAGTAGGAAGTGAGAGAGGTTAGAACTTAGCTTATTTTGGTTGATCTGGATTGAAACAAGTTTTGATACTGGAGGAGTAGGACTGAGAAATAGTCAGAAACAAATCTCTAGACTTCATTTCTTAATTAGACAGAAGCACTAAAAATAGGACACCCTATTGTCCAGCATTATAGTCTCATTTTTTATGTTACTGTCCTGAGGTTGAAAAAATTCTGGTTATGTTTGGAATGCCTGCATTACCTTGTCACTAACTTTATTTTGATGTTGTTGTCCTGAGGTTGAAAACTTTTTGGTTATGTTTGGAATGTTTGCATTACATATACACATACATACATACATATATATATATCTGTGTGTGTGTGTGTGTGTGTGTGTGTGTGTGTGTGTGTGTGTGTGTGTGTGTGTGTGTGTGTGTGTGTGTGTGTGTGTGTGTGTGTATGTGTGTATGTATGTATGTATGTATGTATGTATATGTTTTATTATTTTTAGAATATTGGAGAAATATTCCTAAATAATAAAGCACTGAGCAATGTAAATCAGTAAATAAATATGCTTTTATTAACCTACTAGTTTATGTAAATAGATTTTATTTTTGCCTTTTCTAAATATAGTAGGAAGTGAGAGAGATTAGAACTTAGCTTATTTTGGCTAATCTGGATTGAAACAAGTTCTGATACTAGAGGAGTAGGACTGAGAAATAGTTAGAAACAAATCTCTAGACTTCATTTCTTAATTGGATAGAAGCACTAAAAATAGGACACCCTATTGTCCAGTGTTGTAGTCTTATTTTGACGTTATTGTCCTGAGGTTGAAAACTTTTTGGTTATGTTTGGAATGCCTGCATTACCTTGTCACTAAAATTTCAAGGTCTAAGACCTCACAGAGCATGTTATGTGCCTATTTTAATCTTGAAAACTCTTAGGAGCTCTTGATACTTGAACTTGAATGCAAACTTGGGAAAGAGAGAGAAGGGGTTAGTGTGTAAAGGATACATTAGACGTATTTCACACCCTGTGTGTGGGCACATTACCTACATACCAATACTATGAAGAGGGATTAAGCTAATGTAGTTCTCACATTGAATTGCTTGGTAAAATTTATGTATGGTTAATGCAACTAGAATGTGAAATTGGATGTGCTTCAGTTGGCTAGGGATTGGTGCAATGACTTGAGTAAGCTTGAAACAATGTTGGAAGGTTGTGTTCAAATAATATGGAAGAGTGATTGAGTGTAATTACTTGTATTCTTGCATCTCTCTTGTAAATAGGTGCCAACTCTTTTAAATGGACTTTGAATGGCCTTTTATAGGGAAACTAATGATCATGGGTTAAATGAATTTTTATGATGCCGACAAGGAAAATGATAAGGAACTAGAAGAATCTAACTATTAGAGGCAAAAGTGAACTTGGACAATCACATCAAAAATAAGACACCCTGGGTTCTAATGCTCTTCTCCTTTTTGGGAATTATTATCCTAAGGGGATGAGACCTAGGGGGATGGATCTAAGCCTAAAAGGGCTACCTGATTCTGAAAGGGCTAAGTCCAAAAATCTTTGGATGACTGGGAATCAATGAAATAAGTAGCATAGAAGGGTTGTGTGAGCCAACAGGAGGACCTATGGATTAGGTGTCTTATCCATATTGAAGTTGTATAATTTCATATTTTATATGACTACATTTACAAGCCCCCCCCCTTTATTTTAGTGATGTAGCAAAGTGAAATATTAGGATAAAGATAAATAAGAAGCATACCTAAACTTACCTGTAAGGGTGAATCTCATGAAGTTGTGTGATGTTGGATTTGCATAGAGAGAGCACACTATGAATTATGAATCAACAATGAAAACATAAACTAGATCAGTTCTTACTAGATAATGTATATCTAAAATAAAAATGTATTAGAGCTAATTAAGAGGAAGAGAAAGGAATTAATACACCTCATTAGGTATGTGAACTAATACAAAACCTGTTGTGATTCTAGAATGTGCGGGATGATGTTGAGTGTGTGCTGAATCAAAAGTAATATCGTGAACAAAGTTGAGTGCTCAACTCCTTAAAAAGTGGCTCAAAAATTCAAAGGTTGGTCCTTTGGCTCTATCGTTACCAATTATGTGAAGTTAATGAATCATGTGTGTGTTAATTGATGTTAATACCATGTGTCTAATTCATCTGAATAGGTGGCTCAAGAATACAAAGGTTAGCTAGACCTTTGAATCCATCATTGCCATATGAAGTGAAGCTATAAAGTAATACCAGTATAGAATATATGTCATATGATATGTATTATGGAGCCCATGGATGTGCTATAAATCTAACAATGTGGCATGGATAACCTATATGTGTGCTGGAAACTAGGCCACTCTTGGCCATTTTGAAAGATGGAGGTTAGGCTTGTATGAAATCCTCTTCAAAACTAATGCAAAATTATTATGTGAAAGCCAACTCAAGAACTTGGGTACTCAGAGAGATAAAATTGTATGAAATTTTAACTCAAATTTGATGCCAACCACCTACAAATGGAGTAAGGCATGCAATAGCTAAGAATGTCCGGAATAAACTAAACTCAGAGAGAAAAGAAGATCAATGTGTCATGCACATTACCCCTAATAACTTATGTATGGAACATGGATTCTAATTTGGAAGTTATGAAAACTACCTACTATGAATTAAAATCAAGAACCATCATGTCATGCATGATAACCCCCCTGTATCTAAGATAACTATACTAAAACTATTGAATTTGAATGATTTAGAAGTGCAAAAATTGTCCCTAAATTGAATTTTTTGCCTATTTTTGGAAACCCTGAGTCTTTTCCTACCTAGATAGGAGAACCAAAATGTGTACACCCCTATGTTTGGAACTACTACCAATTTATGGCACTACTTTTTGGTGTGAAAATTGATTGTTGATCTAAAATTGTCACTATTTTTCTGCTCTAGTTTGACCGGTTTGACCTCTAGATTTTGTGCTGAGTGTTTTTAATGCTCCTATTTTGAATGTTAGGAGGTTTTATATCTATTAAAAACCCCTATTTTATGCCCCCTCTTCTGAGGTTAGGAATGATAAACTTGTAATGACTGACCTCAGATGAAAAGATTCCTACAAGTATGTTAAGCTATATAGATACATGATATATCATTGATATTTGACAAGATATCTCAAGATATAGCAATATTTAAATTGATATAATGTTAAATCAATATGGGTATGCCTATATAGATATGACAATGTAAGACCATGCACAAAGTACTAGAATAGAATTGGAAATGTAAGATATTAGTTGTTAGTTGTTAGTTTGTTAGCAATCATGGAGTGTTGGAGCATGATATCCATCATGACATCCAAGAAGTAAGATAAATGCATGATTAGAATCATTGTATTACACACAGTGAGGAGAAAATAATCATATGAAGTAATAAGCAAGAATCATACAAGGGTGGCCAAGGGGACACACAAATAAGGGACATGGACACATCTCACTTAAAATGGAAGATAGGCATGGAATGCAGGTTCAAATGCCACATACACATGTAAGTGGAAGAATAAAATTTGGCACAAGGGCCATAGACATATTAAAGGGTACAAACTTATTATGTCACACACATGAATAGATGCAAAGGACATTGGTAGAAGTCCTAAGGCATAAACAAAAGACAAGCAGGAACTAGAAAGTGCAATCACACAAGCTATGCTAAGTAAATAATGAAAGAAAAATTAAGAATTGGAAGATATAAACACATATAAATAATCAAAATAAATGTGAAAGTATGAAAAACATGTGTATTACAAGACTAGGTATATGTTAAGAAAAACATAAGTGTTAGGTACTAGTGAAATGTCAATGTAGTAATCTATGTGATCTAGTAAGGAATGTTCATCAGTATGATAACTCAGAGTGTGTAGTGTAGGAATGACATAACCTGGATGGTGTAGTCATGTAGAAGATACCCCTAATGGGTGTGTATATTGATGTATGTCTTGAATGTAATAGGAATTCCCCCTCAATGGCTAGAATAAAGCAATCAAATAGTTGGATGTCACTACACACACTCAAAGAAGATCAAGTAAACCATGGTAATGTAGATAAATTGACATATAATAACATGAAATAGAAAATGTAAGTCCTATCATGATAGTAGTTATCTAAACATGGATGATACATATAATCAAAAATCTTTTTTGGTATTTTTTCAATTTTTTGAATGTTTTTGTATTTTGAAGTGTTATATTATTTTTGTATTTTTGAAAATATTTAAACTATGTACAATCAAGTAGTAGATAATATGTATAATCAATACTAGAAATAAATGATACTAACTGATGAGACTCCCTATCATGGTGTCCTGTATTAAATAATGGGATCATGCATGATCATGAGGCATGATGGAGTGTCTGAGATTATGTAGCTAAAATTTATGTACATTATAACTACTCTAAAATCTCTGAAGTGGAAACTAAATGTGGGTTCCCCCTGTGACTCTAAGAAGTAGATGAAACTGTAGGGATATTAGGGACCCATATGAAAGTAGGAGAAGAATATTTATGAATAGGTGCTCTTTGTGTATCTATTTGAGACCATAATGTAACTGCTCTACATGTGAACATTGTAGCTAGAAGCTATCTAGAATCCTAAAATTATGGGGGTGTATGAACCCTCTGTACTAATGATGGATGATATAACTATGTCTGGATCAGAAGTGGAAGTTATATTGAAACTAGAGGAGAAGATAAAATTAGTGGGAGAACTGGAGCTGGTGACTGGAAGCTAGTAGATGGCTCTAAAGTGGGGAGTGGTGACTCATAAAGAACTCTACCAACTATAATAACATAATTAGTGTACATGAATTTCATGCATCTGTGAATTGTATAAGGTACTACCTTGAGTTTTTAAATCCATGGTTAACTAAGTAATATGTTAAAAACTCCTGCACTAGGAACTATAGTGAATGGTGTGGCCACATATGTATGACCAACCTATAATGGAAGTACTATCTCACATAATGAACTCTTTACATACCCACTAAAATTACTGATAATTGTGTATGTTAGAGTGATATCCTATTCTGAATAGCCCAAATGTTTTAATAGTGTGAAAGTGCACATGTCAAGATTGGAACCATTGTCAATGAGTACACTACGAATAGGTTGATTTTAAATATGTGCTATAATAAATAGTGTATTGTAACCTATATTATCCTCCATAATCTCATAATCTAAAAAAGATATCAAAGGCCTGGCTAGAACTCTAGACTCATACATCCCTATCATACTAGTCAAAGGATGCGATTCCATTAAAGGAGCTTGGTATGTATGGTGAACACCAGATGTGTCCCCTTGTTTTTGTTTAGAATGTTGTGGAAATGGATCTAAAAATATTTTCAAATCTTTATCCTATATTGGTTTTACCTTTAAAGGCTCAATTGAAGTGCCCAAATCAAGTAGATTATCATCTATCAAGCCTTGTATCTTATGTCATAAACTAATGCATTTATTTTTGGTGTGGCCTAGTACCTTATGAAAATCACAAAATGCATGTTGATCATATACCCATGGAAGAGGTTTTGTTGGATTTACTTCTTGGATAAGAAGGAGAGTGATGATGTTATATTCCAATAACTAATGTAAAACCCTGGCTAGAGAAACTAGTAGATTGGTAAATGTATGGCGAGGAAGTGTTGATAAAACCACACACTAAGGGGGCTCTGAAGCTGCATTGACTATTGGTTGATTCTAATTCTTATTGTCACTAATTTTGACCTTGTATGGGACTTTTCTATTACTCTTGTTGGTTTTTTTTGAGATACTTAAATACTTAAGTTTGCCCATTGAAATTAGCTTGACTTCTCTTTCCCTTGAGTGTATGACACAATTTGGTGAAGGAAGAAAATCTTTTGAACATAATAGATTTACGTAATTTTGGTAGAAGGATTTATTTGAATATGTCCTATAGCTCTTGATTATCCATGGGGATATTTAACATAGCTAGAATAATCTTATATCTAAGAACATAATCTGTGAGGGGATCATTTGACTTTTGTTTTTGTTGTGCAATATGTGCATATGAAACCTTGTCACTAATGTCGATACTGAAATGTGCTAGGAACATATCTACTAAAGGATTAAATGTTGTGACCAACTTATTTGGTAGACTAAAAAAACACTACAAAGCATAATCCTTTAGGCTCTATGGAAATAGATTGGTAAGTAACCAATCATTGGGTACATAATTCAAGCATGTTGCATGAAAAGTTCTCAAATGTGTCTCTAGATCACCCTTACCATCATATAGAGTGAGCTTGAGTTGAACAAAAAATGGTGGTAAGTGTTTAGAATAAATGTGATGTACCAATGGTGTACGCAATAGAGAAAAAGAATCCAATTCCTATGTAGGTCTAGAAACACCTTGCTCAAGATGTTGTACTTTGGATTGAAGAGATTGGATCTCTTGCACAAGGGCTACTACATCAGGAGATAGAGATGTACTCACTATAACTAGTGGCATATAAGAAGGCTAGGATACTATAGGCATGGTTGATACATAGTTACCCCCATAGTGTCATTTACAACTAGATATTCTAAATGACTAGAAGACTCAATTTGCTTAGCCTTTTTTATTTCCATGATGGATTGCAAAAATATTGTATGATCTTTAGGTTATTCCTTAATTATTTCACTAAAATTTTGTAAAACCAAATCTTTGTTTAGGACTACTTCATTATCTACAATAGGTGGAAGTAGATCTATAGTCCAATGCAGTGAAGTAGGAGCATTGGTGTGTACATCAATGATATGTTAATACTGCTCATGATCGGAGTTATCCTCATGGAAATTTGTATAATCTAGATGTGTATAATCTATAACAAGAATTTGATTTGGTTGTTTATCCATGGTATATGGTCAAGTTGAAGGAATTTGATTGAATTCAAGAGTATCACCACTAAGTCTTGCACTTCATCTTGAGGGAAGAGATACAAGGAACTTAGGTGTCATAAGGAAAACAACTTAGATAATAGCAGAAAAGATTAAGCTGATATAATCTAAATAAGAAACTGGAATATGCATAGAAAGGATATGAAGCTTCAAAACATGTAAGGTGATATCACAAGAAGTAAAAAGAAGCTAGTACATGCAACTAGGGATTTTTTTAGAAATATTATTTGAAAAATACTATGAAATTTTGAATTTGAAATTGATTTTCTGAGTTAGATTTTCAACTAAAAATGCAGAAAATGATTGGAAAAAACTTGGAAAAATAATTGGGAACCAGTTGGTGCAACTAGGGTTTGAAATTTTTTTTTTTCAAAATTAGTATAATAATTTGAAATTTTTGTTATGAATTTGTATAATTTAGGTTGAAAATTTTAGGAAAAATCTGAAAATATGTCTAAAACTAGCAATATATTTTTCCTATTGGTTTGAAAGTGTTTGTATGCAAATAGGACTTAGTATGTGCAAACTAGGGTTTGGGTGAATTTATTAAAAATCTTTAAATTAATTTGTAGTTTTTTTATTTTTAAATTTAGGAAAAAAACAATATAATATTGCAAAAGAAAACTAGAAATAATTAACCCTAGGGTTTCTAGAGTTTTTGTGCAAAAATTTAAAGTAAGTCAGTTTCACCAAATGTTTTATTGTTTTTGGAATATTGGATTTATATTCATAAATAATAAATGGGCTAAGTAATTTAAATCATTAAATAAATATGCTTTTATTAACCTACTAATTTGTGTAAATAGATTGTATTTTTTCCTTTTCTAAATATAGTAAGAAGTGAAAGAGATTAGAACTTAGCTTATTCTAGTTGATCTGGATTGAAACAAGGTCTGATACTAGAGAAGCAAGACTAAGAAATAGTTGGAAACGTGTACCTAGACTTCATTTCTTCATTGAATAGAAGTGTTGAAAATAAGACACCCTATTTTTGGATGTTGTAGTCTTATTCTATTGCTATTATCTTGAGGATAAAATATTTTTGGGTTCTATTCGAAATGCCTATGTTACCCTGTCACTAAAGTTTTAGGGTCTAAGACCTTGTAGAGTTCATTTTGTGCATGTTTTAATCTTAAAAACTCTTAGGATCCTGGTGCTTGAACTTGAATGTAAACTTGGGAAAGAGAGAGAAGGGGTTAGTGTGTAAAGGATAAACTAGACACACTTCACACCCCATGTATGGGCACACTACCTACATACCAATACTTTGAAGAGGGATCAAGCAAATGTAGTTCTCCCATTAATTTTTTTGGTGTAATTCATGTATGATCAATGCAACTAGAATATAAAATTGGATGTGCTTCAGCTGGTTAGGGATTGGTGTAATGACTTAAGTAGGCTTGAAATAATGTTGGAAGGCTGTGTGAAAAGAATATGGAAGAGTGCCTCAGTGTACTTACTTATATTATTGAATATCTCTTATAAATGAGTGTCAACCCTTGTAAATGGAATTTTAATGGAATTTTACAGGGAAACTAATGATAATGGGTTAAATGAATTCACATGAGACTAACAAACAAAAATATAAGGAACTAAAAGAATCTGATCATTGGAGGCAAAAGTAAACTTGGACAACACCACCAAAAATAAGACACCTTGTGTTTTAGTGCTCTTGACCTATTTGGGTGATATTATCCTAAGGGGATTAGACTTGGGGGGATAGATCTGGGCCTAAAAGGGCTATTTAGATCTGAAAGGGCCAAGTCTAGAAAGCTTTGGATGACTAGGAATCAGTGAAAGAATTACCTTGGAAGGGTTGTGTGAGCCAATAAGAGGACCTATGGATTAGGTGTCTTAGTCATACTAAAGTTGTATAATTTTGAATTTTACATGACTATATTATGTATTTATGTACATGTGTCATATACATCAACAAATTGGTTACTTGAGCCATAAATGGCTCATATAATATATATATATATATATAGAGAGAGAGAGAGAGAGAGGCATTTATGGCTATATAAATTTGTCACTTGAGCCATATATATATATATATATATATATATATATATATATATATATATATATATGCATTTATGGCTCAAGTGACAAATTTATATAGCCATAAATGCCTCTCTCTGTATGTATATATATATATATATATATATATATATATATATATATATATATATATATATATATATATATATATATATATATATATATATATATATATACAGAGAGAGGCATTTATGGCTATATAAATTTGTCACTTGAGCCATAAATGCATATATATATATATATATATATATATGAGGCATTTATGGCTCAAGTGACCAATTTATATATATAATTTCATTCCATGAGGTGGGGAGTACTCATCTTTATCCATATTCCTAACTCTACATCCATGTTTACTAGTCTCAACTACATTATAAGATTCTAATTTGCCACTATCATCTGACTTATCCCTCTCACTATGTGACAAGTTTGAATAAATATGGGAGTTAATATGTGACCATGAAAATTACTAATAATTTTATGTTATGTCATTACTCAACTTATAAGTTGGATATGTCAACAACCCTTAGCATGTAAATTTCATCAAAAGTATGTGTGGGAGGTTGAGGGGGATGAGGAAGATTTTTCAAATGACCTCCAATTTGTATGATATGATGGGTCTCCCTACCTATTGGGATAGTGATAGTGGGGACCTCCATAATATGGGGATGGTATCCATTAAAACCTTGAGGTGGGACCAAATAATATGCATATGAGACTCCACATTCATGGAATATGTATCTCTAAGGAGATTTAAGAATTTATTGTCATTAATTTTAGACTTAGTTTTATTGTACATGAATTTGATCTATTTCATTACAATATTATGAAATATATTACATATTTTAGGCCAACAACATATGATTATAACAATAATTGCTTGACTTAAAAATTGTACATGATGAATATCAATTATAGCCAACATATATTGTGTAAAATAAAGAACCAAACACTGGAAACAAACCATGAAGAATTTTTTGAAACAAAAATAGATTTTTTATTAAAAAAATCATTAAATAAACAAAACCCATAAATCAATTTTAAAATAAGTACACCATTTGACCTTTAGATGGAATTTACTAAATTAAATTATAAAAAATACTTACAATATTTTGTCAAACAAAAACATGTTTTTTATCCAATAAATACGAATAAATAAAACTTGTGAGCATTTTTTTTTTTTTTTGGATTAGATGTTAATGAAATAAGGAATAACCCTTATATAAGAATAATCATGAAACCCTAGGGACAAAGGGTAAAACATCTAATTTTCACCTATGAATATGGAAAATATTCATATATCAAGTCTTAAAATCAAACCGTAAGGCATAAATATGAAAACCCTAGAAATAAGGATGAAACCCTAAGAGAAGAGCTAGGTTTTGGTAATTCCAAATATATAAATGGGTTCACCAATATGTTTTACCTTATTTTGGTAATAATGATAACCCTAATAAGATGGAAAATAATGTGTAATTAATTAATTCATATTATTATGTATTAAATGAAGCATAAGTCTAAATGTGAAAAATTCAAGCTCATTTGAAAATTTCACTTGTTAAATGTGTAAATCAATAAAGAGGAAAAAAATACTTATAATTATTCTATTTTTTGCAAGACTAAGCTTGTATACAAGTTGTACGGTAGGAAGTAAACTAGATTGTGAGGAATTCAAATTAAGAGCTAGAGCTTTAGGATTTCTTCGGTAATATCATCAACATTTGGCCACTACCATCCATCGCTATGTTTTGAGTTTGAAGGTTTTGTATTTATAAATCTTGATTTTACATGCAAATATATGTTGTAATTTATTTTATTATGTCTTTTTGTGTGATATTGAGGTTTGACTATGCACACAATACCTATAAATATATCTCCTTCACTTAAAACCTAGGTTATAGGCTACAAAAGGGGATGAAAGGTGGGTTGAGCTTACCCCAACCAATCCCATCGACTGGATTAACATTTTCTATGTATCCAATACTTTGAAAAGGAATTCAAACTGCATGTATTTATCCCCATTAGGGGAATGTGTGCAATAATGCTCTTTGAATGTATGCAACCTATAATATAGCTTTTGATACTTGGTAAATGACAAATTTGGCTTAATCTTGATATGTTATAGATTTGGCTATGATCTTCTCCTTCTGAATGATGATTAAATTGGTAATAATAGGTTAGTGTATTTGAATGTGCAAGTGTTAGAGTATGCTTGATACATGTTTTTTAGATGGTAATAGGATTTACACCTATTTTATATTTATATGAAAATATTTGGGTAATTTATCACACCATCGACACATTAAATGTATAGGCTAACCCATGGCAATGATTTAAATTTGAAATGTGAGCATTTCTTAGCACTAGATGAAATTATTAGGTTTGGATAGTACTAAAATTATGATACCCTCTGACTCTAATAATTCTTTCTGGGATACAATAACATTGATATGATGATCTAAAAATGTATTATTATAATAATTTATAAATTTTGAACACACCAGGGGAATTCATGAAGGTGACTAATAGCAACTATAGATAAATAAGACCCATAAAGAGTGCATGAATGTGAGATAGTTCTAAATAAATGTCATATATGTGGGCATAAGTCATGTAGGATAAAGGTAAACTAATACCAAAATTTAGTTTCTATAGATATAAATTTCATTACTTATCCCAAAGTTCCTTACTTATCCCAAAGTTGCTTAACAATATACTCTCTAGAGACATTCAATAACACTAAATTTGAAAGACATGGTTTGATTAAACTATTCACCTTTCAATCCATGTTTTTCTAAATCTCATCGCTTCATACTCATGGGTTGTTTTCTTAAGACAACAACCCATTGATGTCTATCCACAAGAGTATTTTCCATCTTGAGCTTTCCTAACTCAAAGTGTCTTCCACTAAATTTTTTGACTTGTCTCTTTGTGCTTCTCTTCATTTTCCTTTACATAGTTTTTTAATTGAAAATCACACTTTTAATAATGTAAAAAATATAGTACATCACTAGTCATACAAAAAAGACAAGTGGAAAAGTCACACTCCACAAGAAAGAACACACCAAACTAAGAAAAAAACTTGGGAAGATAGCAAAACAACAAAAGGTCCAAATCAAGGCCACTCAAAACCATGAGTTACACTAACTCAAGTGCACATCAACCAAAAAAAGGAAAATAAAATCACTAACACTAAGGACCAAACTAAACAACAACATCAAACATGGTGGATAATAGAGGAGGAAGATGTGAAAGAAAAGGGGGGTTTCCTCCCTATCCCCTTGAGCAAGTGGGTCTACATCAATAGGTAAGGGATCCATCTATTATCTTGCTACTTTTTTAATTTTATTCTTACTAGGAGGGAGAAATGGAAAGAGCAAGATGTGTAAACTTGTCTTATGGAGGGGGGCTAAACCCCCCTCTACCACCACATCTATTGGATCTATCATACCCACCATGGTATGGGGACAACTAGAGAGAGTGAGAATAAAGGATCCATCAGCTCTAATACATGTGACATTTTACCCCACATCTATGTCCATGAGAAGGAGAGTGGTGATGGGGAGGATCGATAGGTTCACCTCTGACAACACAAAGAGCATTCCCCTAACGATCTAAAAGGATCTATTAATTATGAATATAAAGCCAAATTTTATTATTTTGGACCTAGATCTAGAGGATAAAATTATGAATAACATTAACTTTATTAGTTATATAAAATTTCCTTTCCATTTCTTCATGATTAACATAAACATTAGTTCTATCTTTCCAAATTTAAAAAAGAATGTCAGCATAGAAAATCTACCAAAATTTGTTATATCTTGTAGGTAGTAGCGTGGAGTCCCCCAAGGGATCCATTTTCCAAATGAAAAATTTAGGTCTAAAGGGCTTAAAGATGGTATGGATCCATCTTCAATAAAACTAGGCATGAGAATAAAACCATAAAAGGTATTTAAGGGTTTCTAGATAATGACAAGCTGAGAAAATGGGATTTAAAACCCCCATGTGATTCAGATGGTCACCTACAGGTAAACCTTGTTAGAGAATACACCAAAATAAATGGAATTTTTTACACTCTATGATAACAACCTAAATTCTATCAAACCTTCTAGGCCAGACATAATGAAGGGATCAGAAAGTCCATCGATGGTTGAGAGTTTTAGAGTCAATGTGCTACGGAGCAAAAAAAATTATACCTTATTCAAGGAGAATAATTATGAAAGGGTGTAGTTATATGCCAATGTCAATCCTTCCACCAACTCATAAGTGAAGAAATACCAATATTGTGTAAATACTCCTCAATTATTTAACTTTGAATCTCATAAATGGATTATGCATCTTCATTTTTTATATTGAATTTCTCATTCATAAGATGTCAAGGGAGCCAATCCTAATTAATTTTATATAAAAGATACCCAATTGTTTTAATTCCCTTTTTAAAAAATCTCAAGCTCTTGATCTAAATGACCATGGTAAAGGGAACATTGTGAAAATTGATTGTTGGGGACCATAGTAAGGAGTGAGAGTTTAGAGAGAGACCATTTCAAAACCCTTCCCCTACCTAGATGAGGTGAGCTTTGAGTTTTTTCCAAGCCTTCCAAATGTTTTGCATAATAAAGGTACCTTTGATCTTAATAGTAATAGGGGTAATGAGAAGACTGTGAATACCAAGACCTTGCTAGGACCTTTTACCTATGATAATCCACTTGAACTTGTTGGATTATATTTAATGATCCAAGTATTTTATTTTAATGTTTTTAGTTTATTAGTTTACTTTATTAAATAAGTTGGTAGTTCACGAGAAAATTTAGTTTTCTCTTGTAACCACCCATAAAAGATTTTATAAAGATTTTACCCTACTTTTAAAAGAGATTCAAATGAATAAATTAGTATAGTCTTTTCTCACTTATAATATTCATGATGTAATTTATGTGTTATTCTTGCTATAATATGGGCCAACAGTGGTATCAGAGCGTTGATACAGGAGGAGAGAAAGCATCAGAGCATTGGTACAAGAGGAGAGAAAGCATTGTCTAGTTTTTACGATGGTGCATAGATTATATGATGGAAACATTTGACAAGGATATTATATATAGGAGTGTGTTAAAATAATCAACCGCTTCCTCATTCAACTGAATGAAACCAAACAATTACAAAATCAATATGCCTACAGTGTGTGGCACAGTCTATGGAGATTTACATTGATAGAATGAGTTTATTCTATGGATTTTAGGTATTGAGATATTACAAGCAGACTATCACAATCTACACTTAAATTTAATGTGCCTTGACCAATACATCTATACGACATTTTGTTAAAACACATGGCATGCAAGTTCTATTTTGTGGCATTTGGCAAGGCATCTATCCAAGCAATTCATGATTCATTGATTTAATTAAGAAAAATAACTTAAACCATTAGAGATTTCTAGAACAATGATGGTAGTAAGTTTATAAATTAGGTTATATTTCCCTTTCATGCATTGAAGTGGGTCCCATAAGGAAGGAACAAGGAAGAAAGTTACTTTATATTTCTCATATACAAGTGAAAAAGAGGGTGAATTAATTTTACATGTAAAAATGTTTGTGAGTCACTATCATATAATGGAGGTCAAGGGTTCAACCCTCAAAAGTGACAAAAATCATTTTTTTGTAAAGAGGTTATTTGAATTAATTGTGAAAACTAGGAAAATTTGCACCTATCGTGACAAATTTTACCATATATTGAACATAAAGTTATATTATTTTGTAAAAATTAGTTTTTCAGAAACTAGACTCGAATATATTTCCAAAGAGTATAAGCAAGGATGGGTCCATCATGTCTTTCTATGAAATTTTAATCCTCATAAACTAGTAAAATTTTCTAAATTAGCATTGAGGAAGGGGGTCTGCCTAGCCTGACAAAGAAGCAAAATTTCAAATTATCATATCTTCTGCATATGGTGGCCAAAATATTCATATGACCACTTCTTTTTCATGGAAATAGATTTATAAGAGCATCAACATGGACACTTTTTTTATTTTGGCATTTTTAAATATATTTTTTACATACTTTGTATAATTTACGCATTATAATGAAATTATTGCATTTTCAGTGGAATCTGACACCCTAATTTTTTTTCAAATGTTACAAATATGTTGTATACATCAAAAAAATGCTGTCATGACATGTCACATCACTTGTGTTTTTAGTGATTATGGTGTTACATTTCAATGTTTATAAAACCCTAAGGATCTAACAGGCTAAATAGAGCCAACTAGAGGTTAGAGCATATATTCCCTTCTCTAGTTTGTTATTTGCTTAGAGTATGGGTTTACTGCTAGGATAGAAATTTTTGGCTTGTATACTTTGATTTCATAGATGTAGTATTTCTATTGTTTTGTACTTGGTTTATTTGTTTCTCAACTTCTCACCTCTCACTTGATAGGGGGAGAAGATATTGCATATTAGTTTTTTGATCAGTCATCGGTGATGTGAGGTATAAGTCAGCATTGTGTTGTTAGCATTATTAGTGCTAAGCAAAGGCCTACAAGAGATGTTGGTGACTGTTGGGCATCAATTTGAGATGTTTCATACATAGTACAGAGGGAAGTCACTTATTTGATGGATTATATGTGAGGATCATTGTAGTTGGATAGTGCATGATCATGTTATACTATAGTGTAGGGATGATCAGGGTGTGGATCAGTCTAGGATGCATAGTGTACCAGTTTTAGTTATAGCAAAGTCTACTTGGATGACTCATAGTTCATTGCTCTAGTCTTTCTATACCCCTTTGGATCAAGGGAGAGTTTGTTGGATTATTTATAATCCAAAGTATTTTATTTTAATGTTTTTAGTTTATTAGTTTGCTTTATTAAATAAGTTGGTAGTTCATGGTAAAATTTAATCTTTTTCTCATAACCACCCATAAAATATTTTATAAAGCTTTTACCTTGATTGTAAAATAAATTTGAATGAATACATTATTATAATTTTGTCTTACAATATTCAAGATGTAATTTTAGTGTTATTCTTGCTATAATTTAGACCAACAAGACTGAGATTTGGGCCTCAGAGTTTAATATCAATGAGCCCAAGTCCTCTTAATTCTTTGGGTTAACAACAAATGTCCCAAGAAACATTGTGAAATGCCTTGTGACCTTCAGATTTGGCCCAAATAAAATACTGCAAGTGTTTTTCCAATTTAGCATAGACAATATTATAAGGATCACATCAAGAGGATGAATAGACATGAGTAGTAGCTATCACCCTAGTGTAGACATTATTTTATCAATTATATAGCACCTCATGCTTATAAACATGGAAAAATCAGACCTTGGCTATTCCTTTTAGATCTAGACATTTCCCACTTTCGAAAGTTTCGCATATGCTATATATTATGCCCTGTGGCCTATCTCTTGGTCTAATAAATCTTATGTTAATGGCTCAAACCTTATATCTTGCATAGAATGATTAAAACCTATTTATCTTCCACCTCTACAAGTTATGAGTTTGTACCTATTTTCTTTTTACCTTGACACTAACATATAGAAAAGAAATCTACATTGATACAGGTGTCTTGCTCTGATGCAAGTGTCTAGTGCCTTAAAGTCATCTAATTTTCAAATAAAATTTATCCTAATGTCATCCTAAGTGCTTTAATGTGAGTTAATAATCTAAAAGGATTGATATAAATATAAGATCAACCCTCATTTATTACTTACATATCACAGACCAATATAACTTATCAAAATCATTCAATTAAGTACTCAATAAAGCAAAGTTTTCCTATATTCTCCTATTTTCATATCAATCATAGAAGCCACACATACACAAGTCTGAATTAATGAAGGAGCATCCTGAGAGCCTAATTTTACAAGTTACAAGCTAAGTCATTATTATACTTGTTTATCACATATTACATGATTCACACATAAGCCAATACATAAGGTAGAACTACATCAATCTGAGGCCCTTTTTGGAGTATTGGATATGTATTTATTTCTCATTAACAAAGGGGTATTTGGGGTCAACTTGAAACCATGTTCCCTCTAACCCATTTTTTCCTATAGATGATATTTATGGATTATATATCACCTTAGTATTGTACACTTGGAAAAATCAAACCTTGGTTGTTCCTCTAAGTTTTAGACATTTCCTACTTCCACAAGTCTTATAGCTATTCTATCTTGATCCCCTTAGACTATATATTAGTATAAATAGTATTATTTTGATGACCCAAGCCTTATATCTTTCCCATAATTCTTAAAATATACTTATCTTCCATCTCTACAAGTTCTAAACTTGTACCTACTTTATTTCTTCCTAGGCACTAACATTCAAGATAAATACTAGCATCAGTGTTAGTGTCCTAGCCTGACACAAGTGTCAAGTGCCCTAAATTCATCCAATTTGAAAATGAAACATATCATAATGGTCAACCTAAGTGATTTAATGAGAGTTATTACTCCAAATGGATTGATATAAATACAAAATTGACCATAATTCATTCCTCACCTAGAAAAATGAACAAAGATACCAAGGTAACTTATCACAAGCATTCAATTAAATAAAGCTTCCCTATTTCCATACATATCATAGGTAAAACACATCTACAGGTCTAAATTACTAAATGAGCATCCTCAAAGCCTGATTTGATAACTTACAAGCTATGTCACTATTGTATTTACTTATCACACATTTTATGACTCTCATACAGGCCAAACCATAGGGAGAACTACATTAGTCTAAGGCCCTCTTCAAATTATTAGCTATTTAGGAAGCTCCCTATGATAGTGGGGTCTTTGGGGTTAGCTCGGCACCATATTCCTACTAACACATTTTTCTCGAAGGCCACTATGAAGGTGGAAAACTAAGGTTTTGAAAATTCATGAGGAGTGACAGTCCATGACCCAGATCAGAATGCACCAAAGCAAAGGAAAAAATAAACCTAGAAACATCCAGGTGGTCACATCCTTTTCCAATAGATATTTTTTACAAGACACATGCATCAAACCCTGACAGTAGCTTCTATGTAAATATCCTAGGTCGATGTTAGTGTCTAAAGATCTATAAGTGTCAAATCCACAATCTAATGATTGTCTCAAAATCTCCTTCCAGACTATTTTTTACATGTCCTAGATCTAGCAATGTTTTATCATTAGAACCAACTAAGTATATTACTTCTTGTCATTTCCATACATGGCTTAGTTTTACTTTATATATTTATCATATACTCAACATAATATATTTAGCTTATATCTGAGATTAACATTTAATTGGCATATTATAAATATGATCATCACCATTTTTAATTGTCATTTCTATATTCTTAACCCTATTATACCATAAAGTATAGGATAGTCACCCTTATCCAATTTAGGGTTAAACATTTGGTGAACCCAACTCATTTGATTGTAATTTTTTTAAATTCCAATATAGGCTTAAACATTTGGTGAACTCAACTCATTTGAATGTAAAATTTTCAAATTATCAAGGTTTTAAACCATCTAGGGTTTCAAATTAATGTACTTTTTCATTTCCTCCTACTATTTTGCATGCAACCCAAGTGTAGCCCTAGATTGGTAGGTGTGCCTATTGAACACATTAATCTTCCCCTCCCACCATCTAAGATGTCTCAAACCAATGAGATATCTTAGACTATGGATCATGATGATGCCCATGTTGATAATGAAAAACATACTAATAGGGTTATCATAGAAGAAGATTCTAATAAATAAAATCATGGAATAAATGAAATTGATCAAATAGACCATGATCAAGTGCATGTAATTGCATTATTTTGTGAGTGTATTTGATAAAACCCTAAAGATATTAATGAGATCATAAAAAATATACTCAAAGCAAAAATCTCCAAATCTATAGTTGAAGCATCCCTCCCTTTGAACACATTACAACACAATACAACTAGTAGGGGCATAGGTTATGTGTTTAAACCTTTATTTCCTAAAACTACTATTGTTATATCAATCATGGAATTACCAATTATTTCAACACAAATACCAGTTCCAATACCTATCACTACTCAAACTATGTTTACATACCCTTTGGTGACTACTCAAATTTATAATCTAAATCCCATTGGGTCTACATTTTAATCACTCCTTCAAGTTATAAAGACCTTGGAGGATAAGGTTTCAAAAATTGAACAAAATTATTTAAGATCCCCCCATGCTATAGATTCATAATATGTCTTGCATAACCCTATTACACTTGAGATCTATTTTAACCCTTTTCCAAATGGTTTTATTGCACCTAAGTTTCCATTTTATGATGGCAAAGGTGATCTTGAATAACATATTCATTATTTTTATACGGCATGCCTTGACTATGCCTCCATTGATAAAGTTTAGACCAAATTATTTCCAAGAAGACTCAAGGATTATGCTTTAAGATGGTTATATTATTTACCCCTCTAATCCATGAAAGCATTCAAACATCTTGTAGAACATTTTTTAGAACACTTTTGCATTAGTATTTCTTAAATGCTCAAGTTGCCAAAATCAAACAAGGAACCAATGAACCTATCAATGAATATGTCTTAAGGCACAAGATAATGATAGCTAAAATGACCAATCTTATGTAAAATAAGAGTTTTAAGACATATTCAATAAAAAATTTACATGAGTCCATTATTTTTGAAAATTTTAAATCTTTTGATGACTTATGCCATATTGTGCAAGATTGTTAAATGAAGCTTATTTCATTGAATAAGCTCAAGTATGTAGCAAACACAACAACTACATCTATGTCTAGTAAAAAATTTATAATCAAACCAAGTTATAAGGTAAAACCTCCTGAGCCTAAAAAGGAAACAACCACCATGGTTAACACATTATAATAACATCATAATCGACTTGTCTTATCCAATACACCAAGAAGATAATTCACATGTTTACTTGATTCCCTACCTTCATTACTCTCATGGTTACTAGAGTGATAGCTTATATATCTCCCTCATCTTATCAAGGTTGATATGATTCAACCTCTACCCAAAGGATATGATGTGAATTATTATTATGATTATCATTAAGGACCAGGGCATTCTACAAGAAGATGTTTTACCTTGAAGCACAAAATACAAGATCTTATCGATGGCCAAAATCTTACATTTGAGAATCCTAAAAAATAATTAAGCTCAAAACCTAATGATCACCATAAATAGAAAATATTTAATAATCCTTTATAAGACCATTATAAGTAGGAAATAGAGATCCAAATGACATATAACACACATCCTCCCCTATCACATTATGGACACTCACTAGATGGGATTATTGGTACTTACACATGACATATACCTCCTATGGTTTAGATACATTCTATTACTTTCTATGATTGTGAGATTAAGGATGATGACTCTAATCTTCCTTCTTTATTCATTTGAGTCTACCTTGATAAACACCTTATACGTAGTGTTATGATTGATAATGGTGTAAGTGAGAACATTTACACCATGACATTACTTACATACTTAGGTTATACTCATAATGATTTACATCCTTCTACTTGATCAATTAGATCATTTGATGGAACATCATAGAATGTTTTTGGTGTGATTTATATACCTTTATAGGTCGGTTCAGCACATGCAATTACTACCTTTTTAGTTGTAGTTTCCATGGGCATATTTGACATGTTATTGGGAAGAACTTGGATCCATACACTTTGAGTAGTACCCTCTATAGTGTATGGGTGTGTTAAATACATTCATGTTAATTAGGTAGTTATAGTTTCTATAATTCCATATGAACATCCTCTTGAACAAGAGAAACTTATACTAAGATAGTTAATTACCAATCCTATTAAGGAAAAATCATCGTAAAAGAGTAAGCAACATGTAATACCCTTTACTTGGTGGTTAGTACTTGAGAGACCATTATAACAGAGATATATGGTGGATTATATGAATCCCCATCTTCTATTTCACACCATATCCAAACATCTATAACACCTAAACATGTTTCTATTATTGTTATTCTAAAAAAACCACAAAACTCTCAATGATCGTTCCAATACTCCATACTCCTACTACTGCTTTATGACCACAAAGTTCTCTTTTACATATATATAGTATCGTTGATACTACTGTGATAAATATTGAACCTATATGTACTCCTCATAACAATATTATTACACTAGGTTCATGGCAGGGAGATATTTATGACCATACATTGGATTCCATCATAGGATGACCTTTCATTTTTAAAAATTCCAAAAACACCAAAAAAATCAAAAACATTCAAAAATCTAAAAACATTTTCAGCACCTACATGTTCTATTGGCTCCTTGACATATATGTGTTAGTCCTATGTTGATGGATGGCATATTTATTTACTCCTACATACACATATGTGTCACACTTATACTTGAGTGTGATACAAGAATACATAGATACATAATCTATTCTTATTTTAGATGTTGGGTCATCCTTCTATTCATGTCATGTAAGCATTAGGTTAATTTACTTCCATGATCTTGATACACATAGGTTACATCATTCTATGGTCACTCTACATTATCATGTTTGAGATTACATATGTACTTACACATGCCTTTATCCATGATTATATCTTACATAAGGTACTTGATATGCTATACACTTGACATTTTTTCCTAGCAATTGGATCCATGGGCTACTATGGCATGTTTGTGTTAGTTACTTATGTTTTACTTTATGTAATTCCTTGAGTGTCTTGTCTTACTTGTTTGAGTATTTGAATATTCTCCTTTTTTGGTGACCTTTATTCCTATGTATTCTTTCATTGATATTTGAATATGTCATTTTTTGTTGTATGGACATCTGAATTTGTCATTCTTACTTTTATGGAGATTTGACTGAGTCATGCCCCTTTAATTATGTGGTATTTGAACATGCCTCTTGTTTTTAGTCTCTTGGGACCATTAAATTTTGACTTGTTTACTAGTGTTATTGTGTGAGTAATAATTTTTTTATTGATCGTATACTATTACTATCTAGACATTCTCATGATCTTAGGCCTTCATGTGATCACTTGGTTCTATGCACTTCAATGCTATATATACCTAGACATGTTTCTCTATATGTTATATGGTTACATTCATGGATTATAAAATTGTCTTATCCTTTTGAGGTGAGGTAACTACCAATTCCTATATTTCCCTCATCTTAGAGGGGGGGCATAATAGTGGGGGTATGTCATAGAGGCATGTTTTCCACACTCATTTAGTACATGGTACATATATCAATTTTTAGATTCATTGGGGGCACATCATATGGGCATGGCTTTCACACATTCACAATTGTTAGATTTATTGGAGGCATGATTTCAAAGCATGTTATCCACATCTATTCATTATTCAACATCTCTAGATTATAGTGGTGGCATGTTTTGGAAACATGTTCTCCATATTGGTATTTATTTCAATTTTCAATATTTCTCCATATACAGTGGGAGAATGGTTTTCATGAATTTTCTTTACACACATTTTTTGAATTGAACAAAGCACATGGTTATATATTTCAAAACCAAATAGTTTTAGATTCTAAAACTCTTTTATGGATTGTTACCACATCACATAGTTTTTCATATTGATACCCTACAAACTTTTATGGACATTATTGAGTCAATATACCATAGTAGTTGGTTCATTTTTTGGTATGGTTGAGATGATTAAATCACTCAATCTTCCCAAGTTTCTAGGTTGGACTTGATTTTATCATCCAACCTCACCAATTTATAATTATCATTTGATTTCATGGTTGATCTAATCTCAACTTCTAGGTGGAAACTCACTTTTGTTCCAAAGTTGGGGGCATGTGCCTTCCAATGTCTCTCTTTTTATCTCTCTATCTCCTTAGATATATGTGTTTTAAGATTTATGTATATGTGTCCTAATCTTAGTTTTTAAGTTTTATAATGATACATATTTTTCAAATCAACTTTATAGTAAATAAGGTGGTTATATCGACACACGGGTGTACTCCTAAACTTTTCTCTTTTAATTTCATTCTATTTCAAGTATTATCAATTCTAGATTATATGCACTGATTATACACTATAACATGTTCTTGGTTTCAGGTCAGTCACTAAAAAACACTCAAGTTGGGCACATATAAAGACAAGGTATGTTCTACACACATAGGTATGGATTCATTTCCTTTAAACTAACAATTTCATTACTAGATTAAAGGGGGGAAATTTAGATGATATTTATGTATTATATATCACCTCAATCTTTTAACTTGGCAAATTTAGACCTTGGTGGTTCTTCTCAGTTATAGACCTTACCCACTTCCAAAAGTCTCACATCTACTCTATCTTGTGCCCCTTGGCCTATTTATTAGTTTGACTAGTCTTATGTTGATGACCTAAGCCTTCTAGATTTTCTAGAATGCTTAAAATGTACTTATCTTCCATCTTTACAAGTTCTAAACCTACCTACTTTCTTACTCCATGGAAATTAAAATTTAGGATAGACACTAATGTCAACATTATTATCCTGACCCAACATAGTTGTTTAATGCCCTAAAGTCATCCAATTTACAAATGAAATACACCTTAATAGTCATCCTAAGTGCTTTAATGCAAGTTATTACTCTAAATAGATTAATATAAATATAAGATCAACCCTCATTCATTCCTCACCTAACAAAAATACTAAAGAGACCAACATAACTTATCAAAAACACTCTATCAAGCATTCAATTAAACAAAACTTCCCTATTTCTATAAAATTTATAGGTAAAACACATCTATAAGTCTAAAATACTAAATAAATAACCCAAGATCTTAATATTTTAAGTTAAAATATAGGTCATTATTATACTCACTTATCACACATTGCATTATTCACACATAAGAAAACACGTAGGGGGTAAATACATTAGTTTGAGTCCCTCTTCAGAGTATTGGTTATGTAGGAAGTTCCCTCTAATATCAAGGTCTTTGGGTTTTGCTCAAAACTATGTGCCTACTAACCCATTTTCTGCAAGGTCACTATGAAGATGAAGAACTAGAGTTTCTCAAATTCATGAGGAGAGATAGTCCATGAGCCATATCTGAATGCACCATAGCAAATGTGAAGACAAACCAAGAAACATCCAAGTGGTTGAATCCTTTTCTAATAGATATTTCATATAAAACACTTAAAATGAATCCAGATAATAACATTGATGTAACCATCCTTAGGTCGATGTTAGTAACTAGAGTGCAAGAAATATCATATCCATAATCTGATGACTATCTTCGAATCTCCTTCTAAACTATTTTCTACCTATTTTAGATCTAGCACTATGTTAACATCAGAACCAAGTATATGACTTTTTGTCATTTCCATACATAGCTTAGTTGTACTTTCTATATTTATACTATACTCAGCATAATAAATTTAATGTATGCTTGTATCTAAATTTAGCATTTGATTGGTCTATTGTAGATCTGATCATCACCCTTGTTAATTATAATTTCTATATATTTTAACCCTATTACACCATAAAGGATATGATAATCCCCTTTATCCAATTTATAGTTAAACATTCCCCAAGATCACTATGAAGATGAATATCTAGGGTTTTACAATTTCATGACTGATAGTCCATGACTTAGATATGAATGCACCACAGTAAAGGTGAAAACAAACTTAGAATCATATAGGTGGTTGTATCCTTTTCTGATAGGTATTCCATATAGGACACCTATGTTAGGTTTAAACAATAGTGTCGATGTAAATATCCAAGGCTAATGCTAGTGTATGTGGTTCTAGAGGTACTTAATCTAGAATTTGGTGATTGATTTAGAACCCTCTTCCCATCTAATTTTTACCTATTTCAAATATATAAATATGTCAATATGAGAACCAACTAAGCACATTACTTCTTTGTCATTTCCATACCTAGCATAGTTTTACTTACTATTTTTATCCTATCTCAATTTAATGAATTCAACATATATTATATTAGAGTTCAAAATCTAAATAACTTGCTATATAAATAGTTTATGAACCTTATACCTTAATTTATCTCTATCCCCTTTAACCCTATATAACCCCAATATATATCTTTTCAGGCTTAAACATATGGTGAACTCAATTTGTGTGAATTCAAACATTTATGATTATTAAGGTTTTTAGTCAATTAGGGTTTCAAATTGATGTATTTTTTCATCCCCTACTTATATTATTTTTCATGTAACCTAGGCGTAACCTTGTATTTAGAGGTGTGCCTATTGAACACATTAAGTTTCCTCTTTTTTGTCTAAAATGTCTACATCCATTGAGGAACATAATCTTATGGATCATGATGATACCAATGTTGAGAATGAAAAACATAATGATGAGGTTAGCATGGTAGAAGATTGTAATAATGATAACCATGATTTTAATGAAACTAATGAACATGAATAAATAGACCATGAACAAGTGCAATCAATTTCATTATTTTTTGAATGTATTCATCAAAACCCTAAAGATCTTGATGACATCCTCAAAATTATATTGGAAATAAAAAATTTAAAAGTTACAGTTGAAACATCCCTTCCCTTCAACACATTACCACTTAATACTTCTAATGGGGGCATGGGTTATGTGTTTAAATTTGTTTCCTGAAAATCAAAATACTATTGCTACATCTACCATGGAATTACCAATTGTTTCAACATAACATCCCCTTTGGTGACTACTCAACTTGTTAATCTGAATCCTAATGGATCTACAGTTTAAACACTCCTTCAAGCTATAAAGGCTTTAAAGTACAAGGTTACAAACATTAAATAAAACACTTTAAAATCTCTTCATGTTATTGATTCACAATATGTGTTATATAACACTGTTGCACTTGAGATATACTTTCACCCTTTTCCAATTGGTTTTATTACACCTAAGTTTCCATTTTATGATGGTAAGGGTGATCTTGAACAACATATTCAATATTTTTATGTGGCATGCCTTGACTATGCCTCCAATGATAAAATTTTGACCAAATTATTTCCAAGAAGCCTCAAGGACTATGATTTGAGGTGGTTTGATGATTTACCTCTCTAATTTATGAAATCATTCAAACATCTTGTAGATTAATTTTTCTCACACTTTTCCATTAATATTTCTAAAAAGGTTTCCTATGCTCAAATTTTCAAATCAAATAATGAATGAATGAACCTATCAATGAATATGTCTCGAGATATAAGACAATATTGGCTAAAATAACCAATCCTATGGTAGCTAAGGAGTTGTAAGACATATTCAAGAAAAGTTGACTTACTCTTTTATGTTAGTCCATTATCTTTAATAAGTTTAAATATTTTAATGGCTTATGCCATGTTGTACGGGACCATGAAATGAAGCTTATTTCATTGAATAAACTCATGTATGTAGCAAACACACCAACTACATCTACATCCACTAATATGTTTACAATCAAACTAAGTTATAAGGTAAAACCTCCTAAGCCTAAAAAAGAAACAACCAATATAGTTAATGCAGTATCATAACAACCTAATTAACTTATATTATTCAATGAACCAAGGATATAGTTCTCACATTTACTTGAGTATTTAGATTCATTTCTCCCATCATTAACATAGTGTCAAATTATATCTCTCCATCATCCTATAGAGGTTGATATGATCAGACCTCTATCGAAAGGATATGATGTGAATACTTATGTTATTATCATCAAGGACCAAGGCATTCTATGAACATATGATTTATCTTAAAGCATAATATCTAAGACCTTATCAATGACCAAAATATTTCATTCGATGATCCTCCCAAGGAATCAGGTTCATAACCTGGTGATCACCAAAAATAGAAAATATTTAATAATCCTTAGAAAGATCACTCTAAGAAGGAACCAGAAGTGCAAATAGCACATAACACACATCCTCCTCCATCAAATTATGGGCACCCATTAAATGTGATTATTGGTACCTACATGTGACATACACCTCTTATAGTTCAGAGACCCTCTATTTTTTTATGACAATGAGATTAAGGATGATGATTTTGATCTTCATTCTTTATTCATTCGATCATACCTTGATAAACACATTATACACATTTTTATGATTGGTAATGGTGCAAGAAATAATATTTTCACCATGACATTACTTATGCACCTGGGTTATACTCATCATGATTTTTATCCTTATAATAGAGTAGTTAGATCATTCGATGCGACCTCCTAAAAGGTTCTTGGTAAAATTGACCTACCTTTATAGTTTAGTCTCACACTTTAGTTATACATTTCATTGGAATATTTTATATGTTATTATGAAGACCTTGAATCTATACACTATGATCAATAATTTCTAAAATTCATGGGTGTGTTAGATACACTCATATCAATCAGGTAATTATAGTTTTCATAATCCCATATGAGTATCCTCTTAAACAAGAAAAAATTATACCCAAGTAGATAAATATCAAACCTAATAAGGTTAATCCATAGTAAAAGGGTAAGAAACAAGTAATCCCCTTTATTAGATAGCTAGTACTTGAGAGATAATTACATCAGAGACATATAGTGGATTCTACAGAATCCCCATCTTCTATTATGCACCATATTAAGAAATTCAGAGTACCTAAACATGTTTATACTATTATTATTCTAAATAAATCACAAATCACACTAAAATGGGTCCCATGAACCCCTAATAATCATATTATCCTTTCATGACCATAGATTCCTATTATACATACACATAGCATCATACATATTATGGTGATAGATATTGCACCTATATAGGCTCTTTGACAATGTCACTAGCTTATTACACCAGGTTCATAGATGTGATATATTTATGATAACCTTTTATATGGGATTATAGGATAGTCTTTCCCTTTCACATTCTAAAAATACCACAAAAAATTAAAATAAAAAATATTCAAAAATCCAAAAATAATTTTGGCACCTACATATTCTATTAGCTCTTTGGCATCCATGTGTTAGTTACATGTTGATATATGGCATATCAGTTACTTATAATATAATTAAATTACATATATTATTCATTATAATAGAATAATATATCACAAAATTAATAATATAATAATCAGATCCACAACAACAATTAGCAAAAGAGCAGAATATTTGAATATTATGATTAAGCCATTTTAAGGGGGAAACCTCCACAACAATGAAATGAAAAAATAATTTGTAATATCATGATAAAATACTAACCACTACCTCATATATATACTTTACTTATCCATGATTATTCCATAGGCCAACCATACTAAGAACATTGAGAAATGTAATAAGATAATATGAAGGTATATAAGCCATAAGTCAGCCACACATATCCCTAGATGTAATATAGGTAAATGGCATATCATACCCCTGCCCTTAAAAATAAAATTATCCTAAAATTTGAGTCAAAATAAGATGTTTTTATAGTAATACTTCATCCTCCCATGTTGCATCTTCAAAATGTAGGTTCTTCCATTTGATCAAATACTCATTAATCACTTTGGTCCATAGTTACTTGGTGCATGTGTGAAGGATATATTTAGGCTCTAGAATAACTTAGCCTTATTCATCTAATTCAATTAACTCAATCTGAGTGGAAAATCTATATACAATTACCTTCTTTAGGCAAAAAACATGGAATACTAGATTTATTTGAGTGGAAGGGGGTAATTACGTCTTGTAGGCCATGATACTAATTTTATACAAGATATAATAAGGGACATAATACTTAGGGGATAAATTTTTATCATTTTTATATTAATTCAAAGACATATGCCTATATGGTTATAAACACATAAATACCCAATCACCTATGTCAAAATGCCTCTCACTCTAGTATTGATTTGCTTATTGCTTCATTCCATTTTGTGTCATTGATAAATTTTCTTAAAAACTAATGAGTACCCATGTTGATGGAGAATGTGTTCCTCAACATCTCAAACATTGGGATTCACCATTAAGACTAAAGTGATGGATGGGGGGTCATACCCATACAATGCCACAAAGGAGAAATTTTGGAATAAGTATGAAAAGAAGTGTTATACCACCTTTTAGTAAGTGGTAGCTAATGAACCCATCTATCTTGTTTGTCAAAAACAAAACAGTGAAGATACCCTTCTATAAAAAATTTGATTACCTTTATTTATCCATTAGAGTGAGGATGATAAGATGAGCTATGAGCCAATTGGGTGCCCAAACATGCAAATAATTTAATCCAAATATTACTAGTAAATATGGGATCTCAATCACTTATAGTGAATTTTGGCTTACCATGTAATTTATGAATTATATTGAGAAAAATAGAAGCTATCATACCAGAAACAAATATTTATGATAAGGGAAAAAATGAGCATACATGGTGATTTGATCCACAACTACCATGATGACTTTTTTACCCTCAGACCATGGTAACCCAATAATTAAATCCATGGAAGCTCCTCCCAACTTTGGCTAGGGATGGATAAAGGCTAAAAAAGACCTAGGGTATGAATGGTTTCACCTTTGTTATATTGACATACTATGCATTTAGCTACATATTTTTGGGCATCCCCCTTGAGTCTTTCTGAAAAAAAATCTTGCTTGATACTATGATCTATTTTCAAAAATTCTAAGTGACCTCCCAGTGGAAATGAATGAAGTTCTTAAAGGATTTTATATTTGAGGAGAGAAAGCTTACAGAGGTATAATCTATCTTTATACCATAATGTGTTCCCCTTCCATGTAAATTTTTTATCTCTCATAGAACCCTATTGAATATTTTTAATTAAATCATGGGTAGCACTGCCATTCTCTCATTATGATTTTGCTTCCTCTATCCAATATACCTACCAAATTGTCATTGCACATAAAAATGCCTCAACTAATTCATCCTTAAGGGATAGTGCATATGCCACCACATTTTATTTTCCTTTATTATATACTATTTTAAAATCATAACCTAACATTTTAGTCACCCATTTTTGTTGTTCAAGTGATGACCCATCAGATAAGGTCTCCTCTGCTTGATTGCATGTAAAATATCCATCATCTCTTTCTCATAGATTGGTTTGAGCCTATTTTTTTCCTTTAGTTGGTGAATTTAAAATGATATTATTCTACTTTATTGCATGAGTATATCTCCCATGCCATATCATGATGCATCACACTTCACAATAAAAGTTTTTAAAAACCAAGAGTAACCAAAACTGGAGTTGTGCACATAACCATTTTCAACTAATCAAATGCCTTAGTAGCTGAATCAATCCATTGGAATGAGTATTTTTTCAACAAAGACGTGAGATGGGATATAATTCTTCCATAAGTTTTTATAAACCTATGATAGTAACTAGTTAACCCTATAAATCCTTGGAGTTTCTTTAGGGTCTTGAGAATTTACCACTCCATCATCACTTAGATTTTTTTAGGATCAAATTTCACTCCATTTGAAATAATATGACCCAATTAATCCACATTTTGGACACCAAAAACACATTTGTAATGTTTGGCATAAATTTGGTGTTGTTTTAAAATTGAGATTATTTATTTCACATGCTTCAAATGGGCTTCCTAATTTTTTTTTTACATGAGGATATCATCAAAAAACACCAATACAACTTTCTAAAAAATGGCGTAAAAATAGTATTCATCAAACTATAAAATATATATGGTGTATTTGTGAAGCTAAAAGGCATGACCATAAATTCATAATGGCCTTTATGAGTTCTAAAATTTGTTTTAGGTGTGTCCTCATTATGGATTATAATTTGATGATACCCAAAGTGAAGATCTAAATTGGTAAAATAAATACCACCATGCAATTAATCTATAAAATCATAAATTAATAAAAAGGAAACTTATCTTTGATGGTGTACTTGTTGAGTTAAATGTAGTCTGGGTACATCCTCTAAGTGTCATCCTTCTTTTACCTCATGACCATAGGGGAGGAATATTCACTTTGACTGTGTTAAATGATTCCTACCTCTAACATCTCTTGTACTATCTTTTCAATTTCACTCTTCTAGGTATGGGGATACATGTAAGGTATGATGTTATGTTATGTAATTCTTATAATGATCCTAATGGCATGATCATGTGCATAGATTTGAGGAAATCCTTTTGGCATGTCATCAAAAATAACATAATGTCCATCCAACACTCTTTGTAAATTAGGATGTGTAGACTCCTTAGTTGGTTGAACCTCTACAGAAAATAGATTTTCCACAAATCCCTTAGTACCTTTTTTGAGAATATTCATTATTGTTAGGTTGTGGAGCTAAAAGCTTCACCAGGATGCAAACAGGAGGAGTTAAGGAGGTTGCAGAGTGTTTGTTGAGTGTTACAGTCACCAGCATCAGTTAGGCCAATCGATGTCGACAAGGTAAAGACAGAAGGCAACCAACATCGGTCAGAAGTCGGCCAGCATTGGCACCTCCCAGGTAGATAGGGACCGACGTCGGTCACCTGTGTGGTTTGAACTATGAATGTTACGGGAAGTTAGCTAACGAACCAAGTGTTTGCATGTCAAGAGCCAAATTTAGACTAGAAGCTGCGGATCTAATTATTTTAATTAGGTGTCTAATTATTGTTTGCAATCTATTTAAGAGACTCATTGGTTGTATTGTAAACTTGTGTTAGAGAGTAAGAGAACAAAATAAGCTCCTTCAAAGAGAGGAGAGCAACGGTGTGTTCCTCCTAGTGCCACAGTACCAAGTGTGGGTGCTGGTTTGGAGAATCAGAAGGGTTCTTCGTATATGTATGATCTTGGTCAGCAGGTGTGCATGGCTTCTTTTGGAGATCTACAATGGTGAGTAAGGTCTAGTGATTTGCAGGTAGTAGCAGAGAGCAGGTGATCTACTTGGAGTACGATTGTGTACTTGGTGTACTGGCAGAATTGTTTATGACTGGTGGAGGTGAACATCAATTCTATATTGGAGTTGATTGTTGGGACCGAGAGAGAGAGGGAAGAAGGTCTTGAGGTGTGGCGAGCCTTTGAGGTGGAAGAAGAAGTGGCATCTTCTTTATTGTATTTTCTTATGAGTGATTATTAATACAATTGTGTATTATCTCTCATATTTCTGTGTTGTTTCATATTTCTAGTTACTTATCCATTCTGGTTAAATTCCGTGTTTAGTTGCTAATACAAGAGGTAATCATATGTGCTCTAATTGGTGGAGCAAGATCCTGACAATTATTTGATGGGAACTAACCAAATTGTGGATATTTATCCAACAATCTATGTAATTCAAAGGTTTTTCCTTCTAAATGGAACCTCATGAATAGTTTCTATAATTTCATCTCAATCATGCTCAAAGTGGTGAGCCAATGCACTCCCAAAACAATGTCAACTCCTTCCATGGAAAATATAAGCATAGGGGAGTCTAACAATTAGTCTCCCATAGTAATCTTAATATTATGGCATTTTCTTGAATAGTTGACTATACCACCATCTATAATCATGACCTAAAATTATAGATATGGATAAATGAAAAAATTCAAACAAGTAGTTAACTTATTATTATTGAAGTTATGCGTACTCCCAGAGTTAATCAACATAGTCACCTTTTATTTCTTTAGGAACCCTACCACCTTAAGAGTTTAAGAAGTACTAATTTCTAAAAGTGTATGATAGGAAATAATAGGTTGAGAATATTTAGATTCATCCTTGGGTTCTTCCAAACCTACACCTAAAAGCTCATCATCTTCTTCCTCCTCATTAGGACCTTCAATGTAAAACAACTTTTTTTCATTGTATCGATGTCCTTTACTCCATTTTCTATCATAACCAAACACAAACCTTTTACATGATTTTCTTCTATTTGTTGAGGGGTCAATCTGGTAGGCTATAGAAATGATGGTTTTAGGAAAGTGCATTCATGGACATTAGTGAAAGGTCTTCATCGAATCAATTATTTTTCCTCGGCCATGTGTTCCCTTATTATGGTTTTAGATACATTATTGGGATGAAACATGTGAACCTCCAATTGGATATTATCTTTGAGTCCACCTAAAAATAGGTCAATTAGATTTTCCTTAGTGATTCCATCATACATAAGGAGATATTCTAAAATTGATGAATGTAATCCTTTATAGTCTTAGTTTGGTGTAGTTTGGATATATATCTGAAGTATATTTTAGAGACATTATTGTGATAGTGGAGCTATAATTCCTCAGAAAATATTAACCATGAAACTAAGACACCCTTATTTTTATTTTGAGAACACAACAAGTAATACCAAATGAACTATTTATATTCTAGATATAGAGAATCGATATGAACAAGGAGTCTGATGTAGATCAAATAATTTTTTAATTTAAGTAAGCCATGTGAGCAGATCCTTACCATCAAACTTGCACAAGTCCACTTTTGGCAACATCAACTTCAAGCATGGATTGTTGTATAATTATTTGGATTGGGAGACCAAAACTAAAGTGGTAGAGAGTTATTTTATAAAGTTTGAGCTACAAGGTTGGTCAATTACCCAATTAGTTTTTGTAATTTATCGTTCAAGCCATTCAGCTCCCCTTTCATCCCCATGACTTCCCTTTGAACCACATGGAGATCTTATTTCCATACCATGCTGTGTAACTCTAATTGAAGGTGTTGAACCATCATTAAAATACTCAGATATGAATTTTTGGAGTCCATGTCATCTTGATGAGGAGTTTAAGTTTTTTTCCCTTTCCTACATGTATAAACCCTTACCACTCGACCATCAACCTCCATCATTATTTTATATATACAGACAAGATCCTGATGAAGTCTATTTAATTTGATATCGGAACCACTAGCCTAAAATCTAATAACATGGAAAAGGATATCTAACCTAATATATATTTATGAACCATTTTCTAAGCATATAATTTGTGTGGTCTTGTTATTATTTGATTCCTTTCTAAGAGCACAAAAGTCATTTTGATATTTTATGACAAGGTATTTTTTAGCTCATTAGTCTTGGATACCCAAACATATTCACAGTCTTAGAAAATTATTGTTGAAGATTGGAATAATTCTCAGATGCTACAAATGAATAAGGATTCAAGATCCTTAATGAGGCAGAAGAGGAAGGATAGTTCAATATGGATTCTCAAAACCCAGTGAAAAGGAGTTTAAAACCAAAAGTTCTAAAGTACCAATGATAATTGTTACTAAATAAAGTCTTCTAGTTACTCTTATTAATTTTAATCCTGTTGATATTAAACAATCTAGTGTGTACAAAAAGGCTCAATTGAATTCTAAGGGCAAAATTTTATTGGGAAAAATATTGTATAAAACTACATATAAGTCATTTATAAATCACCATGTTAAAACCATTGAGATCACCTTAGAATATAATCCAAAAAAAATTATGAGAACAATTGAATTCTTGTCCTTCTTAGTTCTAAAATTGAATATATCAAAAGCTATGAAGATGTACAATTTATCCATTTTGTCTTGATACATGTCAATATTAAACCCTTATTTCTAGCCAATATTAATCATATCCATTATATTATGATCTGTGATAGATGTCAAATAAATTTTTATCATGTTTTCTAGTTATCCAATCTTTCACATTTAAATGATGGACATGTCTATTATGAATTTTGTCTAATTTTTTTAGTTAGTGTAAGAGAAAAAAGGTGTATAAAGTAAAAGCTGGAAGTTTATATTGTTGGGGTTTATTTTATTCTATATATGGTCTTGAAATGTTAATCCCATTTCAATATGCTAGTCTTAATATTTAGGTTCTATATTACATGAGAAATACAATCCACCCTATAATTATAGAAAGTCTTCCATATGCTTACAGACTAAGTGGTATAGTTTAGTGGTAGAAGGGTCTGATTAACTCTATTCTTATACCCATAGAATCAAAACTCAATTGGTTAAATTATGGCATACCTAAAGATAAACATCACAATAAATCTATTCATTTTTTTAAGGAATTAAAATACACATCTTGCCTAGGATCTCATCTCATAATATTTATTCCAAGCATAAATAATCTCCTAGACATAGTTTCTCTAGTTAGTCTAGCAAAAGTACCCAAAAAAGGTAATTTAGTTGTTGATCTAGAAGCTGAACAGATTAACCAAGGGGATGGCAAGTTCTCATATTTATCCATGTCTACATTACCTAGAGATAAAACCCTAGAATTTTATCAGGAAGATGATCTTACATTTTATATAAGTGGAAGATGAACTCCACTAAAAGGATATCACAAATCTAAAGAAGGAGAAGTATATTAATTTTATTATGATTTTCATCCCAATCGAGTTGAAGACAAAGAGCCATCAAATGAATTCAAACATAGAAATTATGTTTCTAGATTTAATTCTCATTTCTAGGAGAATTTTGATGATCTCTATTGAGATGTATAGAGAATTAGATCATCTATGGATGATGTTCATAATGTTAGTAATTTTATGTCTTATCTTAGAAATTTAGTCCAAGTTGTATATGATCATGTAGATAAATGCTTGAATATTATGCATTCCTCTATTGATAAGATTGATAGTATTCAAAGATCTATAAATAATATGTCAAGGGTTGTACATAATATTGATAACAAATTTGAACAGGTTGTCCAAAGTATTTCTTGGTTAGAAAAGGAAGAAAAAAGAAAAAATGAAACACCATTAGCTTTACCTTCAACCTCTAATAGTGGATCGAAAAAGATACATTTAGGTCCTAGGTTACATGTTGCCTTGGTTGAAAAACATCAAGATAAACATAGTAAACTTGAAAAAAATAAATACAAACAATCCAAATCCTTGATGCAAAGAGGTTATGTTCTTATTTAGTGATGGTATTTAAATATTGATGATCTTCTTGATCCATGTCATGAAATTACTATTTGGTGTAATTAATTCAAATCCATCACTATTGTTGGTGGAATGGATGAAGTTATTGTTTTGAGTCTTACTACAAGATATTTTTAGGGAATTTTTAGAGCCTAATGGGATCAATTAGGTGAGACATTAAAAAATACCTAGGTATTTCTTCAAGTTGAACCTATGAAATCTTCATACAGCTTATTTCTTGCTAAATTTGTTCGTCCACATCCAAATAAAAATACTAAAGAAGTTAAATGGCTAATGAGAATGAAGCTCTATGGTTTATCATAGTTTGAATATTATGCTAATTAATTTAGAAATCTTGTCTATTCTTCCAAATGTGCCCATTCTGATGATGTAAAAATACATATCTTAAATTCTTTCCCATATAATATTGCAAATAATGTCTTTGCTTACTTACAACTTAAAAATCTTATTATTGATACTTTTTCTTTGGTATATATTATTGAGTCTTCGCATAACCAAGTTTTAGCTCTTATATCTGATACTAAAGCTATTACTAAACTTGGAAAATACCAAGCCAGTCACCTCATACCTAAATTTATTAAAAATATTCCTTATGGATGTAAGCAATATGTCCATAAACCTAAGTGCCAACTACAATGCAAATGTCTTACTTTATACAAATTTTATTTTCCTCACCATTGTATGCCTACACCTAAGCATAAATATCCACATCATTATTGTTTTCCTCATCTTCAATATAATAAGATCATTTATTATATTTTTCACCAACCTAGACATAAAACCCTTGATTATAAATGCAAAAATCTTATCATCAAAGTTGTTTACTCCTATAACATAGTAGCGTCATGGGATGTAGTTGATGAAAATGAAGATTTATATGACTAGGATGAAATTTATGAGCTGATAAGTGAGGAAGTTAAGGAAGAAGAAGATGATGATGAACAATAGTATCAGCTTGATGAACTAGATGATTTGGTTGATGATTTAGAAAATTAGTGTCCTAATTTTATGCAAAGACCTTGAACTCCCTCTAGTGAAGTAAGTTCTATGAATCCCTGAGGAAGAGGAATAAATCATTATAGACCTCCTATATTATAACAAAGAAAAAGAAAAACTCATTATCCAGGTTGAGTTCAAAAACCTTCAAATTCTAGTAGACCTATTATAGTTCATCCATAAATTCTATTACCATTATCTTTTCCCAAAAAATTTAGAACTATTGACCAATGGATGAAAGATAAGTTTAGCTTCTTACTCCCTGATGAAGTTATGATAGTAAGATTTGCACCTAAATGAGATGAGGATATCCTTATTTATGAATATCCTTAAATATAAGAAGAGAATAATAAATTTATGATGTATAAGTTTAATCCATCTATTGGGAACTTATTTAGTATAGAATGCGTTGGGGAGAAGAGTTAGATTAGGAGGAAGGTCTTCACCCTACCAAAAAATGTCTAGCCTATTCAGACCCAACTAAATATAGATTGGTATGCTCAGAAACATATATACTAATATAACCAAATCCTATATATATAGCTTAATTGATAAATTATAGGTATGTATAATTTATCTCAATCTAGATAAATGATAAACAATTTGATGCTCAAGTTGACATTGGTGATTCACTTTCATTTTGTTAAATATCTGTATTGAATGACTGGGAATAATTAGATGAGAAAAATAGCTACAATTACTTATATATTCAAGTAAATAGGTTTAATTTTAATAAGTATAAACACCAAGTACCCATGATTATATAGGGTAGGACTTTTTATTGTGATTTATTTTCTCATGATTAATTACCAATAGACTGTCTACTAAGAGGAGCATTTATAGATTAGTATTCACCATATGGTAGTACACTAAAAAGTGTTGTATTTATTATTAATGGAGAAATAATCCAAGCCCCCAAATTAGTCAATGCTATAAATTAATATCCCAGTAATACAACTCTTAGTCAAACACCACACAATCATGTCCTAGATGAAATTGAGAAAATAGGATAGAAAATAAAAGAAGATATATGTTCCAATGACCCTCAAAATTTTTGGAAAAAATTAATGCCTACCATAGAAATTAACATGGTAGAAGGAAAGAAAATAAAGATAAGAAAAAAGTATCCCTATCCCTACACAAGACTATCAA
This sequence comes from Torreya grandis, assembly GCA_037957365.1. Lineage (NCBI taxonomy): Eukaryota > Viridiplantae > Streptophyta > Pinopsida > Cupressales > Taxaceae > Torreya > Torreya grandis. The sequence goes on along the minus strand of JARHVA010001799.1, from coordinate 1,265,552 downwards.
GATATGGAAAGAGCTATTAAGGAACTACTAGATGCTGGTTTGATGGAGCCTAATGCATCTCCCTATTGTTGCTATGCATTTATGGTCAATAAACATTTAGAGAAAAAATGGGTAAAAATAAAATGGTAATAAATTATAAGATATTAAATGCCATTACTTTATCATATCTATATCCTATTTTTGATAAGTCTTATTTACTTCAAAATGTTGTCAATTGTAAATACTTTTCCTAGTTTGATTTCAAATAAAATTTCTATTAGATAAGAGTAAAAGAGGAAGATCAACCAAAAACAACATTAAGTTGTATGTTAGGCCATTTCCTATGGAAATTAATGCATTTTGATCTTATGAATTCACCTACATATTTTTATAGTTTTATGGACAAAATATTTACAGGTATGATAGATTGATGTTGTGTATATATTGATGACATCATGATTTTTAGTCAAATACTTGAAGATCATTTGCAACATTTGAAGAAATTATATGACATTGTTGTGAATATTGGAATTGTGATTTTCGAAACTAAAATATAGTTGTGTGAAACTAATATTGAATTCATTGGTATGGAAGTAAAGAATAGTAAACTCAAAGTACACAATCATATCGAGGATAAGATTATTGAGTTCTTAGATCAATTAGATAGGAAGCAATTACAATAATTCTTAAGAATTCTCAATTATGTAAATAGTTTTTATGAAGATAATAGTGTATATAGACATTGCTTAAAATAATTAATAATAAGAATCATAAGTATAATTGGATTGATGAACATAGCAAAACAGTCCAAAAATTTAAATAGAAGATAGCTAATCTTTTAGAACTACATGTGCCTCAAATAGAATATTATGTATTATATACTGATGCTTCAGATGTTGCTTGGGGAAGAATCATTTGTTGCATAGAAAATGGAAAACAATATGTCTGTGAATATGCCAATGGCATATTTTTAGATGATGTGAAAAAATGGATTTCTTAGGAGTTTTAAAACCCTAAAAAAAGTGTATCGCTAGATGATACCATTGTGATCACCTCACCAAGATGAATCTAATGAATGATAATGTGCACAAGGGTGAAAATAATTAACCCAAAAAAGTGTGCTAGTAGAATATAATATTACAATCATATCATAGAGATGAATCCAATGAATGCTATTGACATATGGATGACATATCATTTACTCCTATTGATTAAATTACTTAGATGATTCACAACAATAGAATAATATATCATATAATTAAGAACATAATAAGTAGATCCACAACAACAATTGACAAAAGAGAAAAATACTTAAGTATTATGACTGAGCCACTTTGAGGGGGTAACCTCCACAATAATGTAATGAGAAAAAAATCCATAATATGATGATAAAATATTAACCAATACCTCTTATATATACTCTAATTATACATGTTAATTCCATAGGCTGACCATACTAAGAACATTAAGAAATGGAATAAGATAATATGAAGGTATTTTTGGTGATTATAGGCTGTACCCTAGCTAAAATTAGAAGTGATCAAGTCCTACTCTCAAACCTAGTCCAACATGAGAATGATCCTAGGTTATGGGTTACCTTATTTTGGGTCAAACTTCTAGATTTTTAATGAGGTTTACTCCTCAGATATGACAATGTATTTATTCTCTTAAATTTATACTTATACCAAGGAAAAGGGAAAGAGAAGAAAGCTAAAAGGAACAAAACCTAATCTAAATGGTGATGTACCAAATGCTCAATGATCCACTCTCATCTTAGACACTTTCATGACTACTAATAAATGTAGTGGGGACAAGGGTCGATCAGATTCTATAATAGAGTTCCAAAAATGAGTATTTTATATGAATTTTGAAAGAGACCTAGATGCCCAACCTATCATTCACACCTTTTTGACTATAAACCCAAGTCAAAACACTCTTTGACAAACACACCTTCTAACCCACCTTGACCAAACTTAACCCTTTGACCTTCGACCCTAAACTATTAATGGTCAACTTAACCATCAATGGTCACTCTAACCACTGACAATCAACACTCTGACCATTGATGGTCAACACCTAAAATTACCAACTCTAATTGCGTGCATATAATATGGAAAACTTTAATCTAGATAGCCACCTTATCTATTATCTAACACATCATGAACATCAAAATCATCAACGAAACCTCATATGCAACCTTCTACTTCCATCTCTCTTTTCCTATAAAAGGAGAGTAGGACCAAGAAATGGATTCATGATCTATGATATTTTGGGGCTTCATGATCATTGATATTTTTGGATAAGGCTTCTTCATCAGGATTATCTTTTACAGGTCTTCTTTTTAGCCAACCAGCCATCCTAACAAAAACCTAACACTCTACCAAAATTGCTTTGCAACATAGACCTGAGGTGCTATCAAAATCACTCCATGCTTCACCAACATCTTCCACCAACTTTAACATGAGATAAGTATTTATTTTCTTTTATTCATTTACCTTTCTCCTATTTCTAACCTATACCTCTAACCTCTTGAATAATTAACTAACCCCCAATATCCTATTATACATATCTTACATTTGCCCTCTGAGCTCTAACATGCAAATTAACCTTTACATAAACCAGACTTATCAATATTAATCATCGATGGTCACCCTGACCACTGACAATCGATAGTCACCCTAACCATCAATGGTTAATTGTCAAATTTCTATTAGTCACCCAACTATTGACAATTAATCTAGCCACCAATGGTTACCCTAACAATAGATGGTCACTATGTGAACCCTTTTGACCAAAAACTAGTAAGCATCAATTGACCCTAAACCTCAACTAAAACCCTATTTTCTTGACATCTATCACCTCACAAATTAGGAACAACAACCTGACCTTAACCTAAACCTACCCTTTTATAGTTTAGCATTTGCCTTAATGTTATCTTGTTAGAACTAGCATTTATTTTGAAAAGTATTTACTTTCTTTTGATTAAGTAATTTCTCTTATGTTATGCTATCTTCCTTATCATCATATTTTATCAATATTGACTTGTCTTATAAGGTGGATTAATAACCTCCGAGGAAGTTGTGTACTTCTTGGATCTAGCTTACTAGGTAATCCATCCAACCTGCTTAACTAACCAACCCTTTTCTATTTCTCTCTTATTGCAAGTCATCTTCCCAAGCCAAAGAAGAGTATCTACAACCATCTGGATCATGGAGTGCACACCCATCTAGGTTCTACCAACCTCTACCCCTCTTTTAGTTTTACCTTTCTTCTATAATAGATTAAAAGCAAAATTCAAGTAAAACAACAAGGGCTCATCATATTTTATAACAGAGTTCTAGACATGAGTATTTTTTATGAATTTTTAAAGAGACTTACAACTTGAAGGACATGAAGAGTTAGGTCAAAGTAAGACACTATGTACTTTTGACATTTCAAAAGAAACTTCCCTAGCTCACACTTCACACAACCTACAAGAAACTAATAGCCTTAAATCAAGGTACTTAAAGGACCTACAGGTGATGAATAAACAACATACATTCTACAAATCAAACTTCAATAGAGTACACTTATCCTTAACTAGAATCTAAAATTGTCTTATATTGCTTCAAAAGAGTTTTACAAAGTGATTTTAGCATAGGTTTGCTATACCCAGTTGAGGGATGTAAATCAAGGGTCTAAAGCTAGTATTTATATCTAGAAAGAAGGTAAGAGAGAGAGAAGTTGGTGACGAAGGGGTCATTAATGAGCCCAATCCTACTTGGAGAAACCACTATTGCAATCCTTCTCAATATTTTGCATACATTAATGTCATTGTATCCTTTTTTGGCATGATGGAGAATGTGAATATCAAAACTAGTTGTAGGAAGCAATCCCCATCATTGAAATCCTTCTCAAGCTCCTCATCATTAATGTCATTCACTATATTATTCAATCGTGTTTGATGCTCTTCACATTACCAAGTATCTAATTGAGTTTACTCATGATGTTCTTTCTGACATTCCTTGTGTAGTCACTATTCTACCATTACTTCTACATTCTACATATAGATCTTTTATGGATGAAAACCAATATCCTTTATTTGTTTTCATATAATCATGATTGTAAATAGAGATTCATAGGCTAAGGCCTCTTGATTTTAAATGAGATGTAGAACCTATATCTATAAGCTCTTAAAAATCTTTTACAGGGGCTTTAATGGCATTAGATAGCTTTGCAAGATCTACTCTTGGTTACCTAGATCATGTTTGGTCTTACATTTATTTATTTTACCTACTTAGGGTGGTGAGATCCTTTATCCAATGTGTCTACCTTTATAGCATCTTCTGGTTTGACCTTAGTTGAATTTGATCTCTATTGAAGACCTTGGCTTTCAAATTTTAATGTCGATCATTGATTAGCTTGCTTCTGTACCATTGATATAGCTTCTATATTTATATGTGCAGCATTGATTTTGGTCTATATAAATAAATATGAGCCATATATCTTTTATCAGTTGAATGTACTTGTGACACTTGGTAGCTCATCATTTGTGTTTCATGTAAATTTTTATTATTTTCATAGAAAAAAGTTATAAAACTTGAAAGAAGGGTGAGGTTAGTATAACTTAGATTTGGTTTGTACTCCATGATTTAGATAGTTATAGATACTCCTCTTTGTCTGGGGATAAATGACCTATAGAAAAGAAATCACTAAAGAAATGGTTGATTAGTTAGATATTAAAGTGGGTTACCTAGCAAGCTAGGTCTAAAAAGCAGAAGCTTCCTTGGAGGCTATCAATCTACACTTCTAAATAATTAAGTTCTACAAATGAAAGATAAATTTCTTGCTAACAAAAGATATTGAAATCAAATATAATAAGTGTCTTGAAAAGAGATGAATTCAATTAATTATTACAATAAATTATTAGATATTAATGATAAGTGAATAAAATGTGGTTTAGAAAATAGGGTGATGTTCTATGATTAGGTAGGAAGTCATAAACTAGGATTTGGTTGGGATATAATAAGTGGAATTGACTTACTATTGGAATTGACACACAGTGACCATCAGTGGTTGGGTGAACCATTGGTGGTTAGGTAACCATCAGTGGTTGGGTGACCATCAATGGTTGAGGGAAAACAATCGATGGTTAAGTGACCATCAATGGTTACTATTAGATTTGGCTTAGGTAAGAGTAGGTCTAGTTGGGAAAGTGCCTAAGTGATTCTAAGAGATGGGTTTAGGATAGAGGTTGGTTGTGAGATAGAGAGGAATATTCAGGGTTGTTTGGTTTAAAGGTTTGGTTGGGAGAGAAATAAAATAACTAATTATTAAAAATTGATACTTAGCTTTTTTTTCATTGATATGAATAATGTTGAGGTGTGTGGTTAAAAAACTCATTTTTGGAGTCTAGATCAATTCTATTAGTGTCAATATCTTGTCTATGATTGATGAATTTTAGCACTTGTGCTCTCTATCATGCTCTCTAGAATCTCTCCTAGATTCATCAAAAGAAGACCTACAAAAGAAATTCTCATACAAGAATCTCTTATAATTATTGATTCTTTATGATGATTCTTCTCTCTCTTTCACCTCCTCCTACTCTCTTTTTATAGAAGGAAAAGAGAGGTGAAGCAATAAGTTTAAACAAGGTGTTCAATAGGTCATCTAATTTTAGTCTTAACATGCATAATTATGTGAGTGGATAAGAATAAGAAATCAAGCTAGAGTTGAGCTAGAGTTAACTTTTAAGGTGGTTAAAGGCTGACTATTATTGGTTGGGTCTAACCATCGACAGTTAGGGGTTGACCATTAGCGGTTGAAAGGATAAGGTTATAAAAGTCAATATTAGTCATTTTGACTTAGGTTTATAAGGTACTCATCAAGAAGTAGCCTCTAAGGGGTCTCAAGATGGTCTAAGGGTTAGTTCAACATCTATAACTGTAATGTATGGTTTTTTAGTGTCTACATTTTGCCCCTTTTTATTATGCATTTTGTATCAGCAATCTACAAAGTAAAAAATAGATGACACATCCAAGGTTTAGCTACCTTGAGCATGGGAGCAGGTATTCCCATCAAAATAGGATTTGATGAGGTGAAATATAATTAGGTGTGGGTTTGAAAATTAGTTAAGTGGGTGATAATGTTGGTTGGATTGGGTAGTAAGGCACAAACACATACATAGAACATGACTAAATGTGATAACACATATCGTGCATTGACTAGACTACCATAGTTGAGTTAGTTAGGTAAAAATAAGGTCATCACTAGAATGATAAATGACAAGTATATCAAGTGACCATATTTAGGTGTGGTAGTTAGGTTTTACTTGTAAACACAAGTCTCCTAGGCAATGTTAGTGTATTCTCAAGTATCCAAGGTAAGAAGTGTTCCTAAGAAGACATAATTGGGTCACTATTCAAAAGTGGCACTAGTCTAATTTGCTTAAGATGGAAATGTATTCATAGCAAGCAAAGTGACCAAGGCAATGTCATCACTAAACATATGAACTTTAGGCTAATATGACCAATATTGAGGGTACATGGTTGGTTTCTTGGTGGAGTAGATAAACTCCATGGGTATGTAGTAGTTAAGGAGGTTGGTAGAAAGTGGTTAAAAAATTTAAGTTGTAATGGTAAAAATTATAGGAGGTTGATCATTGATGGTTAGGTTTGACCATTAGCAATAGCCTAACAATCATCAGTAGTTAGATGTCAGCCCTAAAATTTCAAGGTTAAAATTTTACTGAGGATTCTATTTGCTCATTTGAACATTGCTAACATGTGGCACTTATCTCTTGATGAGTGTGAAAAAGAAGAAATAGTTGGAGGTTTTGTTAGTGATTAAGTTGAGTGTTTGTTGGGTGATTGAGGGTGATTGGGTGTTGATAGAGGTGAAGTGGTTGGAGACATTGACCTGAGAGGATGAAGAGAGGATAAGAGAGAGCACAAAGCATAGTGACAGTTTTGAGGGCACCTCCATGATGGAATTCACAAAATGAGGTAGGGGATGTAATGAAATTTGTAATGTTTATTTTTTAAATAGTTATTTGTTTGATTATGGATGGGTTAAGTATAGGGTTAGGGCTAGTGTAGGGTTAGGTTTTTATAATTGGGTGGGTGGACATTTTGGGGATGAAAGTGGTAGAGGGGGTAAAACATTGAAGGGGTAGTGTAGGTAAGGGAGGGTATAATGGTTTAAATAATATTTTAATTGATATGGTGGAAGTTTTAAAATATTAAATATGCTAAGGTTAGGGTTGTTCATCTATGGTCACCAAATAGTGAGTGTCAGTGGTCACTATCGACCATCATTAATCGATAAGAGACCATTGAGTGGCCAATGCATGGGCCATCAGTGATCGATAATCAAACCATTGATGATCAATTATTCATTGGTGATGAATCTAAAAAGAATCATCATCGATCGATACTCACCCATCAGTGGTAGATGACTAAACTATTGGTGTTTGATTATTGATCGATGATGGTTCCAAAAGGCACCATTGTCGATCAACTTTTGACCATCAATGGTCGATGAATGAGATGTAGTTTAGTGTGAAGTTAAGGTTTGGGTAAATTGAGAAAGGTTGCATTAGTTATGGGTAAAATTAATAGTTTAAGGGTGTGTCTAGAAAAGGGTTAAGGGTAAATGGGTGGGTATGTGAGTTATAATAGGTAGAGTCTAAGGTAAGTTTGTGGTGTAGTTCGATAGAAGAGGTGAACAAGTAAGGTTGGAGATAAAGGTAATAGGTAGTAGTTCATAGGCAATGTTTGATAAGATAAGTGAACTAAGGTATTAGTATGATTGTACAGGTGAGGGAGTAGATACAGATATAAGATCATGTGTCATAGTTAATAGATGAGTTCTATTAAGTGATGACAGACTAGGACCACATGTTAGTAGTGGGCTTGGATGGCATCAGGTATTATCATTGTATGCCCTAGGATGCTACTATGTTAGTGGAACTCATCAAGATATGGGATCTAACCACTAACACATTCTTGCTTCCTATCAAAGAGATGATTATCCTACCAAAGGACATTCATTAGATCATATAGTTACTACTATGAGGTGAGCCTATAGAGCACATCAATGGTGAGGAGTGAGTCTAACTCATGGGTGTGTTGTATGGTTATGATGTGGTGCATGTAAGGTGGTATGATAGAGGCCTATATTATGCACCCTTATATCACATGGATAGGGGCATGAGATGGGTCACCATTATGATGATGATGGTGGTGATTTGTTACACACTACCTAACTCAAGTAGTGGTAGGTTTCCTTCATTGTTATTAAGTGTTTTGGTAGGCATGGTGATGGATAACATAGTGTACATTTGGGAACCCATCCTACTAATGAATATATATCAAGAATTATGGGGCTATAGGGCACACAAGATTTATGGTATCAGTGGTGGGTTTATGATGCACTATTGGGCTTATGATTACATCAGAGCTCTTTGACCAGGTGCGCTACCATGGCATGACTTTATTTAGATGGACTTTAGGGTGGGTTTTAGGAAATGGAGGTATGATTATGCACTCATAGGACTAGGTATAGGGTCACATGATCTATATTATTATAAGGACTGATTAGATACACTTGTGGTGGGTGACATGATTTGGAAAATATATATCTAATTTCCTATATGGGTCAATCATATGAGGTAGATTTTATCACTATAGAGTTATAGATGGATCTATGGGAGGTGAGATTCAAAGGTAGAGTTGATCCCTTTTGACAACATTTAGAGATAGTTCATCCTCATTCAAGATATCCCAAGGGATTTCTTGAGGTATCAGAGGGAGGATGGAGAGTTCCCATTGCCTACACCAAAGCTTGAGGATGTGTTTATTGATAATGAGGAGCTATCGATGAGGGCTTAGATTGATGACATAAGATTTATCAATGAGTACCCTACATGATTATAGGTACATTATGATGTGGTCATTTTTGGAGGTGATGAGGGTCCATAGGACATAGACATAGATGTAGAGGTGGGGGTGGTGATAAAAGGGATGAGGATGCCCTAGATAGATAGGCACTAATTATTGAGAGGGATCAGGCATGGGCAGCACTAGTCATATCACAAGAATCCTTAATGTCAATGACTCAAGAGAAGGATGTAGTATAGGGATAGGTGGCCACTCTTACAAGAGAGAAGGATCAGACTAGGGCTCATCTAGTCATGGTTACATAGGAGAGAGACTCTCTCAAATAGGTAGGAGGGTGAGTACTAGTACCTTTAAGAGCCACAATGACTATCACCATGGTGAGATATGTTGTGATAATGGAGGAGATATGTTATTATGAGGCATTGGTATTCACTTGTCTTCTAAATGAGACAATATGGGGTGAATACATATAAGGGATCACTAGAGGGGCTAGTAGTGAGACACCAGGTCAGTGGGCTACATCTGTAGGGGGATAGGCAAGCTTAAGAGGTGGATAAACTCTAGGAGGAAATGGTTCTCTAGAGTCTTATACTATTATGATACATTGTATTTTTTATGTGTTAGATGATTTTGATACTAGCTTGCAAGCCGATGTAGTGAGATGTATAGACATTTTTGAGAGACATGTACATTATTGTATATATGATCATTATTTTGATTGGGAGATTATGATATAGATGTGATCATGGTTTATGGTTTGTGTTGATGTTTATGGATGTGATGTTATTTATGATGATTATGTTCATATGATTATCATGTTATGGTTTATGTTTACTCACTTAGTTAGGTAGTGATGAAATGGCTATTTAATTTATGCTCATGATGATATTCAATATTGATAGATGTTTTTCTATGATATGATAATGTTTATGCTTTGTTGGACATGACTATGATATTTGTGATTATAATCATGATTATGGATGACGATGATGTAATTTATGTTCATGACATTATTATGGGTTAATGGATCATAGTTCTATGCATGTGATAGATGATAGGATGATTATGATGTTATGATTAGGTGATGGTATGTTCATGATGTTGTGATATGATGATGTTTGTTATGATGAGATGCTTTGTTGGACATGTGTATGAATCTTCACTTTCTTACCTAGATAGGCATGTGATGGATAGCATATGTAGATGATGTATGATAGATGCTTCATTATTAGTTGGTATTATTAGTTATTTAGATTAGATTATTATAATGTGATGATGTTATCTATGAATAGATATATTTTTGTGGTAGATTGAAGTGTGATGACTTATGGACTTATGATGTGATAAAAGGTAATGTTGTGATGATTGTATATTTTTTATGATTGGTTATGATGGCTAAGATGTTTTTTTTATTAAAAAAACTTAAACAAAGCACAACACATAATAAAACACATAATTGGTTTTTAAATATTTTTAATGAGTTACATATGATTAGATGAAGATGGTTGATACATAAATTAAGTTGGATTAGAAAAATAAATGTGAGGGATATAGCATAATCAAGATATAAATGTCGTAATGAATGTATCAATAATTAGATATGAAATAATAAGAAGGCACAATGCTTCTTCTTTCACAAGGAGTAAAATAAACCAAATTATGATTGACTTATGAATATAAGTCCTTTGAATGCTTTGCATTAGTGTTTTTTAGTTGGTTAAAAAGGTGTTTTGATCACATAATGTCAAGTAATCTTATAATACCTTATTTATAGAGTGTATAAAGGGGATATGGATGAAAATGGAATCATCTTGTGAGACTAGCATGTCTCTTTGGTAGGTTACCAAAGAGCCAGTATAAATAAGTCCATGTCATATAAAGTGTAGAGTGATTGATGTGGGAAGTATACTTGTGAAAGATGATTATGGCTTCTAAAATTATTTTAATAATGGGTCTTTTGCTATTTTATTATTACTTGGAGGGATGGGGGAAGCTGATCAATACGAGAAGCTTCCAATAAATTTATATGCTTTGATAAATGCTTTAATCACCCATCCTTCAAAGGAGTGGTATAGCTTTGTGAGATTTTTTAAGGCTTTTAATAGTTTTCCTTCAAGGGATAAGTCTACCTTATATTGATAAATTTTGATATGTTTGGGTAGTTGTCCTTCAAGGGAACAGTATGTGAATGCTTGGAATGACCTATATGAGCAATGACTTTTTTGTGATTTTTTTTATTGATTATGTTTTTTTTTTTTATATTGACATGGATTTATTTATATATGCTCAAAAGGTTCGCCTTGATGAAGGCCAAAAAAGAAAACGAGAAGGTTGATGATGGGTAAAAAAGGTTTAAGTAACAATGACCATGGGAATCCATCATATAAAGGGATGGAAATTACCATGAGGACCATGCCATGAGTAGAGTCATGGTACCCATGTTCAATATTAGGTGAAAGATATAATGGATAATCACATGATTTAAATTTAATAAGTTATCCTTAAAATAAGGGGATGCATGTGGGTGAAAACAATGGATGAGCTTAAGTTATACAAAAGGTGAGTTCAATCTTGTTTAACAAAAGAAAGGATGCAAATATGAAGTATTGAGGGGTTTAGGTTTCAATTTCCTTTCAAGAGAGGATAACCATAAATCTTTTGATCCATACTTGTGGGTTATGATATAATTTTAAGCCAATTGAAAGTAAACTTTCCCTGCTTGCTTTTCTCCATATTGGTTATATGTTTATTTTCCTTTAGGATGAGATCTCTGATATTGAATTCTCACACTTTGAGGTACTTATTATAAGTGCACTTGATTATTTATTGATAGATAGGAAGGTGAGTAAGTATGGATAAATGACACTCATCAAGTAACTCAAGTTGGGCCAAATTTTCTTGATGATAATCACTTTCAGATATGATATCTTGCAAGGATATGTGAAGAGAGAGAATTTGGACTTTGAGAGGCAAGATAACCTCAACTCCAAAATAAGAGAGAGAAAGGGGTAGCACCCATAGGGGTTTGAATTATAGTACTATATGCATATAAGTCAAAGGGGATGTGTAAATGCCAATCTCAACTTGATATATTAACCATTTTAGTTAGCATGTTATTAAGAGTTTTGTTAGAGGCTTTGGCCTATCTATTTGCTTATGGATGATAAGGAGATGAGAAACTTAACTTGATACCTAATGTGTCACAAAGAGCTTGGACTTGTTTATTTTTGAAATATTTTCCATTATCGGTGATAATTTTATGAGGAACACTAAAATGATAGATAATGTGATGGTTGATAAAATCAACAATCTTTTTGGATTTATTTGAGACGAGAGGAATAGCCTCTACCCATTTGGTGAAATATTCCATTGTAATGATGATATAATGATGTCATTTTGAAGAATGGGGGATAATTTCACCAATAATATCCAAACCCCATTACAAGAAGGGCCAAATATTCTTAGATACTTAGAAACTATGGCTAGGTTCATGATGTAAGTTGGCATGATATTGACACTTAACACACTTCTTCATATAATCACAACAATATTCATTAAGAGTAGGATAGTAATAGCCAAGGTGAAGGATACATTTAGTGATAGCTAGGCCACTAAAATTTCCTCCATAAATCCCATCATGCAATTCTCTAATAACATGAGAGGCTTCATACTGCATAGGCAATAGAATAAGAGACCGTCAAATCCATGTTTATAAATAATTACCCCCAATGTGGTATAACATGAGGTGCTCTAGATAAACACTCTTTGATCTTTCCTTGAAATGTTAAAAGGGATGATGGAAAGGTTGAGATAGTTTTAGGTTTGTTAGTACCAAAGGCTAGGTTGGGTTTCCTCCACATTGAAGATGGTAGGAGATTTTGATTTGACATAAGAGGTCTAGGTAAGTTGATGGATAATGATAGATAGCTTAGATTTAGAGGATGCATATGAGATTTGAAATGGAAGATAATTCATCATATTGACAAACTTGTTCATAGATTGTAGAGTTATTTGGATATAGTAATGTTCCAATGATGTTAAGAGTACATCAACTAGTTGTTTGTAGTGTTGTAAAACATTATTCTTACATTGATAAGATTCATTGATTTGATTGACCATAATTTGAGAGTCACCAAAAATGCCAATCATTTTGACCCCCAAGGCTAATACAATTTGGAGACCTATCACTAGGGCTTCGTACTCAGCCATATTATTGGTACTTTTAAAATCTAGCTTGAAAGATAAAGGAAGAGGTTCACCATGAAGGGGGATAAGGATGATGTTGGCTCCCCCACCATATTGACGCTTCAATACATAGAATAAAATGGTCACTTTATAGGTGAAGTCTACTTAAGAGAGTATTATAATGGACTCATCTAAAAATTTGAGAGGAAGTTGATTGTTTATGAATGGTGCTTTAACCAATTTATCAGTAATGAATTGACCTTTAATTAAATTATCTTGGAAGAATTCAAGGTCAAACATAGCTAAAATAATGAGCCACTTGGCCATACATTGATTTTGGTATGGCTTGGAGTGCATATACTTGAGTGGGTTGGTAATGGTTATGACATAGGTTTTGTGGTTAAGAAGGTAATGGAAACTTTTTGTGGCCACAAATACCAAGGTGAGGCAAAGTTTCTTGGTATGGGTGTATCGAGTCTCATACTCTACAAGTGTACAACTAATGTAGTAGATGGATTACTCTTTATGATGCTCATCTTGATGATCTAGCATTGCCCCAAGGAGCCATCAATGATAGAAATATAAAGTTAAAAAGGTTGATATTCCTTGGGAGGAATGAGGATGAGTGGAGATAAAAATTAAAATTTAAGTGAATCAAAGGCTTTTTGATAGTCATTATTCCACTCAAAAGATACATCCTTCTTATGAAGGTGGTGGAAAAGTTGGCATTGATCTGAGAGCTAAGAGATGAAGTGACGAATAGATTGGAGATTCTCATATAATCTATGAAGTTGATTGAGGTGGGTATGAGGAGGCATGTTAAGGATTACTTTGATTTTGGTAGGATTGACTTTAATTCCCCACAAGGAGATGATAAAGCCAAGGAGATTTCTTGACAAGACCCCAAAAATACACTTCTTGGGGTTAAGGCAGACATGGTAATGAATGAGTCATTCAAATATAATCTTAAAAATGGAAAAATTATCTTTACAACATTTGGATTTCCCAAGAAGGTCATCGATATAGTCTTCTATGATTTTGTGAATAAGGTCATGGAAGATGTAGGTCATAGTGTGTTGGTAGGTTACACTAGCATTATTCAATCCAAAAGGCATGACCTTATAGCAGAAAGTTACCCATGGGGTGATAAAGGTATATTTGTGTTGATATTTTAGGATAATTAAGATCTCATTATAACCCAAGAACTTATTTGTAAGAGATAACATCTCATGACCGGCTATAAGATCAATAAGTTAATCAATGCTTGGCAAAGGAAAGTCATCCTTTGGGTAAGTAAGGTTAAGGTCATGAAATTCCACACAAATGTGAATTCCCCCTATAGTTTTAGTGATAGGTATGACATTCAAGACCCATTGGGGATATCAATGGGTTAGATGAAATTGATGAATAGGATTCGTTAAATATTTTTTGATGAGAAGGGCTATGTGAGGGTACATTTGTCAAAAAAAAATCTTGATTGACTTGGCATCATGGTTGTGACTATATTATGGGTGGAGATGGAGGGGTCAATTCTTGGCATGTTGTTGTAACACTATGAAAATGCTATGTTGTGGTATTTCAAGGATGAGAAGTCCTGAAACTCATTAAAATTGAGTGATTGGTCAGTTTTGAAAATGCATCTGTTATTTAGAGTACCCAAGTTGATATCCATAGTGGATTCATTCACATTGGTTGAAGTCTTAAGAGGAAGAGATTTTTAGATATAGGAATCCTCTACACTTAGATAGGCAAGAATGGAATCATCGGCTTGACACTAAAAGGTATTAATGGTTAGGAAGTCATATGCTATCATCTTAAGATGAGTCAGAGGAAAAGTTATGGTTACCCCACCCTTTTGACAAGTCAAGGGTCTGACGCTGATCATGTTGATGGAAAAAAAGTTAGGGGGGATAATGTCATATTTATCAGTTGTTGATGGTGGAGTGGATGGTGAGGATGGGATTTCCTCATCAATGATGGTAATGGGAGGTGGGTTGGATTGCTTTCTAGGTGACATGAAACCAAGGCAACGCTTTTCATGAGGTTTTTGGGTCTTGATTGGAATCAACTCATGTGGCCCATGTTCATACTAACCTAAACCAAATCCCTTCTAAGCACACCTATAGATATGTCTTGGAAAATTTTGGTTTATCCAAATAGGAGAAACTGGAGGTGAATAGTGAAGGTGAAAAAGAGGTGGCAAAAGTGTCAAGGGGTTTATTAAGACCCCCATAAATGAAATTAGTTTGATAACCAAAGGGCCCAAAAGGAATAATGGCTTCAATATTGGGGCCATAACCAAGTTATTTTTCAATATTCCCATACTCTTGGGGAGTAGAAAAAGCATCTAGTGTCAAAATATGGTACTCCCCCAATGAAAGACATTGGAAGGTGGATTATAAAGGGTTCATTATGGGGATTTAGGTGGAAGGAAACAATGAACTAGTGGATGTTTCATTGGTTAAAGAAGATGGGGCTTCATTTTTACTGATGAAGGCTTGTTGAATGGAGGAAAGAGAATGTCATTAGGTTAGTATGTCATATCACATGATGTAAAAGGACTTGGGTCAACTTCTATGGTAATAACTTGACCTTCATGTTTACATTTGATGCATCAATGTAGGGTAGATGTCACACAGCCCATGGAATGAATCCAAAGGCATCCCAAAAAAACATTGTACTATAAATCACCTTATACTATGTAGAAGAGCTCAAGGAGCATGCGGGGTCCTAGACGATTGTGAAAGATGATAGTTCTTAAATTTATGGCCATGGTATCATTAAATGATCAGAGTACCACTAAGGTTTCTAACATAATATTCTCAAGTAATTTACATTTCTTGTATGCGTGGGAAGAGATAATTTGATGCTAACTCCCCCATTAATCATAAACCTCTTGATGCAAGTTTGTTTGATGTACATGGTAATAAAGAGGGGAGGATCTGGATCATCCAAATGGATAGAGGTTATTTTTAAATCCTTGAAGGTAACAAGGTTAAAAAGTTAAAGATCTTAGATAAAGGTTGCTAGAGGTTGTGGGTCTTCTATTTGGACCTCTATGGATTACAAAGCCTCTATCATCACTTGGTGGTGGTGGGGTAGGGTATTTATTATTTCATACAAACTCATCTTCATTGATATTTGGTGAAGCTATTTCAGAACTAATCATTAGAATGATTTAGAAGGGTTGGATTGAGAGGGGCCCAAGATGGAAACCTTGGGTTTGGTTGAAGGTAAAGGTGCTTGGTATTTACTAGGTGGTTGGGTGGTGGAAGATGATGAGGCCAAGATATGTCTAATAAATGTATAATAAATGACCTCATCTTACTCTCTCTTTCTATTAATTTTGATTTCATTTTGTAACTTTTATTTTGATCTGAGATGAGTTAGGATGTGATTATCCATCTTTTGTTGATTGTGATTCTAACATTTTAAAAGACCTGTAATTCCTAAAAAGTGTGTTGGAAAATTATAGTTTTGTAATAAAATAGGTCATCATCAGGTTAAAGAACAAATATGAAGTGGATTGCATGTTTTTGGAAACATTGGACTCAATTCTGATTAGTTCTAGAACCTGTAGAATCTATTTTGGAACCATCACAGTTAGTTCCAGAACTCCACCATACTATTTCAAGTTGTTGCATTTTTAGACTTAGCTCTAAAACTCTATATTTAGCTCTGGTACTCTTTTAGATAAGCTCCAAAACTTTTGTGGCTAGAAATGGAAGTGATGAGGATTTATTCCAAATGATTGGTGATATGTCAAATCAATGATCCCATTAAATTAGGAATAGGTTCTCAATTTTTTGAACTGACAGAATCAAAACAATTATCACATAGCTAGACATCCAACCACATCTTGATTCAGCATCTATTTTGGGCATGATTCAGTTCCATCGTATCTATGAAATAGTTGCATCCATCAAAGCATCTATATATACAGACCTGGGAATTTAGTAAATATATATATATGGATAGAGATATAGAAGATAGAAAAAAATCATAGAAGAATAGAGAGATAAAGGATATCTTCGTACATTTTTAATACAGAACATTTTATTAATGAAATAGCCATTCCTATTTTGAAAGCAAATTGAATTATTCAAATCCTATTTTAGGTAGAGTAAGGGCCCACTCCTCCAAAGAAATAGGATATTCATTTTTGTCAGTATTTATATTTCTATTCACAAAAGTAAATGGGTAACTCTATTAAATTTATAAATGCTTCCAACTCTTTAAAGTTAAGATTTGTTGTAAATTTGTTCCTACAGGCATTTTAGATTAAATTTTCAATTTTGTAACATGTGTTTGTTTCCAGTAATCAATTTCATTTCTACAACATGTGTTTATTTCCAACAATCAATTTCATTTCTGCAATGTGTGTTTATTTCCAGCAATCAATTTCATTTCTGCAATGTGTGTTTATTTTTAGCAATCAATTTCATTTTTGCAACGTGTGTTTATTTCTAGCAATCAATTTCATTTCTGCAATGTGTATTTATTTCTAGCAGATTTGCATAGTTTGATTCCAATAAGGTTTTAACCAAGAAATCATTAAGACATTAAAAACCCCCCAAAATAAAAATATACAAATACCCCCATTCAATTACTAAATCATTACGATTCCTCTTGTTGCATATAGCTTTAGACACAGCCCTGGTTAAATATGACATCAACAAAAAGTTGATTGAATGAAGGGGATGATGACACCCAACATTTTTGGCACCGTTGCCGAGGAACACTAATTGAAATTTTCTAATTAGGTGTCAACAAGAGCAACAATCATTCATTTAGTAATTAAATAAATTTTCCCTAATTTATGAGTAGACCACGAGATTTCAAGGGAAGATTTCTCCCCAAAATTTTTGAATAAGAAATTCCATCATCCTCTAGTTTAAGAAAGGATGTTGAACAAGAATTGGAGGCACCATTATCTCCTACAAGACAAGAAGCAAAATTGCCATCTTTAGAATTTTTGGATCAGTTACCAGAACTAAGTAAAACCTTAGGGAGGAGGATTATTTCTCAAGATCCATTGAGGGAAAGTTTTGATTCTCAATTGATTAGTCAAATCCCTACTCCTAACTTTTCACCATCCCCAAAATAGACCACATACCACATTGATTGGGAGAAAGGATTAGAAAATACCATAGAGATGGAATGAGAAGCTAGAAGAGAACCTAAGAGAACCTCTACCTATCCCATTCATATCGAGGATGATGAAACCACTATGAAAAACATTTCACCCGCACACTTGCCCACATTTAGAGGAATGTCATCTAAGGATCTTGACCAATTTCTATTTCAATTTAAAGTACTATGTCAAACTTATGATTACAAGATAGATAATCAAAAATTGAAGTTTTTTCTATTTACCCTAAAGGATGCAACAATGAGGCAGTTTATGGGATTAACATTTAATTCTATTACCAATTGCAAACAAATGGAAACTGTCTTCCTAGACAAATATCAAGATTCTTGTAGAGGAAGAAATTGAAAGGAAGAATTTTTCAAAATCAAATAGGAAGAAGATGAAAATATGGAAGATTATTTGGACAGATTCCTCTTTGTGAGTAAAAGATGTGGATTTGTACTTCAAGAAGATTTAAATAAAATCATTTTTCTCAAAGGACTGGATGATGAATCTAGGGAAACCCTTGATTTAATTGGTGGAGGAAACATTTCTCAATTAAGAATGGATGAAATCATAGCAATTTATATAAATTATTCAAGAAAAAGGGGTGGACCTAAAAAAGGGAAAATGGTTAAAAATTCAAATCCAAATATGAACAAATTGATGGATGAATTGGAAAACTTTAAAATAGATATATTAGTTCAATTAACATCCACCATGGATGGATTACAAGCTAAAGCAAATGCCCAACTTGAACCATTAGACATGTATTATCCTAGATGCAGGAAGAAGCATGCAATAAGGGAATGTCCTTTGGATAAAATAGAAGTATGTCTTGTCTATGAATCTAAAGAACATGATATTCATGCTTGTTCTCTTCTTCTACTCATAAAAAATCAGCTTAAACAAACAAATACATCATCCACCACAGAAGAATTAAATTTTGTTCAGAGACAACCTAATCAAGGACAGTTTATGCCAAGACCAGCTCCTAAGTCATGGATGATGCCATGAGTATCTCAAATAGTACCACAAAGTTGGGGACAGCCACCTTGGTCCCCTCAACCCACATGGCATTCTCAGGATTGGGCAAATCAATCTTAGAATACTCAAGGACATTAGCAACCTTGGGTTGGTCAAGGGAATCCTTATGCTTGGCCACAACCTAGATGGAGCCCTAGCAATTATGTGCAAGGAAAAACTGATCCAGGTATCAATTCAGGCGACAATTCGGGTGACAGTTCCACCCCAATTGATGACGGAACTTCCGGGAGCCATAACTTTTGCACCGTAGCTCCAATTGACTCGCCGTTTGAACCGTTGGAAAGCTAGGAACGAGGGGAACATCATGAAATGGCATTGAGCTTTGCTCAATGAATTTTGACCCCTGAAAACCCAACGGAAGTGCCTCAAATTTCAATTTTAATAGTGCTGTCTAAAAATAGTAATTTCTTGATTTATGTATTGTTTTAAATATTGGAAGTCATACCACTTCATCTCCCTCGAGATTGGTGACCTTCCACATCCTTCCCATGCTTTCAAATTGTGTATAAAAGAATAGGTAACCCAAAATGTGAAGACAGACATCTCTTCCCAGAGATAAGCATATTTCTGTATTGCAATTTTTGAGTAATACTACATCTCTTCTCAGAGAATTCATTGTTATTGTGTTATTTCTATGTTATTGTGATATTTATCAACCAGAACTTCTGAGTTTTGGATCAAAAACATATCCAAATTAGAACCAACAAGCCATAATGGGACCTCCAGCACAAAATCCATAGATTGAAAATATAGTCCAAACCTAAATGCTAGCACAACTAGTAGCAAACCCAAGAAACAAACAAATAACTCCTATATACGAAATAGAACCAAAAAATTAGTTGATTTAAATACAATGGATTGTAAAAACATTCAAACCAGATCTGGCAAAATAGTTAACAATCCACCTGTTATAATCATTGAGATGATAGAAAAAGCTAAAACCCCTAGCACAATTACACCTAAGGAAGATGACAAAGAAAAAGATAAGGAACTAGAAAAGAAATCTACTGAGATTCCATTTCTAGAAAGACTTAAAGAAACCATAGAACTTAAGGAATATGAATTGTTACAGGAACTAAGAAGATTTAATATTGAAATACCATTGTTACAAGCAATTAAGGATATTCCATAGTTGAACAAGTTAATCAAATTGTTATTTTTTTAAAAATATGGAAGAAATAACTAGTACCCCAGGACTATTCACGTAGACAAGAAACTTGTTGATTTATTAGCAGGAAAACTCATACTACCTATATATGGAGATCTTGGAAGCCCTGTTATTTCTATTTCTATAGGGAATAAGGATATACATAAAGTTTTGATTGATTTGGGCACAACTATCAATGTAATGATAGTGGAAACTTTGTAAACATTACCATTAATAGGCATACAACCTATTAATACCATATTGTAGATGGCAGATCAGTCTATAGCAAAACTAAGAGTTATTGAAGATGTGGCAATAATGGTGGAATCATGGGAATATCTAGTTGACTTCTTTATATTACAGCCAAAAGGTAAAACACTTGGTTATCCTATTTTTTTGGCGTGACCATGGTTAGCTACAGTTGTTGCCTTAATTGATTATAGGTCAGGTGATATGACTATTTCAAATGGTAAGAATTCTAAGCAAATTTCATTATATCCATCTACACGACCATTTATTAATAATCAAGTGAAACTATGGGTTGATAATCTTGATATTAATGAGCAAAATCTATCTTCTTTAGCTATGATAATATTGCAGGATCATGTATGGGAAATAGATGATATGGTTAATCTTTCATTAAATGAACATCAATCATCATTGGAGCAGTTAGGATTAATTTTAAAACCATCACAGTTAGTTCTAAAACCATCACAATTAGTTCTGGAACCACACCAATTCTTTGCAAGTGAAGATAACTTCACTCTAGAGGAACGCAATTTCTCTTGGGGAGAGGAAGGATCTGTAGCATTAGCTTTATAGATATTAGGAGATGGTGAAAAAAATTTGGAAAGTAACAGTAATGAGGAGTTTGACCTACAACAAGATAAGTATCATAACTCTTCCTATTGTCCTTTATCCAGCATTTGCCTCTAGGAACTTTCAGAGATGTTATTACATATCATATATTGTTACCACATGCCTGTCCACTAAACCCCTTAATGGAACCCTTTCAACAAATCAGTTCATCATATCTTGGAACCAAACATGTTGAGATTCAACTAGGAAAATTTTCTAATATTAATAGCTGGTTAAAGAATGATGAAGAAGTCAAACTATTTGATGTTCTGAAGAATCATACTAAAGCATTTTCTTGGGACTATAGAGATGTGAAAGGAATTCATCCAAGTATCTGCACCCATCACATTTATACTAAAAATATTAGACTAGTTAGGCAACCTTAGAGAAGGATTAATCCAACCTTAAGGGATATAGTCAAACAAGAAATTGAAAAACTATTACAAGTAGGTTTTATCTACCCTATCTCAGATAGCCAGTGGGTGTCTCCTCTTATAATTATTACTAAAAAGGATGGAAAATGGAGAATTTGTGTTGACCATAGGGAACTGAACAAAGCCACCTTAAGAGATTATTTTCCCTTACCATTCATAGATCAAGTCTTAGACAATATTTCAAGTAAATAGTACTTTTCCTTATTAAATGGATTTATTAGATACAATCAAATTATAATTGCTACTGAGGATTAGGACAAAACTATATTTACTTGTCCATGGGGTACCTTTGCTTACAAGGTATTGCCATTTGGATTATGTAATGCTCCAGCAACTTTCAAAGAGTTGTATTAACAATTTTTGTAGACCCAACAAATGACTATGTGGAGGTATGCATGGATGACTTTACTATGTATGGAGATACATTTGATGATGCCTTAAAAATTTTGGACAGAGTATTAACAAGATGTGAATAACATCACTTGTCTCTTAGTCATGAGAAATGTTTGATGATGGTTGATGAAGGGATCATATTAGGGCACCATATTTTAAAAAGAGGAATTTAGGTTGATCAAAACAAAATCAAGATTATCTCAGATTTGCCTATTCCTCAAACTCCTATAGATATCAAAGCATTCTTAGGACATGCTGGATACTATAGGCATTTTATCAAGGATTTTAGTAAAATTGTTGCCCCCATATTTAAATTGCTTACCAAAGACTGTGAATTTCTTTAGGATGAATAGTTTCAACATGCTTTTGAAGAAATTAAAGAGAAATTAGTAACTACCCCAATATTCCAAGGACCTAATTGGGAGAAACCTTTTCACATCCAAACTGATGCCTCAAACACCTCAATTGGTGTAGTTTTGGGATAGAGAGATGAAGAAGGAAGAATGTGTGCTATTTACTATCTTAATAAAAATCTTACTCCCACTGAAATAAATTACACTACCACTAAAAAATAATTTTTTGTTGTGATCTATGCAATCAATAAATTTAGACATTACATTATAGGGTACAAGAAATTTGTACATATAGATCACTCAGCAATTAAATATTTAATAAGAAACTTGTGGTTGGAGGTAGAATAATTAGATGGTCATTACTTCTACAAAAATTTGATATTACCATTGTGGAAAATCTAGGCAAATCTAATGTGGTGACTGATTTCTTGTCAAGATTGACCAGTACAGGGGAGTAGGATCTAGTCAAGGATAACTTTCTAGATCAACAATTGTTTGTTATTTCAGCTAACACACCATGGTTTGCTGACATGGAAAATTATCTTGCAAAAGGGAAGTTTCCTCCTTATTTCACTAAAAAACAAATAAAAAATTAATCAAAACCAGTGCACAGTTCATATGGTTAAATGGAATGTTATTTAAATGTGGTCTTGATTTGGTTTTACGTAGGTGTGTAAGAGAAGATGAAATTTTTGACATCCTCCAAACATGTCATGATGAACCAAGTGGAGGACACTATTTAGTGAAAAGAACAACTCATAAGATACTTGGCACTAGTTACTATTGGCTATCTTTGTACAAAGATATGAAGAGATATATTAGGTGGTGTGATCATTGAGAAAGGATGGGACAGCCAACCATTAACAATGAAATGCCTCTGCAACCACAAGTAGTGATTGAACCATTTGAGAGATGGGGATTAGATTTTTTTGGACCTTTTAATCCTCCTTCATAAGGAAAAGAGCATATTTTTGTGTGTACTGATTATGTAACAAAATAGGCAAAAGTGTAGGCTTTAACAAATGCCACTGAAGAAGTAGTTGCTGATTTTCTTTAGCACAGAATTATGGTAAAGTTTGGAGCACCAAGAAGCTTAGTTTCAAACCAGGGACCACAATTTATGTCCAATATGCTCCAGGCCTTCACAATGTATTATTAGATCAATCATAGGAAGTCATCTCCCTATCACCCATAAGAAAATGGACAAGTTAAAGTAACAAATAGAGAATTAGAAAATATCCTCACTAAAACAATTGAAGCTAAAAGAAGAGATTGGGTAAAAAGACTACATGAAGCTATCTGGGCTTACAATATAACTTGTAAAACCACAACAAGGTTTTCACCATATGAGTTAGTCTATGAGAAAAAGCCCTTGTTGCCTATTGAGTTTGAACTATAGACATTAAGGATAGTAGCTAAGGTGGGAATTGAATTGGATGTAGCTCAAAAGGATAAAATCCTTTAACTCAATGAGTTAGATGAATTCAGAATGGAAGCACTTCACCAGATAGAGATAATCTAAAGTCAAAGGAAGCAATGGCATGATTCACATATCAAGGAAAGATAATTCAACATAGGAGACTGGGCATTATTATTTGATTCTAAGTATCAATAATTCAAAGGTAAATTAAGAACTAGATAGTTGGGGCCTTATTAAATCAAGTAGATATTTAACAATGGTTCTATCCAATTACTTCCCATTGATGGCAGCAGAAGAATACTCTTGGTCAATGGACACAGGCTAAAACTTTATAGGAAGCCTCCTACTAAGGATGAATTCTTGAAGTAGATTGAAGCAAACAAAGAATTTGATCATATGGAAGAACCCAGTTCTTCCAAAATGATCAAATAATTAGATGAAAAGATCTAGAATAAAAGGAAGAGAATGAAAACTAGTAAATGGTGTTCTCTTCCCCCAAAAAAAAAGGAAGAGAATGAAAACCAGTAAATGACATTCTCTTTCCCAAAAAAAAAAAAGGAAGAGAATGAAAACTAGTAAATGGCATTCTCTTCCCAAAAAAATAGAGATCAATTGAAAATCAGTGATGACGGTTGATCTTCTCAAATAAATGGCTAATTCAAATAAAACTTATTTGAATTCTAATTATTTTCTAACCATTTTTCAAGGATGATGTGTCTGCATGATGGAGGGATTACATCATCAAGGATGGTAATTATGTTTTTAACTTCTCACCCCCATATCTCCTTGGAAAAATAGAGGACCTCAACATCCCACTCAATTTGAGGAATGGAAAATAAAAGTAGAAGCAAAATCAGGGTATAGTACTTCTGAGTCAAAGCATTGGGATATTCAGTTTCAGCCATTTGATCTGAGCAATCAAATGGAATGCAATATGTACAATCCCAAATTTGAAGAATGAAGTTTGTAAAGGGACTTACAAACAAGTATGTATGGGGGAAATGATGAGGCTAGGATATGCCCAATAAATGTATAATAAATGACCTCATCTTACTCTCTCTTTCTATTAAGTTTGTTTGCATTTTGTAACTTTTATTTTGATCTAAGATGAGTTAGGATGTGATTATCCATCTTTGGTTGATTGTGATTCACATTTTAAAAGACCTGTAATTCATAACAAGTGTGTCAAAAAATTCTAGTTTTGTAATAAAACATGTCATCATCAGGCTAAAGAATAAATATGAAGTGGATTGCATGTTTTTGGAAACACTGGACTCAATTTCAATTAGTTCTGGAACCTACAGAATCTATTTTAGAACCATCATAGTTAGTTCTAAAACTCCACCATACTATTTCAAGTTGTCGCATTTTTGGAATTAGCGCCAGAACTATATATTTAGCTCTGGTACTCTTTCAGATAAGCTCCAAAACTTTTGTGGCTAGAAATGGAACTGATGAGGATTTATTCCAAACAGCCAGCGATCTGTCAAGATCAATGATCCCATTAAATTAGGAACAAATTCCTAATTTTTTGAACTAACAGAATCAAGACAATTATCACACAGCTGGACATCTAGCCACATCTTGATTTAGCATCTATTCTGGGCATGATTCAGTTCCATCATATCTATGAAATAGTTATAGCCATCAAAGCATCTATATATACAGACTTGGGAATTTAGTAAATATATATATATGGATAGAGATATAGAAGATAGAAAAAAATTATAGAAGAATAGAGAGATAAATGATATCTCATTACATTTGTAATATAGAACATTTTATCAATGAAATAGCCATTCTTATTTTGAAAGCAAATTGAATTGTTCAAATCATGTTTAGGCGGAGCAAGGTCCCACTCCTCCAAAGAACCAAGATTTCATTTTTTTCAATATTTATATTTCTATTTGAAAAAGTAAATAGGTAACTCTATTAAATTTATAAATGCTTCCAACTCTTTAAAGTTAAGATTTGTTGTAAATTTGTTCCTGCAAGCATTTTAGATTAAATTTTCATTTCTACAACATGTGTTTGTTTCCAGCAATCAATTTCATTTCTGTAACGTGTGTTTATTTCTAGCAATTAATTTAATTTCTACAACATGTGTTTTTTTTATCAATCAATTTCATTTTTGCAATGTGTGTTTATTCCCAACAATCAATTTCATTTATGCAATGTGTGTTTATTTCCAGCAATCAATTTCATTTCTATAACATGTGTTTATTTCCAACAGATTTGCATAGTTTGATTCCAATAAGGTTTTAACCAAGAACTCATTAAGACATTAAAAACTCCCCAAAACAAAAATATACAAATACCCCCATTCAATTACTAAATCGTTATGATTCCTCTTGTTGCATATAGCTTTAGACACAACCCTAGTTAAATATGACATCAACAAAAAGTTGATTAAATGAAGGGGATGACGACACCCAACAGAAGAGGGATATGTCCATGGAATGGACACCTTTGCTTTTCCCTTATCCTTTTGTTGGGATTTTGATCGTGTGACCACATGGATGGTATGGATTTGGGAAAGAGTTAGGTTAAAGGATTGTTTTATTTCCACTTCACTCTGAGATGAGAGTGGGGGAGTAGGTAAGTGTTGGCTGATGGCTTTTGGTTCTTAGGTTTGTGGTGGGCTCATAAGAGGCTCATCTAACAATAATTCATCCTTGTGATACAATTGATGGATTAATACTTGGAGAGCTTTACAGTTCTTAGTATCATGCCCAAGTGTTCTGTGGTATGAGCATGTTGAGTTATTTTAATTAATTTCACTACAGAAGTGAAGATTTCTCCCAACAAGCTAGTGTGTTGGCCCTATCACACGAGAGGTAACTCTCACATGCTCACCCAAAGTGTGTAGTAAAAGACTAATTCTTGAAGGCTTTGAAGCACAATGTTATATGTTTGTTCATCTTTCAGAACACAAATCTTAAGTTATTCAATACCATAAATATACCATTTTATCATTATTATTCTAGATTTAACTACTATGATAGCTATGATCACCATTACTATTCAATAGTTGCAATAAATAAAAAGATACCCATGACTTAGAAATAAAATATATTCATTATTCAACACTTAGGTTGTTCACGAATCATCATAGGATATGGCAAACATTAACTATCCATTGATTTCTTAATAAATTATAAGATAGAATGTTTTAACAATTCTTCAAAGGACCACACTTGAAAATTATTATAATAGGGGTTTTTATACTTGTTTTGCCCTGACCAAGTGTCAATATTCTAACTATCATAGAC
Organism: Torreya grandis; assembly: GCA_037957365.1. Taxonomy (NCBI): domain Eukaryota; kingdom Viridiplantae; phylum Streptophyta; class Pinopsida; order Cupressales; family Taxaceae; genus Torreya; species Torreya grandis. The sequence goes on along the minus strand of JARHVA010001799.1, from coordinate 1,238,454 downwards.
AAATAGAACATAGACTCCCGATAGGCTAAGAGTTATGGTTCTTACAACTAGTTTTTCCTATATAATTGGGTCTCTACACCCCTAGATGCTTGCTTTATGTTATGTTCTAACGGCCAAGTAATTTATTCCTCATAGGCTAGTACATAACCTCTTATCAATGAGATCTAAGTGTCTTACTTGAGTTACTCTTCTAACTTCTCCCACATCCCTCACTCTCTACTTCCCTCATGCTTCCTTAGTCTTTTGCTTCTTTTTCTAAGTCTTCTATTCTCAGTTCCCTTGTGACCTATTCTATCTTGACTGGGTCCTCTTATGTTGAGTCTCCTACACCATTGTCCTTTTGTGCCTCACAAGTTTCATGCCACAATACTCCTGCACATCATGGTCCTCCCATGCCATGTCGATACTTACATTGAAATGGACAATGGTCCCTCTATGTTGCATGCCAAAAATATAACAATACTTGTACAAAATTTAGGGGTCAACATCACCCACATTAAGTCCTTAGTCCATCCCAGAATAAGTTGCACTAACATCATCCAAAAAATTTGGTCCTTTCTACTTGAGTTCCTTCTTTAGCCCATCCCAATAAGATAATGCATCGAGGATTTTGGTAGTTATTCATTCAACGGCCTCCTTTTCTTCTTTCATCTCCTTGGGTTGAGTTGGAGTCTCGGTCTTTTTCACTTATTCATCCAGGGTTGTGTTAGCTTCCTTCTAGATGTCTTCTAAGTTAGAGACCTCCTTATCAACCTATCCTTGGAGAATGGCAAAATTGCATTTATTTATTGACAATGGTTATTTATGGCTTCCTCCATAATTTTAATATCATTAAATTATTTCTCATGCTCAGAATGGTCTTTTATTAATAGGGTAGCATCAGCCACTTGCTACCTCAGGACCTCCTCATCATGGAGCCAGGGTTCTATGATTTTATTTAGGTGTTCCAGGCATGCAAACATGCCATCCAAAATTAGGATAACCTCCCAAACTCTCTCCAAAGTAATTTTGTAAATGTATACCACCATAGTGAATTGTTCAATTATTTCCTTGGCTTCATCTCTAGGCATGGGGTGTTCCTTATTTTTCTTGATCAATAGCTCAACCAATGTTTCCAATTTTTTGATGGTGTCCTGATCTAATGATACACCATCTACAAGTGCCATCTCCTAAAAATTATCTCATAAAGGTTTTAAATCCTTACCTTAGCCTTGATGACCTCTTGAATGTTTTGCTTTAAGGAGGCTACTTCCTCAGCTAGTGCTTGTTTTTCTGCATACACTTTATTATACATCTCTATAACTCTACCATGTTTCCTTTCCATCATGCATGCATCTAATTTTGAAAAAATGTTTTGGTGCATCATATTTATGGTTAGATTTAAAAATGTGGCACTTTTCATTATTAAAGAGAGCCACTATGGATCACTCTTCACAAGGTCTGGCAGACCTGGAGCATTTGGGCTAGAAAAAATGCAATCCAAAAGGATATCAAACTAGGGCTCTTCACTATACATTTTCAAAAGGAATTACAACTAATTCCTTGTTTTTTGGGTTGCATCCTTAGGGTGTAAGTGCTTCCAGAGATAGAGGTTCTTATATTCTACACTGAATTGGTATCATTCACATAGAGTGGACAACCCCCTTTGTTCCCATTCCCCCTCAGCTAGCCCCTTTCCCCATTTTGGGTCTCACTCAAGTTCACCCTCTTGATGAATTTTTGAGTCCATTTCATCTGTTCCCATTCCATCAGTATCAATTTGATCACTATATGGGGCCTCTTGCATTGGGGATGGATTCTTCTCTGAGTTTGATCCCAAATTATGAATCTACTTCTAAGAGGAGTCCCTTTGAGGCACTTGACTTGGAGGTTATTATGGCATTGATTCGGTGGTAGTCTTTGGAGAAGGTGGAGGTAAAGGTGGTCATAGAGGTGGAAAAGGTGGGGAAGTTGGATAAGGAGATGAAGGGTTCAGGATAGGTAAGTGGGAAGGAGTGGAATGAGAAAGTGAAGATGAAGTAGATGGTGATGAAATGTGAGATGGAGATGGAGATGGTCAAAGTGGTGAAGGTGAAGGATGAGGTGGAGAAGGTGAAGGGTGAGGTGAAGGTGGTTTTGGCATGGAAGATTAAGAAGTAGTGGGTTTGGAGGGTTGTGCCTCCACCATTTTTTATCATTTATGATGAGCCTACTACCCACTTGTGTTGGCATTTAGCTCTAGCTACTTCCTTCATTTTTGCAGTGCCTGAGGGAGCCTTTCCTTAGGGTCTCCATCTTGAGGGTAATAGTAGGGGTGTAGCATTTATAATAGCTTGTGGACCTAATCCCCAACTAGAATATTCTTAACTTTAATGTTAGTTAAGTTTATTTCCCCTCTCTTTGAAAAGGCCTTTTTACTTGAATACATAAACATTTTTTAGAGGGTATGGCCCTCTGCATCGATCCATTGTGCCTGTAAACTAATTGGCTATGCATCATAAATCATGTTGATATAATTTATGAATTAGCACATAGAGAAGGAATATGGTAGTTTAAACCCTATTGAAATCTCTCCCAAAGGGTTCATGTGAATGTGTGTTAGGGAGTAGTGCTAATTCATCGTGAATTCTACTTGATCTATAATCAGGGGGGAATCTTAGAGAATGCACCATTTATTCTTGAAATTTAACTTCATCCCATCAAACCAGTACCTCATCTTTAACTTGTATGTTGGGGTGATGTGTTGGGGGCAAGTGAAAGCTTTTAAGTTCTTGATGAGGGACTTGTGAGTGGGGGGTACACCCACTTCAATGATCTTGAGTTGTAGTTAGGCACCCTGATCTCATCAAAAACCATCAACAAGAGGATTTCTCCCCACAAAAACTTATACTAATTCATCTTTTACACCTTCTCCACATCTTCAGATATCCTCTAGGAAAAATACAATGCCCATTTCTACTGTGTGCCCTGAACAACTTGCTGAGCAATGTGTAGGTGGGCCATGTCCACCTCTTTCAATCTGTCAGTCCCTCAAACCTTGGTAGAAATGATCCATGCTAAGACTCTAAGGGAAAGATCCTTCAGGTTCCTTATATGCATTACATGACCTTATTTTTGGTACATAAGCATGGTTATAGTTTTTGGATCTCCTCTATATCTGTCAATTCATCCAACACATTCACCCTCAAGCACTAAAGCCCCATGAATTTACTTATCCTATCTATAGTGAACTTCATGTTGCACCCCATGAAGTGGATGTAGTCCTCATGGATGCATGAGAGGGGGAATTGAACTACCTTAGTAGGCTTGTTGAAGTATGGTAGTTCAAAGAGTTGAAAGAGGTTGAACTTGACCAGTTGGTTCTTGATGGATAGGTCATAGACCTCTTGATTCCTAGTGTTGGTGGTTTAGACTTGCTAATCATTTTGTAACTCTACTTTGTTACCCAACTGATGGTAGTTGTAGTCAAAAATTATTGTAGTTGACACCTTAGAGACTCAACTCTCCACATGCAAGACTAACTCTGGCTACTACAGCTCTTTTATTAACAAAGATAGGGGGGATGTTAGGGTATTTTATGAGGAAGAGGCATGTGCCTATTTTCATTTATTTGCCATCTTTACTTACTATGTGTTCTTTCTTACTTATTATTATATGATTTCCCTCAAGACTTTTTTATCTTTCACTTCTTCTAGTCTTTTTTTAGTTATCTCAAAACCTCCTCTTATAGAGAACTAAGCTCCTCTACTCACCTCTTCCTCCTCTAGTATGGTTAGAATCTTTTCAAGACTCTTGACCTTTTTCTTCAGCCACATTACCCTCTATGGTGCTTCAAGGTTAATCCACAGCCATCCCATGTTTCCAAATGAGTACGTAGTGGTGATTAAACTTGCTTTGGCTCTCAAGCTTCATGCTTTAATAATGGCAAAACCTAAAACCTATAACTTCAACAATCTCCACTTCTACACACAAATCTAAACTTAACAAACTCTCATCTTGCCTAGAAATAACCATCATTCTTTAAAAAAATTATAATTAATATTATCTGCAATAAATTTGGTTTCATCAATCTCTATTTCTCTAGTTTGGCATTCACACTTAGCACTCAAAGATTTAATCAAGATAAAGTTCAAAATGACTTCAAAAATTTTATTTATAGGCCCTTTATGGGGGTTAATCTTCATTAATTCCTTCCCTCCCCTTGTTACTTATATCCATAAATGCATATCTTGTAATGGCCTTCATACTTTGAATCTTGTAGCAAGCATTTAGTGCCTTAACCCATTTGTCCCATCATTCCACTCACATGCTTCTCGCCATAGCTAAATTTGTTGCATTAATGGTCCATCCCTTCCCATGCCTTTCTTGGAAGTGGATGACAACTATGTCCCACATTTTTGATGAAGTGGAAGAAAGCTATTACCCAAATATCAAGAACCTTTCAAAATGCTTCCAAGGTGCATTAGATGACTCACGTGCCCTTAATCACTTTTATTCCATATATGAATTTCATGCCTTATGATCCTTACATTCCCACTTATCTTATGTCTTATATTCATATGCATGCCTCACCCCACACTAAAGGGGTTCATGGTCCTCCATAAAAATAATCTAAGTACAAGAAATCATAATTACATAAAAGAGTCGTGTGCCTTAAGGGTAGCACTTTTTACTAAAAGAGTCAAATTCTAACCTAATGGCCTTAAGCCTTATTGATTACAAAATTTGAACTAAATAGAATCATAATACAGCTGCATTTGACTCCCATTATAGTGTCTTGGGAGGAATTATCCATTGATTTTAGCCAATAAGCTCAGGTAGGTTGAATGTTATAAACTATAAATAGTCTATCCCAATAGATGCAGAACTTCCTAGGGTGGGGCATGAACTTGGAATCATATAGTATAACTTTCATGCTTGGAGAAAATAATTTATTCTTTAGATGGTGATCATGCCATGCTTTTTTTTATGTTTCTCAACATCCTGACTATAATGGGCAAGGAATCGAGCCTCATCTAGTTTTTTCAAATCATTGAGCCAATCTTTCAAAGAGGCTTCATCATCTAAGTTCCCACATGCAATATCTAGAGAGATGGAACCAAGAACTCCACTGGCATCACCGCTTCCTTTCTATATACCAGGTTAAATGGTGTAATTTTGTTGAGGTGCTTGTACATAGTTCGATAAGCCCATAATACTACAGATACTCTATCATCCTAATCCATCTAGCCAACATTAAAAAAATTATCAAAGTGGTATCAAGGATCTTATTTAAGGATTTAGATGTTCTATTGGCCTATGGGTGGTATAGTGTCATCTTGTGGTACATGATCATGAACTCAACCAAAAAGATGCAATTCATCTCATTTAAGAAGTGGGTGCCATGATCACTAGTGAAGCTCAGGGGACATCTAAATCATGTTATAATGTTCTTTTAGATGAATCATGTAGTATTTAATGTAATGCAATATTTTGTTGGCATTTCTTTAACACAACACATGAGGTAATCGGTTGATGTAATGATGTATCAAGAGCCCATTCATCATCCTGCTAGAGTGATGGGCCCCACAAAATCAATAGCCCATTTTTCAAATGGTTCTTAAGAAGGAATAGGGCATAATGACATAGCATCTCTTCTATTTAGTTTTCATATGTGTTGGTAGACATCACATTGCCTAACATAGGCCTTTGCATTTTTGAATAAAGTTGGCCAACAGAGTGTAGTAAGCAATACCTTGCATGTTGTAGCCTCTCCAACATAATGTCTTCCGATAATACCTTCATGAACATCTCACAGCACTTTAGGGTGCTCATTTTACATTACACACTGGCAAAGCACCTTATCACAATCAATCTTATAAATATCTCCTGCTATGAGCTATTAAAGTATGGTGTGGACTACAAGTTGATTTTTCTCCTACGAAGTAAGGGAGTTAATCATGTAACTAGTGTTGAGCAATGTTGCAATATCCTCTAGTTCTTCAGGTACTTAAACAACTCAAAAGAGTTATACATCATAAATATCATCTTCTATTACATACAAGGGTTTTCTATTTTTAATTTGAGATAAATGATTAGGTCCATAGTTGGTCTTCATAGGCTTCCCTACTATGGAAAATTAGAAATATTGGAAGAGAAAAATCTAGTGGCAAATCCTTCCATATAGTACTATCTTGTTGATAAGATACTTCAAATCCTCATTTTCTATATATAATATAAATGGAGTGACCAGAATGTACTACCTAAACTTTTGTAGAGTGTAAAACATAGATAAAGCTTCATGCTTGATTTTGGTGTAGTTCCTTTTAGTTGTCAACTTTCTAATTGCAAAATAAATCCGGTGATCTAAGTTTCTTTTACCTAGTTGTGCAAGTATCATGACAACTATTGTCCTAGATGCATCAATATGGACATGAAAAGGCTTTGTCCAATCAGGGAATCATAAGGTAGGTGTAATAACTAACCTTTCTTTAAGTGATTTAAAACCTCCTTTACAAAAATTAGTCTATATAAACTATTCATTTTGCTTTAGAAGCTCTTCTAGGGGTACGGTGATCTTGGCATAACCCTAAATGAACTTTATGTAATAGCCCATATGTCCTAAGAAGTTATGTACCTTATGTTGAGTTTTAGGCACTAGCAAATGGAGAATAATAGAAACCTTAGATAGATCCACTAGGAGTCCCTCCTTACAAATGATATGCCCAAGAAGTACACCAAAAAGTGTCACAAATAGGCACTTTTTCAAATTTAAGTAAATTTACAACACTCAACGTGTAGACACTCAAACATTGCATAATTTTAGATGTCAAAACACATATAACCCCTACTCAACCCTAAATCTAGTTGATCACCTATTTGACTTAGCCCACTTATTAATTTACTAACTTAACTTTCTAATTTAGCTCTCTTTTAACTTGTTTTCATCCAAACCTTCGACCACCAATGGTCAGCCTAACCATCGATGGTCAAGTCTCCAAGCCTACTTTAAAAACATTACCAGTTGTATGAGATAAGCATGGATACATTTAATAACTTCCCTTATATGAGGCCAGCTTGGTTTAATGCATCGTAATTAGCAACTTTTTCCTCTATCCATTTAGCAACTTCCTCTTACACTACTTAGTAACTTCATCCTATAAAAGGAGAAAAGTAGGAGGAGATATGGATCCAAAAATCTAGTAATCTACATCCAACCTATCTTGCATATAGGTATTTATCATCCCTTCAACAAAAAAGTAGCATCAATAGAGACTTGAACCTCTATCAGCATCCCTTTCAAAGGCCAAAAGTATTGTCACTCTGGCCAAATTTATTTAGCCTTCCACCATTAGGTTATAGGTACCTCATGCTTATTTTCTTTGATCTATTTCTTTTCTAACCTCCCTACCTTATCCATACCTATCTTTATCTTATTTTTCATCCTTCAGATCTATAACATCCCTTTGCTTGACCAATTACCCAATATGCCATTACTTTTTTGAACATTTATAGAATCTCACAAGTAACCACCAATGATTACCCCAACCACCAATGGTCACCTCAACTGTAGACAGTAACCCAACCACCAATGGTTTACCCAACCATTGATGGTCATTGTGGTAGAAAATAATAGCAACTTATTTTCACCTCCTTAACCCCAACCAAACCCTATTTTCTATATTCTTGACTATTCAAAGAGACTTTTTTATTTTTTGAACCTAACCCCAACTATCTTAGCATGAATATTGACCCACTTTCATTATATTTAGTCATTTTGTTTAACAAGTAATTTACTTCCATATTTTATCACATGTATTTACTTTTATGTTATTAAATGCAAGTTCTCTTTTTATATATATGGTTGAGTGGAATACCTAGCGTGAGCTAGATCCAATAAGTGAATGCTTGCTAGGAGGCTATCAATCCATTATTTATAACAATTAAATTGACATATATATATATATATATATGTATATGTATATATATATATATGTATATATATATATATATATATGTATGTATATATATGTATATATGTATATATATATATATATATATGTATATATATATATATGTATATATATATATGTATATACATATATATGTATATATATATATGTCAACTTAATTGTTATAAATAATGGATTGATAGCCTCCTAGCAAGCATACACTTATTGGATCTAGCTCATGCTAGGTATTTCACTCAACCATCCATCTAACAACCCCTTTTTCTAGTGTCTTTCTTATTTGTAGGTTATTACTTCTAATCCAAGAAGGAGTTTTCACCATCATCTAGATCACGTGCACACTTTATCAGGTATCCCCTTACACACCCTGTTACTAGTTTCATTACTTGCTTCCAAATTAAGAGAAATATTTTGGCATGCTTGATGGGAACCAAGATCCCTTGTTCTTCCTTTATTACATGCTTATTGAATGAAATCTAAAATTTATTTTGGGCTTAAAATAAATCTTTTGCATACATTGATTTCTTGCATGTTTTAGTTCATCTAGTAGCTTAAAGGCTAAGTAATTAATCATTGTTTTCACTTTTGTTATCACACACTTATCCAAACCACATAATCAATCAACACATAAAAACATATGTGAGACAAGGCCTGATTAGGATTTCATCACCTAACGGTAAACCTTACCCTTTACTAACAATCCCACTTAGAGGTCATTACCAAGGGGAGAACCAACTCAGCTCTCTAGTTGAGTATAAAATCTAAAATTCAATATATTTTGGCTAAGCACCTGATACCCTTATCACTAGGTATGTGAAGTGAGGGGCTAGGCCCCAATACCAAGTCATGTACTAGAAATCAATACATATTTCTCTCTTGATCACCTAAACATAACCCGAAACCAACCTTAGATTTTTTCTTTAGTACCTACTCTAGAAACCAAATTTCGTCTTCACACTCTCTAAGGTATAAGCCAAAAGCAATTTAAAAATAACCCTAGGTTATCAAATAAACTTTAGTGTATGTTTGATTTCCTTGTGTTCTTTTCTTTTGCTCTCTTTATTTCATGTATGAGTTTCATCATTTTATCTCCTATTTCCTCTCATGGTCTTTACTAGATAATAGTTGAGGAATCAAACCAACCAAGAACCACCTTCTTCTTATTTTTATATGGAGTATACCTCTGATGTTGAGGGTTCCCCTCAATTTTCTCCCCCTCTTACTAGGCCTTTGATTGTTGCTAAGGGTGATCTAGATTTTGCCATCTTTCTTGATAACAACCCCATGGTTCTTTAGCATTACCTAAACACCTTATCTAACTATACCCCTTTTTCTTCAGTTTCTCCTATGGATCCTCCCTATGATATGCCTTCCCATCTTCTAGTGGGTTCAACCTTAACCCAACCTATCCTCACCCAAGCCTCTTCTTCTTCTAATATCACAACTACTACCACTCCCCAAACTCCATCCAACGTCCCAACCAATAACCAGACACCTACTACCCCAACTAATACCTCCAACATTGGATCAATTTTTCCTCTTATTACCTATACTCCTATCATGGGGGTATATTCTACCCCTATTTCTACCATTACCCTTAGTTCAACTAATCCACCAATTTATACCCCACTTCAGAGTTTGGTATTATCCATACCGCAAACACTTCCACTTATTAGCACTAGATTTACCACCCATCAACAATAACTAGCACTTTCATATCTTTAACCCAATCTACATCCATACCACTAACCCAAACATACCTCTAAACCAACCCATGTCAACCCCCTAACAAGCACCCATGACATCTTACCCATATATTTATAACCCATAAGGATACATAGCACCTTTCACCCAACCATTTGTGCCATCAATCCTTATGTGGCTTTATCTCAATCCCCTATGAACACATACCAATATGTGGCTTCTTCAGCACCCTCTATCACTTATCCATACGTTGATGTCACCTAACCTCAACCAATCTTACCACCTAATTATGCAACCTCCCAACCTCAAATGGATTTGGTCCAAATGTTAATGGACAAAATGACCAACCTAGAGTCATTTATCTCCTAGTCTCATAACCTTTTATCCTATACTCACATCTGTAATGAACCCATCCATCCATTCTTATCCATGCTTATCCTCCTCAATGGGAATTACTTAAGTTTTCCAAGTTCTAAGGTAAGGAAGACCCCTAACAACATTTGAGAGCATTTCTTCATTCTTGTTATTTGATCATGTATGATGATGCTCTCCTCTTTTGTACCTTCCCCATGTCTTTATCAAGACCAACCCTTTATTGGTATAGTTCTCTCACTAAGCACTCCATCTTTTCATTCTCCCAACTAGCACAAATCTTTTTAGATCAATTCTTAGTAAATATATCTAAAAAGGTTTCTATTACTGACCTCTATTCTATTAGGTAATTTTATGATGAATCAATTGTTGATTTTGTATCCATATGGAGAGGTCTCATTAACCAGTTTTCTTTCTCCTCACCCTAACTTGAGTTAATTTTACTCTCCTCTCAGGGTTATGACAAACATATTACCCCCACTCTTCAAGTTCAAACTTTCAAAACTTTTGATGAGGCATTCACTATGGCACATAAACTTGAAATTGAGCCATTGACAAAGGGAGATTAAAACTATGGAACAAGAATTCTAGCTTTAAATCCAATGACCCTCCCTCCACCAAAACTGTTAACCAATCCAACCATCCCAATATTTAAGCAAAAGCATCCGCAAACTCAGTTGTCCTAAAAACTACTCCACCACCAACTATCAACCAACCCCATCAAACCAATTCTTCCAAACCTTCCTACCAACAAAACCAAAACCAAAATTTAGCTCCTCTAAAATAATATACTTTCATAGGGGAGTCTTATGCTTCAATTTTGGACAAATTTCTCAAAGCTAACATCATCCAACTTCTACCTATCAAACCACCCCAATAATTTGATTCTTCTCACCCCATGCCTAGTTAGTATAATGAGAATAACCATTGTGCCTTTCACTGAGTTATTCAACATGACATTAGTAGATGTAATACATTCAAAAGTCTAGCCAAAGCTTAATTAATAGTGGAGAACTTCCATTTGATAATCTCAATGCACCTCCTAGTAAATCCCTTGACAATTTTTGAAAAACTTTTCCCAATCATGCCCCTTCCACCCATCACATGATAACAAACCAAAATCATCTCATTCTCATGAGGCACATATGATCAACATTATTATTAGTGAGTCCATTATTGAGGAAACCACTATCAAAACTACCTCTCCCACCATTTTACTCATAGAAGTAATGGATTTACCTTCCATTCCTTTAGATACCCAAATGAAGGAATTAACCACCCCTCTCTCTTCACCTAATGAGACCTTAGCTTTATCCACATGTCCTTTGAAGGAAACACCAAAAGAGACAACCTTTGATTTAACCATTTCTTCCACTCTACCCATTGAAGTGGTAGAACTACCCTCCATTATTTTAGACACCCAAACCAAAGAAGCAACCGTGTTTGTTCCTACACCTGAGGACACCATATCAACCTACCCCATCATATAACCATCCATTCCCTCTTTAGAAACCATCCAATAAGAGAAATTTGCCTCATCCACCCAACCACCAATTTTAGAACCTCCCATCAAGAACAAAGACCGAGAAACCATTCCCTCTTCTCCACCTAGGGGATTAATCTTTGAAACCAATGACCAAGGAACTAAACCCATCTACAAGCCCTTTTCTGTGCTATCTAAAGTTTAGAGTTCACTTCTCAACCCAACTTTAATAGAGCCACCTTTTGGAATTGTCTAGGGCTCCCTTACCAAAATAAATTTGAATCCTCAACCTCAGTTGAATCCACCCTTAAACCCACTATTACCACTCCATGAAATACCTCTTCTTCCAAAACCATAGGTGAACCATACTAAATCCCTCCATATAACATTGCCAAATCACCTTATGCCTCTCTTACCAAACCTATCAAAAATCTAGGAATTCTTCCCACACCTAGTCAAACTTACCCCTCTTTAAAGTTGGACTTAACTCCATCTAATCCACCAAAGAAACCCCCAAATAAACCAATTAATAAGGTAGAGTTTCCAAAACCTCAACCTCAAACTATACCCATACCACCTCCTTCCCACTTACCTTCTATTTTAGGACCCCATCCTTCTATTATCCCAATTACCTATTTTTCCTCTAGTAAACCATCCCACTTTTTTCTGTCTACACCTACCCCTACCAAATCATCTAATTCTCCTTCATTCTTAACTAACCTATCCACCTCTAATTTCCCACCTATATCCAACCTTTCATCATCTAAATCTTTTACATTCAAATCATTTACACCAAAGCCAACCATAACTAAGCAATCCCAACCACCAACCAAAACCATTCCACCACCTATAACTTTTAAGGTGAAAACTGCTTCTAAGAAGGCTCCCATCCCTAAAACTATAAACCCATTACTTCCAACACCTTTGAATGAATCATATTCAACCATCTTATAAATTTTTATGATCCCATGATATATCTTCTCTTTAGTTTGTTAGTTTAGTAGTTGTTGTTTCTACGCTATTTGATTTTTACACTCAAAGAAGGAATTAAGAAACTAAGAAGAATGGTCAAGGTTAGATGTTACTTGGATGTAGTCGTGCGCACCGAAATCAGACGTTGAAAGGTACTCCTCTTTGGCTATGGAGGAATGACACCTGCAAAGAAAAAGAGACTAAAACATGAAAAAATGTTAGATGAGGAGATGGCGGGCTGTCAAGTAAAAGATTGATCCCTGAAGTACGAAGACTTCCTTGAGGGATATCAACCCACTGATTAAAAATAGAATATTTGACAAAAATAGAAATAGTGAAAGATAGAATGAAAGAAATAAAAGACAAAAAGAAAAATGTGTACCTGATATATAGCAAATTGCTCTGCACAGTCACCGGTGTCGGTCTCTGTGCCAGTGTTGGTCAAGGAAGGGTGTCGATGTCGGTTAAAGTGCCGGCATCGGTAGGGGTAATGACCGGTGTCAGTTAGGGCAAAAAAATTTGGATGGGGTCTAGTCAGGTCTGGACAAGGTTTTAGGATTACAGAATGGTCTGAAGTTTTTGTCTGGGAGTTAGGGAGCTAGTTTGGGAGTCAGAGGAATTGTTTGGGGGTTTGTGCAAAAATCTGGGCAGAGTTACAGACTAAAAAGGGTGGATAGAGGTGATACGGGAGGAAGTCAAGTTAGGTTTGTAATCTGAATCTAAGTCAGGGTGGTAATATCAATTAAAAACAATAACCAGAGAACAAAATGAAAGCATAGAACAAACACTTACCTATTACATGCTGAAGACAGAGTAGGAGACATAATTGATGTTGTCAGTGTGTTGCAGAAGTTCGATGTAGCAGACCTCTAGCGAGATAATTGAAGTAGAATACCTGTATCAGAGAGAGAAAATATGAGAGATTTGATTACAGATTGACTAGATGCAAAAGTTGGCTGATCCTTCGGAAGGTCGAATGAAAGAGTGTTTTGAACGAAGGTCCAATAACCGATCAAGAAATTGATTGGCAATCGAATAATGAATAACAAATAATGGATAACGGATAACAAATCCTGCGTTCAAGTCGAGAACGTAGTATTAAGGATAACCGACACTAGCAGGACCGCCGACATCAGCTGAGTGGTGACCGACGTCGGCGACATCGGCTGAGTAGTGATTGATGTCCGTGACGTCAGCCAAGTAGTGACCGTCGTCAGTAGATGCAGAATAGGGACAGAGGCTAATTTTAGCTTTTTGCTCATTTTTACATGCTACCAGGGGCAAGGCTCGTGGGAAAATGGTCGACAGGGGTTAAATAGGCATGGGAGAATAAAATGGGGGTTAAGGGGAGGACGACAAGGGTTAGACACAATTTCAGTGTCTACAGTTGTTATGGACACATACGCTTTGTAAGTCATCCTGTGAGCATTTTTTTTTATCCCACATTCATGGGAAGTAGTAGTTTCTTAGATTAGAATTCGTATATAAGTGTTGAGTCCAATCAAGGCATCCATGAATTATTTATATTAAGCTTTCTCAAAGGAGGTTGCCCCATTGAAGTGGCATATGATCAATATAATCCATTTAGTGCTTCTTCTCATTTTATAATTTTATTATTTCATGCATTGTTATTGACTTTTTCTAGGAGGATCCTCTCATCTGGTATCAGAGCACTTTCCAGGGCCAAAATTTTTTCCTTCAAAAAGTCTTCACTCTATTCTTCTGCATAATATTTTTTTAGAAATAACTCTGTTCTCTTGCATAATTTATTTCAATATTTTCCAGTAACATAATAATTTATTTTGGATCAGGGTAAAAACTTGACCACATAACTGTGGGAAGTGATTAGGTGAAATCCCTAAAACTCATTGTGAGGAATACCATAGTAACCCTAAACTAGTTGGCCCATTGAGAGGACCTGCCACAAAATGGGCAATTGCCCCTTCCTGATTGAGTAGTTCCCATTCATGAGGAAAACCAAGAGTTATCACATAGAGGTAATCCATGGCCAAAAACATTTTGGAGAGTGGTACTCATTTAGATGGCATTGGTGGCTAGAGTGATATTTTTAAAACCCTTAAGTAGCTATTGAAACTTGCATCCCATTTCTATCAGTTTTAAAATATTTCCAGTAGACTCAATAATCAATTAGCAAAGTATTTTCAGACTATCAAAGGACTTGTAGGTAGATATTTGATATAAACTAGAATCCATAAACCCTCTATAGAGTATCAGTAGACTCTTAGAGGACTTATTACCAGATAGAAAAAATAAATGATAAATCAAAAAAAAAGTTAAAAAAATCATTTTTTTGCAATATCTCTCCATCTGTAGCCCTGTTGATCCTCAAACTTTATCTAAACACCTAAAATTCCATTCCTTATATTTTATTCCTTGAGGTCCCATATCCCAATTCCACTCCTAATTCTTTTTCCACTGTGTTCATTGTCTCGTTCTAATCATTTATCCCTCTTTGACCAATTTTCTAGTTTTTTCTATTTTTACTCTTAAAATTCCCCTTGCCTTCATCAATCATACTCCCACTATGAAAAAAAATTATTAAAACCCCCTTTACCCCTTCTATTTTTTCCCAAATTCAAAACTTTCTTTACTAAACATGTCTTAACTCTAATTTTCCTATGCATTGCAAAAAAATATGTTATTCGAGTCATGGTAGTAACTTAAATAGGAGCAAAAAACATGAAGGATGAAATTATCACCCTCAAGACCCACATCAAATATCTTGATGAAAAAATTATTGACCTCGGTCTTCAACATACCACCATGAACAATAGATGACATCTAGAGTCTTCTTCAAATACTGCATTTTCTTCTTCCAGCAATTATCATGGGTTGAAGCTTAATTTTCTAGGATTTAATGGTACAGATCCAACTAGCTAGATCTATAAAGTAGAACAATATTTTAGTCTACATAATACTTTTGATGCCAATAAGGTCCCACTTGCATCCTTTCACTTGGAACTTAAAGCCCTTCAATGGTATCAATGGTATACCAAGGCTCATGATGAACCCATATGGACTAATTTTTGTACCTTTAGTTTTCAATGGTTTGGCCCTAGTACTTTTGATTACTTCACTAGAGCACTCACTAAACTTTCCCAAATAAGAACCATGAGAGAATATCAAACAAAATTTAAAAAATTGACCAATCACATAGAGGGATTGTCTGATGAATTCCTTGGGATTTACTTTATTAGTGGACAGAAGGATGCAATTTGCTCTAACATCAAAATGTTTCATCCCAACATGATGATAAAAGCCTTAGGGTTTCTAAGTTGGTATAGGAGAAGATATTAGTTTAGAAGTCATTCAAATCTAATTTTACTCCCTTCAAAAATATAACTCTAGAGTGATCTCAAACAATGTCAGCTCTTAGAACCACTCCTATCAAATGTTTGACTAAAGCAGAGATGCAAGCCCATAGAGAAAAAGGAATATGTTATAAATGTGATGATAAATTCACTTGGGGACATTGATGTGTCGATTAAAATCTCTACCTATTGTATGTGGACTCTCTACCCACAACTAAAGATTGGGAATATGTTTAGGATACAACAAATGATCCACAAGAAGCTCAGTCAATTATGGAACCTGCTTCTCAAGAAGACCAACCAAATATCTCTCTCCATGTCTTAGTAGGAGTTACTACCCCATAAACCATATGGGTTAGGGGTTACTTCAATAATCTCCCTCTCACAATAATCATTGATTCATGTAGTACTCATAACTTCATTGATGCTTGAATCACCAAATAAGTTTATTATTTTATCAATCCTTGCTCCAACTTTGAAGTGATGATTGCCAATTGAGGTACATTACCTTAAAAAGGGAAGTGGCATAATGTGCATATCTTTATTAGATATTATAACTTGCACTCTACCATGTTTTCCTTACCCTTAGGTGTATGTGCTATTTTTTTAAGAGCCTAGTGGTTATGCACACTTGGACCCATCTTATGGAATTTTTTTGAACTTTAGATGTAGTTTTCAAATAATGGGAAAAAACACACATTGAAAGGATTACAACTAGGATCTCTCAACATCATCGGTTCACATATCATGGAAAATATTCTTAGGAATAATTCACATAGCATCATTTCCTAGCTCTACTCCATTCAAATGTAACCATCAATAGTTTTCACTTCTGATCTACAAACCATTCTATAGAGGTATGCATGTGTATTTATGAACTAGTGGGATTTACACCTTCACGGCCAAAGAACCACCATATTTATATCCTTCCTAGAACCATTCCTCCTAACATCATGCCTTATCACTACCCATTTTATAAAAATACCAAGATTGAGATGTTTATTTGAGATTTACTACAGCAAGGCATTATTCACCCTAGTAGCAGCCCATATTCTTCCCTAGCCTCTGCATTGATTTTTGTACACTTAATCACCTCATAATCAAGGATAAGTTCTTGATCCCTATTATTGATGAGCTTCTTGATAAGCTTCATGGCACTCATTTTTTCTCTAAGTTAGATCTCCACTCTGGATATCACTAGATCCGACTTCATGAGGATGATATCCCTAAGACAATTTTTCACGCACATGATGGCCATTATGAGTTTTTAGTCATGCCCTTTGGCCTTACTAATTCTCCTTCAACATTCCAAGCATTGATGAATAAAATATTTTGGCCCTACCTGTGGAAATTCATTCTCGTCTTCTTCGATGATATCCTCATCTATAGTAAAACATGGTCTGAGCATCTCTAACATCTAGAGCTCACACTATAACTTTTCTTTGACCATCATCTTTGTATAAAATAATCCAAATTTAATTTTGGTTAGGATGAAGTGGAGTATCTTAGGCATATTATGTTAGTTCAAGGGGATTGGGTGGATCCTAAAAAAATAGCTACCATGACAAATTGGCCACATCCTCAAACACTCAAGAGCTCCATGGTTTTTTGGGGCTGACTAAATGCTATCACAAGTTTATCAAGGATTATGGGAATATTGTAGCTCTGCTAATAGCTATTTTGAAAAACAATGCTTTTAATTAGACACAAGCTGATGATTATGCATTTGAAAAAATAAAACAAGCTATGTATACTACACCTATTCTAGCTATGCCAAATTTTGTCAAAACCTTCACTATCGAGAGTGATGCTTACAATAATGGACTTGGTGTTGTTCTCTTCCAAGAAGGATACCCCATTTCATTCACTATCAAAGCCCTTTCTGGCAATAATTTAGTGCTCTCTACTTATTAGAATGAAATGATGGCCATTTTGCATGCAGTCTAGAAGTGGTAGCCATACCTACTGGGAAATCATTTTTGCATCAAAATTAATCACCAGAGTTTGAAATATTTCCTAGAATAATGGGTCTCTACCCAATCACAATATAAATGGGTTATAAAACTCATGGGTTATGAATATGAGATCACTTATAAGAATTTTAAATACAATATGTGGCTGATGCTCTGTCTTGTATATTTATAGACCAAGTATCCCTTTCAACTATTTTCATGCCTATTTCAAATTGGTTGGACACTATACATCAAGGGTATGTTAATGAAACCTCATTATATCCAATCATTCAATAGTTGGCCACTAAGCCCTTATCTATACCACATTATTCATGGGATGGTACTTATTTATAATACAAGGGTCATCTAGTGTTTTCCTAGAGTATAAATCTTTAGCAAGCTATGTTCTATAAACTCCATACTTCTCCATCCATATAGCACTCAAGGTTTCTCAAAACTTATGAGGGGGCATGATGTAACTTCTTTTTGAATGGAATTAAAAATACAATTCAATAGATAGTGGTTGAATGTGATACTTGCCAATGCAACAAGGGTGAAAAACACTCATCCCTAAGTTTCTCAAAACCTTTCCCATCCCTACTAGGATTTGGGCAGATATTTATATGTATTTCATTAAGGGGTTACCAAAATCTAGAGGTAAAATGGTGATCTTGGTTTTGGATGATCACCTCTCTAAATATAGTCATTTTTGTGCGCTCAGCCATCCCTATACCACCTCCACAGTTGCAAAAAAAATCTTGGACCAGATTTTCTATCTTCATGGCATTCCTTCACCCATTATCTCAGATCATGATGCAACCTTCACTAGCCATTTTTGGATAGAATTATTTTGATGCATTGGTACCTAATTTAAGATGAGTTTTGGGTATCATCCATAAATAGATGGCAAAACTAATATTATCAATAAATTCTTGGAAACTTTATTTCATTGCTTCACCTTAGAACAACAACATTAGTGGGAATATTGGCTCCCTCTCATTGAATGGTGGTAAAATATCTCCTACCAAACTTCAATGAAAATCAATCCATATGAAGCAATCTAAGGTCAGTCACCACTAGTGATCCTTCCATACACCCCTAATAATTCATTAGTTCAAGTAGTTGACATGATTCTTTAAACCCAAAATTAGATCCTCAGTACCCTACAAGACAATCACCATATGACACAAAATCAAATGAAACAATAGGTGGATTAGCACCATTTTAAACACACTTTTCAAATAGGTGATATGGTTTTTCTTCACTTACATCCATACAATCAATCCACCATAAAACTCAAAAGATGTCATAAGCTAGCTCCCAAGTTATATGGGCCCTATAAGGTTTTTCAAAATATTGGGTTAGTTACTTTTAAGTTAGAACTCCCACCTTCTTCCTAAGTTCACCTAGTCTTTCATGTCTCTTATCTGAAGAAAGTTTTTAGCAAAAACATCAGAGTGTAAACTATTTTACCAAAACTTAATAATGAGGGATCCATTCTTCTTGATCTGGAGGCAATCCTAGACAAGCACACATGCCAACTTCACTCCCATTCCATCATAGAGGTTTTAATTCAGTGAAATGAAATGTAACCAAAAGATGCAACATGGGAACTACTATTTCAGATTCAACACCAATTCTCACATCTAAAGATTTGAGGAAAATGTTTTTTTCTATGAGGGAATGGATGTTATGAACCCATGATATCTCTTCTCTTTACTTTATTAGTTTAGTATTTTCTATGGATGCATATGCTTTATAAGTGATTCCATGAGCATTTTGTTTCATCCCACATTCATGGAAAGTAGTAATTGCTTACATTAAAATTCATATATAAGTAAGTGTTGAGGTCCATGAAGGCATCCATAAATTATTTGTATTGATATTTCTCAAAGTAGGTTATGCCCTCAAAGTGGCATGTGATTAATATAATCCATTTAGTGTTTTTGCTCATTTTATAATTATATTATTTCATGCATTATTATTGACTTATTGTAGAAGGATCCTCTCACAAAGTTTTTTTCAAACTTCTTCCATTAGCTTACCACCTATCAAACCATTCTACCCCTCCAATGCCAAACCCTCCTAGTTTAATAAAAAATTGATCTATGCATACCATAGAGTACCAAGACATGACACAGAGAACTGTAAAAATATCCAAGCACTTGTTCATATCCTATATGATGAGGATGATCTATTATTAGACACAATTTTTTTACCTTCATTACTAATCCAAACACCAACTCAACTTATCCAACATTTACCTACTCACCCAAGAGTGAAGTGGAGGAACCAAATTAACCATAAAACTTGACAAATCCCCCCATCCACACTATTCATATGGTTACCTAATCATGGGCCCAATAGAAGGATAAGGGAAAATCCAAAGTCTCCATTCCTTGGACATACCCTTCAACCCCTCAACCTTATAACCAAACCCAAACACCTACACCTTCACCTATGCACCCACTAAAATCCAAGGTATCTATTTTGGAAGCCTCTGTCTCCAACCCTTTTACATCCATCCAGTGTAATCATGTTGAAATAAATACCGATGAAAATGAGCCTTTATGAACTAATCAATACATCACCCCACCATCATCAAGCATTAATAGAGGATCTATAATTTATAGAGGTTCAACCAAATGACCCTCAACCTCTTACACCTTTTGTTGGAGCCCTCTAACTTTCTGCCTTCATCACCTTTCAGTATTCTGAAATACATCCTATTCATTCAAAGGATCTTGATCCTCCCCTTTTCATCACTATGTACATCAATTAAACCCATGTCAAAAGTGTAATGATTGATGGAGGAGATGTCATCAACATTATCTCCTCCCATGCTTATGACCAACTTCAGCTACCCAAGAACTGTTGATGCAAAAGATTGCACCCTTGGCAGGAGGCTGAGCTCCTACCTTCTTCACGCAACTATGGAAACTCCCCTCTCACCTATGGGACCAGTGAAGCTGGAGCGGAGAGTCTCTAGGTAAGGGCTAGCTCCCTTTGATGCATCATATTCATTCTTGCAAGTGCTAACATATATATATATATATATATATATATAATGGGGGGATAAAAAGAGAAGAAGATTACAGGAAAACAAACTACTCTAAAGGAGGTGATGCACCAAAATGAAATGACCTTCTCACATCCACACTTAAAATCATAAAAATACATACATACACCTCAGACTTGGCAGAAGAACCAGGCTGCAAGAAACTTAGCAGGGAGGCTTTAATAGAAAATACAAAAAAATAGAGATTCACCAAGGTGCTATGAAATGCACAATGTAAGTAATTTCTTTTGTTTCTACACTTCTAAATATAGCTCTCCTTGTTAGCTGTAGAAATGGGACCTTGTAGACAATAGATATGTTGGTGTTGGACCTATGAAAGCATCAAGAAACAATGACTAAACATAAACTAACACTCAACACATACACAGAAATATCTATCCAAGATAGAGGTAAAAAATGCATTTATTGATTCAAGTGAAAATTTTGCCAGGGCTACGCCTTACAAATGTGGAAGATGATCTCTCAAAATGACAAGTCCTCAATATATAGGAGAAGAAAGGAGGCATTTTGGTGCCCCTTTGTACAAGTGGCCCATTTACGTCCCCTCATTAAGAAGAGCAGGCTGCCTAAAAAATAAATGTTGTGTCGACCCTGAATTTGACTTCAGGCATTTTTTGACACAACTGCATTGTTTCCTCATTAACCGAGGCTGATTCTTAAAGGCACCTATGTAGCTTGTCTACTCATAAATATGAAATGAAGAAAAAAAGGTCACACGGTTGGCATTCACATCTTTTAATGGTCAATTTACATCTATTGTTTCACCTACTGGAGTAACTTCTCGAGTCAACGCTTCCCTTCACCACTTGGACTATCTGCCTACTCTATGCTTGGCACTCTGTCTTTTCCCTATCTTGTCTCTTCTGGCTCCTTTGGCCCTCAGGGGTGATCTCATGGCGGGTCACTGCATTTCTGGGCCTCCTTTCATGGTTGGCATCCTTTTAGTTTGAAAGCAAATGACTATTTCATTGTGTTAATTTTGACATTCACATGGCTGTCATCACTTTGAAAACCAATGGCTAATTCACTTTCTTAAGGTTGACAGCTTTCAGGATGTCACCGTCCCTAACAAAATGTCATCGGGTCCTTCGTTGGCTTCTCTATAGGCTTTGTCCTCCTCGGCCCTCTCTGTGGGTCTTTTTTGCTTGAAGTCCCTTCTTAGCACTTTCCCGAAGGAAGGTGGCCCTTCAGCCTTTGGAAAGTGGAGCCCTTTATTCTGGCCGAGAGTCCCCCGCAAGGGCACCTACCCTTCGGTGTCCTTCGATGGGTCGCTATGTTCTTCTGGATTCTTTCTCAGGTTTTTGCGGACTTTTGTCTGTAGACATTTTCCTGGTGACTTTTGTCCGTGGACATTTTCCCATAGACTTTTGTCCATGAACATATTCCTATAGACTTTTGTCCATGGACATTTTTCTTTGGCTTTTTCTTTAAACTGCAGCCCTCCCCTGAATTCCTTCGAGCCTTTTGTCTGAAGGAATTCCTTCAAACAAAAAGTCTGAAGGAATTTGGGACTTTGCCTTAATCAAAATTTTGAAAGTTAAAACATCTTTTTGTGATCCCTTTGAAGTGTTCCATGCCCCTTGCAAGGGAACCTATCCTTGGGCTTTGGGGGCACCTCGTTGAACCAACCCATTAAACTAAATTGGTTCAACGGTTCAACATTGTGCACTAATGAACTTGCCAATGAGCCGACTGATTAAACTAGGCTGATGAACCAAGTGGTCTATTAAACTAGGCATTGAACCAATGTGTTGAACCAAGCTGAAGAACCATGGCATTGAACTTGTGCAACTTGAAATTGACTAGCTTTGAATAGCAAGGGAAGAAGGGGACCAATTTTGGCCTATTGGGCAAAAATGGTCAACAAATTGGCGACTCCCAAGGGAAGCATGCCTGTTATGCTTAAAGACCAGTTACCTTGTAGTCCATTGGGTACAGATTCGGATGCAGCTATGAAAGAGTTAGCAATAGCCCCAAAATATATGAGAATCAAAACATGAAGCCTTTTAACCCACACGCAAAGGGAAACACACAAGGCTAAAAACACTACCTATGCAAACTACACTTAGGGAAAATAGGAAAGACAAATAAAAGCAAACTACTATGTACAGCTAACCAAGAATGTTTGCCTCCCTCTTGGATCAAAGGGAAAACTTCTTAAGTCCCCTTCCTAGAAAGAAGACTTATGGTGCTAGGAAATTAGCTAAATGAAAAAGAGAGTTCATGACCTGCTCCTCTTGCCTGCCACCTGAGTTGGCTTATATCCAAGTGGATCAAAATCAAACATGCTTTCGATATATATGTACTCTACTTGTCCTTGGAAGCTTGTTGAATGTTGGTCCCTCATACTGGTGCTCCTCACCAAGAAATCAATGGCTGCTGGCTCATCACCATAATCCCTTTGATCTTCACATTCCCTTTACAATGTATCATGGTCTAACTTGTTTCCTTCTGCCTCATTGAAGATTCTATCAGACTCATCCTCTGCTTCCTTTTGGCCTTCTTGAAGAAGGGTGACTGTGGTGATGTCTGAAATAAACTCACAAAATGATTGCTCATCCCACAAAACATCACCTCTCTATTCAAAGCTCTCTTCTTCAAGGCATTCCTCCAAGAAGACAGACCTCTCCTTTTCCTCCTCAAAGATCAGGACCTCTAGATGTTTAAAGGTATCTTCCTGATCCTCCTCCAACTCAGGCTCCTTAGTGTAGTCATCCTCCTCATCAAAGTAGTAAGGAAGTTCATCAAACAGAGGGGAAGAAAGCTCACCATACATTTGTTCCTCCTCATATTGCTGGAGCATCTACATATATGCAAGACCTACATCTTCTCCATTATTGATGGTGTCTTCATAAGAAGCATCAATGATGATTCCACCTTCGTTGTCACTCATGATAGCCTCTTGAAGAACTACATCTTGGATCTTCTGCTCCTCACTCACCTCCTATAGAACAGGTTCCTCCTTGAGAAGGGGTGAAGTAGAGAAAACATGTGGAAGAGGAGGTAGTCCTTTAGCTAAAATCAAATGATTATCCTCTTTCCATTTGGTCAACACTTCATCAATATCAGGTATGGCCTGATATCTCTCTTGGAAATGTGTAGGTGGGGTGTGTTCAGACATAGAATGTGCCATTGGGTTTGAACCATCCATCACACACTGGCTAAGGAATCTCTCTTTAGATTCCAACTCTACAATTTCCTGGCTAGATTCTCTTGGAAAAGCCTTTCCTAGAGGTCACCAGTATCATCATGAGCAGAGCAGCCTCAGCTTCTTCAAGGTTTTGAAAAAGACCTTGATTTTCCTCCTTCCTACCCCATGATTCTACTATTTTCCCCCAGTTTAGGATCTCAAAATTGGAATTTTGCTCCTGTGAACAGGCAACAACTTTGTTTTCTCCAAGGTCCTGGGGCTCCTCCACAAGGTCTGGAAGCTCGAACTCTCTTTCAAGAAGCAGCTTCATCCTAGCCTCTAAATCTTCAATTTGCTTGGCTAGATTGTCCTGAAAGAGTCTTTCTTGGAGGTCACCAGCATCATCTTCTTCAAGGCTCTAGGTTAGTTCCTGGCAATCCTTCCTCCAACTCAAAATCTGCACATCACGTTAAAAAACTTGGGGAGGCTAAGGAATGCTAGGAAGAGACTGTTGATACACCAGAAGAGTCTCTAGAAGAGGGATGTGCTAGTTTGTGGTACTCCCCCCAATGGAATATTCATGATCTAAGGATTTTAGAAGGTTCATCTCCATGGGAGGTTGTTTTGATGTCTTTTGGTGTTAGAAAGCCAGGCACACAGGATTGAGTACAGATGCATCAGATGAGTGGGAGTGAGAAAGTGCTATCTAATAGAAAGGATTTGGTACAAAAGAGGGGGCTTTCTTCAAATTAGGAGGGGTCACATAAGGCTGACTACCTTGAATAAATGGATTTTTCCATTTTGCTACCTCCTCCTCCATGGATTGTAAGGCTTGTGCTTGCCTAAACAAGCACTCCTCTTTATACATCAGCCCCTGCTAATATTCGTACTACTCCTCCAGTCTGTCAATCTCCATTGTCTACTTCTCAAATTCTAAGGCCATTTCCCTTATCATTTTAGGGAAACTAGGAGGGCTACTTAAGGTGATTCTCTAAAAATCTTGAGCTTGATCATAGTCATATGAAGGAAAATAAGACCCATGATTTTGTGCAAAGGAATTATACATACAAAAAATGATTTCTTAATGGCACCAAGCTGCTTAACCAGTAGATTCAACTTAGAGTCACCATTGGTGTTGATGAAAAACCCTCCAAAGGCTGGTCAGTTGAAGAACACACCAAAAATTCTTCAACTCTTTGGACACAACTTGTCCTAGTTGGTCCCACCAGGCGTGCCAAAACTATTGATGCAAAATATTGCACCCTTGGTAGGAGACCGAGCTCCTACCTTCTTCACGTAACTATGGAAACTCCCCTCTCACCTATGGGACTAGTGAAGCTGGAGGGGAGAGTCTCTAGGTAAGGGCTAGCTCCCTTTGATGCATCATATTCATTCCAAAAAGTGCTAACATATATATATATATATATATATATATATATATATATATATATATATATATATATATATATATATATATATATATATATATATATATATATAATCGGGGGGATGAAAAGAGAAGAAGATTGTAGGAAAACAAACTACTCTAAAGGAGGTGATGCACCATAATGAAATGACCTTCTCACATCCACACTTAAAATCAAAAAAATACATACATGCACTTCAGACTTGGTAGAAGGACCAAGCTACAAGAAACTTGGCAGGGAGGCTTTAATAGAAAATACAAAAAAATAGAGATTCACCAAGGTGCTGTGAAATGCACACTGTAAGTAATTTCTTCTATTTCTACACTTCCAAATATAGCTATCCTTGTCAGCTATAGAAATAGGACCTTATAGACAATAGATATGTTGGTGTTGGACCTGTGAAAGCATCAAGAAACAATGACTAAACATAAACTAACACTCAAGACATACACAAAAATATCTATCCAAGATAGAGGTAAAGAATGTGTTTATTGATTCAGGTGAAAATTTTTCCAGGGCTACGCCTTACAAATGTGGAAGATGATCTCTCAAAATGACAAGTCCTCAATATATAGGAGAAGAAAGGAGGCCTTTTGGCACCCCTTTTTACAAGTGACCCATTTGCGTCCCCTCATTAGGAAGAGCAGGCTACCTAAAAAATAAATGTTGTGTCGACCCTGGCTTTGACTTCAAGCATTTTTTGACATGGCCATGTTAATTCCTCATTAACCAAGGTTGCTTTTTGAAGGCACCTACGTAGCTTGTCTGCTCATAAATATGAAATGAAGAAAAAAGGGTCACACAGTTGGCATTTGCATCTTCTAATGGTCAATTTATAGCTACTATTTCACCTACTAGAGTAACTTCTCGAATCACTGCTTCCCTTCACCACTTAGACTATCTACCTACTCCATGCCTAGCACTCTATCTTTTCCCTATCTTGTCTCTTCTGGCTCCTTCAGCCCTCAGGGGCGATCTCCTAGCGGGTCGCTACATTTCTGGGCCTCCTTTCATGGTTGGCATCCTTTTAGTTTGAAAGCAAACGACTATTTCATTGTGTTAATTTTTACATTCACGTGGCCATCATCACTTTGAAAACTAATAGCTAATTTGCTTTCTTAAGGTTGACAGCTTTTGGAACATCACCGTCCCTGATAAAATGTCATCAGGTCCTTCGCTAGCTTCTCTACGAGATTTGTCCTCCTCAGCCCTCTCTGCGGGTATTTTTTGCTTGAAGTCCCTTCTTATCACCTTCCCAAAGGGAAGGTGGCCCTTTAGCCTTTGGAAAGTGGAGCCCTTTATTTTGGTTGAGAGTCCCCCACAAGGGCACCTACCCTTCAGGGTCCTTTGATGGGTCACTGTGCTCTTCTGGATTCTTTCTCGGGTTTTCACAGACTTTTCTCTGTGGACATTTTCCCATGGACTTTTGTCTATGGACTTTTATCTGTAGACATTTTGCTTTGGCTTTTGCTTTAAACTATAGCCATCCCCTGAATTCCTTCGGGCCTTTTGTCTGAAGGAATTCCTTTGGATGAAAAGTCTGAAGGAATTTGGGACATTGCCTTAATCAAAATTCAGAAAGTTAAAACATCTTTTTGTGATCCCTTTGAAGTGTTCCATGCCCTTCGCAAGGGCACCTGCCCTTGGGCTTTGGGGGCACTTCATTGAACCAACCCATTGAATCAAATCGGTTTAATGGTTCAACATTATGTGCTGATGAACCAAGTGATCTATTGAACCAGGCACTGAACCAATGTGTTGAACCAAGCTGAAGAACCATGGCATTGAACTTGTGCAACCTGAAATTGACTAGCTTTGAATAGCAAGGGAAGAAGGGGACCGATTTTGGCCTATTGGGCAAAAATGGTCAACAAGAACATCATGTCAAAAATCACAGTGGTCCTTCACTCCTTTAATGATATCATGGCCACTACCTTGGGGATAGTGGTCCACCATATCAACTTAGGATTGCATACCATTCTTGAATTGTTTTACATTGTAGAGGGTGAGTTATAATACAATGTGTTACTTGTATACCCTTAGATATGTGCCATGAGTTGTGTCCCTTCTACCTTATATCGATGTGTCAAATTTGGACATGAAGGTCAAGTTGTTACCATCAAAGCTGACCCTAGGCCTTTTGCCTCTTAAAATATGACATATCATCCTAATAGTAGTCATATTCCTCCTTCATCCACCTCACAACCAACTACTAAAAACACTACCTTACTACCCAAAATGAGTAACACTTCTACCCATAATAGTGATGGAGATTTAACTAGCTCATTTATCCCTTCTTCCTAGATCCCCATAAAGGACCCCTTAGAATCTAGATTCTAGCATCTTTCACTTAGGGAGTATCATCTTTTATACTTAGATTCTTTCCCTACTCTGCAAGAGTATGGGAACCTCAAACATGACCCTTATTATGATCCCAACATCAAACCCATCATCCCTTCCAGTCCCCCCAACAATCAAACAAATTTCATCTATGGGGGACTTGATCAGCCACTTCTAACTCCCACCACTACCTCATCCATCCAACCATTCATCCCTAACTTTTCTTACCTCAATAAACTAGCATTTTCCAAAGCTTACCTTTATAAGTGTTCTAGAAGGGGTTTGGCCTTGGCATTTATAAATAGGGACCACATGAGTTACCCATAATCAAAACTCAAAAACCTCATGAGTTATTTAGCCTTGGGTTTGTACCACTAGAATAACCCACCTCACCAAAACCCATTTCCACCATCGATGAAGATGTTCCATCCTCACTGACCCCACCTTCCCTAAAGATTAAAGATTTTATATCATCTCATCTAGCTTTTTTTTATCAATATCATTATTTTGGGCTCCCTAACCTATCAAAAGGGTGGCCAAACTAAAACCCTTCCTCTCATTCATCCTACAATGATAGAGTGAGATTCTCCTACCATCAACACCATCCAACATCAAGATGATGATTCCATTCTCACCTACCTTAGTGTGGGGGATTCTTCTATTCATAAATCCCTTCCTCCTAAGAACCAAACCATGCTAAATGAATCTACCATTGATGTCAACTTGGGTACTTAGGATAATCCCCATATCATGAAGATTGACCAATCCGTAAATTCCATGGAGTAACAAAATTACCCTTCTTTCCTTCATGACCATATCATAGTGTTTACTTGGTCCTATCAAGATATGCCTAGAATTGACCCTTCTATTTCCCTCCATAACGTTATCACCCATCCTAAGGTTAAGCCAGTGTAGTAAAATCTTTGTAGGATACATCCTTGCATCACCCTTTTGGTCAAAGAAAAACTTTAGCATCTCTTGTATATTGACTTCATCTAACCCATTGATTATCCACAATGGGTATCTAACATCATTATCATTACCAAACCTATAGGGCGACTTCATCTCTGCATCAACTTTCATGATCTCAACCTCACTTACCCAAAGGATGACTTTCCTTTGCTAAACATCGACCAACTTGTTGATCTTACAGTTGGCCACAAGATGTTATCTCTCATAGAAATATTCTCAAGTTATAAACGATCTTGATTACCCTTAAAGATCAACATGAAACTTCCTTTATCACCCCATGGGGGACCTTCTACTTCAGGGTCATGTCATTTGTTATAAAAAAAATTGGAGTAACCTATTATCTTGTCATGACCTACATTTTTCATGATCTCATCTGTAAAATTGTAGAAGATTATGTGGATTATCTCCTTAGTAAATGAAAACACCATAAGGATCACCTAGCCATTCTCACAATCATATTCGATTGACTAATATATTATCATGTCAGGCTCAACCCCAATAAATCTATTTTGGGGGTCTTATCCAAAAAGCTTCTTAGCTTTATCATTTCTCTTTGAGGAATTAAAATAGACCCACCAAAGTCAGACCAATCTTGGAGATGCCTCATACTAACCTTAAGAAACTCTATATCTTGTAGGGGAAGCTCCAATACATCCATCATTTCATCTCCTAGCTATCAAATAAATGTCAACCATTTCACCATCTATTAAATAAAGACACCTCTTTTAAGTGGACCAAGGACTATCAATAAGCCTTTGATTCAATCAAGGAGTACCTTCTTTCACCACCCATTCTTATTCCTCCTAAATAGGACTAACCCTTCTACCTTTATATATCCACCACGGACCATTCCCTAGGGGCAATGCTCACTCATCATAATGAACAGAATAAAGAGCAAGCTATTTACTACATTAGCCACACACTTATAAAATATGAGACTTGGTATACTCATCCTGAGAAACTTTTCCTCACCTTAGTATTTTTGGCTTCCAAACTCTGTTACTACCTTCTTAATCATAAAACCTATGTTATCACTAACACCAACCACTCAATTACATGCACTCTAAACCATACCAAAGCTAGTGGATGGCTAAGTGGCTCATACTCCTAGATGAGTTTAATCTGGAGTTATTTCATCAAAATTTAATTAAATATAAAGTCATCATCGATCAATTGGCTAATGCTCCTCTACTAAACAATCAACCGCTTCTTACAATTCTTGATGAGTCCATTACAACTCTTTCTCAAGAGGAACTCACCTACCAAATGACCATGTTTTTTTATGGCTCCAAGTACCAACATAGTGGGGGTACTAGTGTTATCCTCATTCCCCTTAATATTAAACCTCTTCCCCTTTACTTTAAACTTGACTTCAAATGTACCAACAATGTGGCCGAATATGAATCTTTGGTCATAGGTCTCCAAACTGCTCTAACTTTGGGAGTCAATATAATCAGTATCTTTGGAAATTCCCAAATTGTGATCAACCAAGTCAATGGATCTTATCAATGTATAAATTATGTCATATTTAAGTACAAACAACTCATAGATGTACTCTTAGCATCATTTGATCATTACCTTATCTAGTTAGTTCCTCGATCTACTAATAAATTTGCAAACATGATGGCTTCCCTTACTTCCCAAATCCTATCTCAACCTACCAAAACTAAAATATTTATCACCATCCATCATTTTATCAAACCTTCATATATCAGTTCTGACCTTCCTACCATTTTTAGTTTGCAAGCGTCTCCTTCTGACATTTGGTATGACCAAACTCTTAACTGCCTTAACCTCAGCATTGTTCCTCCCAACCTATCAAAAAATACCCAAAGAGCCTTTATTTAGAGTACCTCTTGTTACACTATACTAGGGGAAATCATTTATAAACATTGTTTTGATGGCCTCCTTCTTTGTTATCTACATAGTCATGAAGCTTCCCATGCTATCAAAGAAATGCATGATAAAATCTATGGGGGACATTTTAGTAGCCTAGCTATCATGAAACATATCCTTCACCTTAGCTACTATTGACCCACCCTCAATTAGGATTATTATAATTACATAAATAAGTGTGTCAAATGTCAACATCATGTTAACTTGCATCATGCACTAACTCATGGCCTTTGAGTATCCAAATACTATTGGCCCTTCTCATAATGGGGTCTCAATCTAATTAAGGAAATCAACCCTCATTCTTCACAATGACATCAATCTATCATTACCACCACTGAATATTTCACCAAATGGGTAGAAGTCATCCCTCTTATCTTAACCAAAGCCAAAAATATTGTTGATTTCATCACTCACCACATCATTTGTGACTTCAGTGTTCCCTATAAGATCATCATTGACAATGGAAAATCTTTCAAGAACAAGCAAGTCCAAGGTCTATGTGATTATTTTGGCATCTAGTTAAGCTTTTCCTCACCTCATCATCCATAAGCAAATGGATAGATAGAAGCCTCTAACAAAATCCTCAAAAAAAATTTAACTAAGGTAGTGAGTACTTCAAGTCAGGATTGGCATTTGCACATTCCCTTCACTTTATGGGCCTATCACACTAGCATTCAAACTTCTACAGGTGTTACCCTTTTCTCTCTCATCTTTGGAGTAAAGGCAGTCTTACCTCTCAAAGTTTAGATTCCTTCTCTTAATATATCTTTGCACAAGATCCTTTTTTTAAGTGATTATCGTCAGGAATAGATCACTTGATTGAACTCCTTGATGAACATCACCTCATATCCCTTAATCATCTTCATGTCTATCAAGAATGAATCAAGCACGCATACAACCAATACCTAAAAGAGCATGAATGTAATATCAGAGACCTCATCCTTAAGGAAAACCAACATGTAACTAATATGGAAAAAATCACAAGAGGCAAATTTATTTTCAATTGGCATAGACCCTACATCATAACCCATAAGTATGGATCAGAAGCTTATCATTTATCCTCTCTCAAAGGCAAGTTAGAACCTGAGCCTCTCAATGCTTCACATCTATGTCCTTTCTATTATTAAAGAAGGGTCACATTCACATTTTGTCTAACTTAAGCTTGTCCCTTGGTTATGAAATTTTCACTTTCTTTATACCTTCACCTTATTCCTCTTGAAGATAATTTGATTACAACATAGAACCATGTAATTATCCATCACAGTTATAGCCTAATCTTAAGTATGGATACCATGGATCTACCCATGGCATGGTTCTCATAGATACTTTTCATCTCTAATCAGATGGAATCCCATGGTCAATTGTCTCTCAAACCACTTTCCCTCATCTATCATCAACCTTTTATGCTTTAAGTCTTGTCTTCATAAATGTAGACCTCTAAACCTAAATAGACTTGTCCATGTCTCAATCTAGTATTTAAAATCAAATTAGGATACCAAAATCTCACTTGGCTCCATATCTCTAGCATTGTAGACCACTCCCTTAAATAATAATTTCCCAACAACTAAATATTGCTTAAAAGATAGATTGCTCCCTTGAAGTACAGTTATAACATAAAAACAAATCCAAACTTAGACCACTGCCTTGAAGGATGGCTAAGACAATTTTTTCAAAGTAATCATTTGAAGCTTCCCACATCAATCAGCTTCACTCTTTTTATCAAAAACAATAAAACACAATAAATGGGGTTCCTATATCAAAATCAAAGCAAGCTATCCCAAAAGGGCCATAATCGGCTCTTGCATATATATTTAGTAGACTTCCCACATCTATCAGTCTACACTTTGTATTAAGACATAGAATTGTCTATTAGGGTTCTTAGGTCACCTATAGAAGGGGAAAACTAACCCACATCAGGTTACTATATTTCCCATTTGCCTTAAAATTACCTATCACCTACATTCCCCTTTATATCCTTTATATTTAGTTTGTTACCTATACCAAATTTATGTGCCTTCATTATATCCCAATATGACATATCATATCCAAAAATTTAAAACATCATTTTCATCACAACACTAATCTATATGCCTCATAATATTATGAGTCATATCCCATCTATGCACCCAAACATCAAACGTATCATAAACCACATCATCAAAATAAACAATCAAAACTATCCTATCTGTCATCATGAATAAACACATCATCCCTCATATATACATAAAACATCACCTAAAAATATCAACATATCAAATTCAAATGTTTAATCACAAAATAAATTTTAATTCCTTCATCTTATCATATATAATCTATACCTATCATTACATCATACCTATTAAAACACAAGACAAAACATATTGTCTATTTCACATATCCTCATATATACACATCTCATCTCATAAATACTGGGGCATGCACATCCTACCATTAATAAAACTTAAAACACACATCATACACATTCATAAATGTCAAAACTCATGAGCTAACAGTAATCCACATATCCATAATCCTATCAAAACTCATGAGCTAACAGTAATCCACATATCTATAATCCTATCCACAAATCACATCATGTCAAAAAACCACATAAACCATGTCATCTACCATTTCCTATATACATCATAGGAAATTATCCTTAAGCCACATCATAACTATGAAATAATAACCATGTCATATCTATAAACAATGTCATCATTCTCTTTACTATCAACATCTATACATCAAATAATCTATCTAAAACATAAAGTCACCATGATCGTATATACATAAAATCATCTATCTCATATCCATAATCACATCATGAACAACATCATTATATGAACAAACTCAAAATCCATCTTTGATCATATGTATATCATATCCATCCAATGAACAAAGCATATACATCTACGAGCAACATCGCTCATAGCATAATCAAATCAATCATCACATATCTAAAATCATACATACCTAAGCTCATTTCATCACTTATAAAAAATGTCATCAAAACATCATAATCATAAGTCCATCCATCCTATCCATCATCATAATACATCATATCCATCACAAGAATAAAACGTGAATAACAACAAACAATCTACATATTCTCTCATGAGCAACAGTCCTCATATCATCATCATAATCATAATACATTAATACATAATAAACATCTATAAACATCAGAACATAATCATCATGTCATAAATATAATCATCATATACATTAATAAATAAATACATGTCATAATGTATCCATGTCTCTCTCACTCATATACATCTCACATCATCAGCACACAGGCTAAAATCAAAATAATGTGCATCCATGTCTACCAAACTTAACAAATCAAGCCCTTGGGACACCACTACCACTGACCCCATCTACACCTACACCTATACCTATACCTATACCTATACTACCATCTAGTGGTGGTCCCCCTGATATCCCTACCTACCCTACTATTAAGGCCCACTATCCTAGAATATCTTTAAATGGACCACTTTCTAAACTGGCCCTATACTCTCTATACCACATCTCTAATGGCAATTGTGCTAGCACTATAACCTCATCATATCTTATCTCCTCAATGGTGGTTAAGTATCATGTCCTTCTAACTATGTCAGGTGTTCCTCCTGCTACTACTATGACCACTCCTACCCTCTATCTCAGTGAATCTCTCTCTTATGTCACTAACCCAAGAGAGATCCTCACCTAATATCACTCACCAGTCAAGGTGGCTATCTAACCTTGTAAAGTGGCCACCTATCCCTGTAATATAGTATCTAGTCCTATGTCATTACTAGTGACACTACCACCTATCCAACTTATGTCGGTACCCTA
This sequence comes from Torreya grandis, assembly GCA_037957365.1. Classification (NCBI taxonomy): domain Eukaryota; kingdom Viridiplantae; phylum Streptophyta; class Pinopsida; order Cupressales; family Taxaceae; genus Torreya; species Torreya grandis. The sequence goes on along the minus strand of JARHVA010001799.1, from coordinate 1,204,048 downwards.
TCAAGATCCACATCCATGGGTTATTGACAGCTATCACCCCATCTAAAATTGGCCACTACATATTTGGCCTGATACCATATTGCATAACCATAAACAATACTTATATCATCTATGGTAGCTCTCACTAGTAGCTCCTTATAATCTAGTACAACATCCTATAGCTATGGCTTGGGGAGATATAACTTAGCATCTTCCCTCTTGTACCTAGGGAAAACTAGTGGGATCCCCTAAACAACTCCAAACTATCTCTGCACTCGCTTGAATAAGATAAGATTTGTATCACCATCTCGTCTCTCGTAAATCCAATGTCAACTCTATAATGATAATGTGTGATGTTATACCTTAGCCACCTAGGCCAACCTATATATGGCATCCACACTATATCCCCTACCACTAAACCCTCCAAATAATCATATAACCACTCAATATCTCAGCCTCCACCACCTATACGTATCAATGCATAATCCCCTCTCCATCTAGTAAATCCAACTAGAAATGGGTCTTGGCTAAATCCATCCTAGGGTTCCCCCACTAGCTTCAGTACTTGAATTTACTCATATGCCTAAAAGTAAAGCATAAACCCAATGTTATTCATGTATCACTTGTAATCCTAGAAGGCCTAGTGCTCTCTATAGATTTTAACTAATAGTACTGGGGCCCATCCAAACATAATCCACCCCAACAACATCTCCACCAAGATCCCTAATAATCTATAAGGAAATTGGTCATTGCTCAAATATGGTACTGTGAAGCAAGACACAGTGATCATCTTCATGGTGAGTAAACATCTATCTATAGGAGCCCTCTGGTATAGGGGCCTATAGTTTAATCCACTTAAATGAAACTAAGCATGTACCTAGTTTACCCCATACATCAAATCCATATGATAGGTAATCTCCTCACTCTCTATATGGTATATTAGCTCCCCATGAATGGGTAGCTATGTGATATGCTGAATGTTCTCTAGGAGAATCATCATCTCCCTTGTTGGCAGGAAAAATGTGTTTATGGTCAAGTCTCATCTCTCAATGAGGGCCACAATCATACCCACATCTTTTGGTAGGTGTTGATAATAGATCATCATGCCTAGTTCGATTGTCTCCACTCCTTCATGGTCATCATATCTTGAACCTTGAAAAATATTTGAGGGACCATTTCCCTTATCTGAATCTAATCATGTTCCTATATAATAATCACATTAGTAATGCATACTTAGTTCTCCACATCTAACTAAGTACCACCCTACACCTACCTTTTTCAACCTATTACATCTACCTTACTTAAATCTATCCAAACCCATCAAATAAACCTATACACCTATTTGACACCCACCCTAACCTATTATTTTGACCACCTAATAACTTATATTTGCTAACCTCTACCCATCGACCCCTAATTTTATCTAAATCTTTCAACATAAACCTCCATCCACTATCTACATATCTTCAAGCATTTACCCACTTTAACACCTTTTACAGCCTTTCGACCCCCTCTTTCAAATAAGCATTCATCCCACTTTCATAAATTTCAACACCTACTTTCACACAAATACCACTTTTATAAACTATAACAAAACATTCAAAACTTTAAATAAAATTTAAACTAATTACCGCTTTTACGACCTATCTCACAACTTTCAAAACTTTTAAAAACATTTGAACACTTTTAAATAATTTAACAACTTTCAAAGACCATAAACACTTTCTAATATCCATACATACTTTACGCACATTCAACAATTTCACATACAACATTTTTAACAATTTTAACATTTCCCATCTTTTTCAAACATTATCACCACTTTCAACTTTTACAACCACATCCTATATTTAGAAAAACACACGTTCAACAAATTTAAAAAATTCCTTTCATAAGCTTTCAATATACATTGTAATCTTTTTCCCCTTTTATTATTTTAACAAAGCTTTCAAACCATAACAACAATTACAAACTTTAATAACACAACTTTCAAACATCATCAAAAACTTTAAAAATACCCACTTTTAACATATTCTGTATGAACCCTTTGACCATCAATGGTTCCTTGAACCATCGATGGTCCATTCAGTATCTTTTACCCACAATGCCCAACCACCAGTGGTTGAGTCAAACTGCCAATGGTCATTGTGTGTGATCATCGATGGTGCAACTCAAACCCTAGACCTATCCCACCCTCTATCAACACACCCAAATACAATAAAAGGCCTACTTAAGACTAATCTACACCCTGTTACCAGCTTCTTCTTCCTTTCCAATCCCCATTTCCCCCACTCATTTGCTCACAATCAACAAATCTTAAACTAGGGTATCATTTTATCAAAACCCATTTAAAACCCTACCCAAAAGAATAATCACACCCTATCCCTATAAACTTCATATTCAAAACATCAACTACTCCATTCCATGATTTCTAGCATGGTTAGAGTCCTCATACCACCACCTAGTCACATCCTCATCCACCCTCCATCAAATCATACTCAATCAAGACTCAAACACTCACTCACCCAATCAAACACCTAAAACTTAGCAATCTCAACACACAAACTAACAAAACACACAAATTCACCAAGTGCATAAACTACCAATAGTCAAAATTATGAAAATGATTTCACATTTTTACTTTTATCTTGTTAGGATTGTGGAGCTAAAAGCTTCACTGATGCAAACAGGAGTGGAGGTTGCAGAATGAGTTGCTAAGTGTCAGAAGTGTTTGGCGTTGGTCTGGCCAACTGGCGTCGGCAGGGTAAGACAGGAAGGCAACCGACGTCGGTCATATATCGGCCGGCGTCGGCGACCCCAGGCAGATAGGGACCGACGTCGGTCGCCTGTGTAGTTTGACTGCGAGTTAATTACAGGCAGTGAACTAACGAACCAAGAGTTTGCATGATGAGTGCTAATTTTAGACTCATAGCTGTGGATCTAATTATTGTAATTAGATGTCTAATCATTTTTTGGATGAGATCTATATAATAGACTCATGGTTGTATTGTAAAAGTGTGCTAGGGAGTAAGAGAGCATAATTATAAGCTCCTTCTGTGTGTGAGGTAGAGCTATGGTGCGTTCCTCCTAGTGCCACAGTACCAGGTGTGTTGGTGCTGGATTGGAGAGCCAGCTGGGTTCTTCAAGAGTGTAGGATCTTGGTCACAGTTGCATGGCCTATATAGGAGATCTACATGGTAAGTAAGATCGTTGATCTGTAGGTGTATGTGTGTGCAAGGTCGAGGTTCACAGGTGATTAGAACCATTGCTTGATTTGCAGGTGTGCAAGGTCATACAGACAGCAACACTACAGGGAGCAGTATCAGGCAGGATCTACTTGGAGTACAGGTGTGTACTCGGATAGAGCAAGAGGAAGGCAAGGGAGTTCCTTCCATAAGTATGGTATGTTGAATTGCAGGTTGTTGCAGATTCATGGGAGATCTACTTGAAGTACCTTGAGTACTTGTGGAGCATGTGGAGTGCTTGTGGAGTGCGTGGAGCACTTGTGGTGTGCGTGGAGCACGGGGAGGTGAACACCAACTCTGTATTTGAGTTGGGTGTTGGGACCTGTGAGAGGGAGAGCTTTGGGGAGAAGAAGTATTGTTCACTTGAGGTGTGGGAAACCTCTGTAAGGTGGTGGAGAAGAAGTGGCATCTTCTTTATTGTATTCTTTTCTGTATAAAGTGTTAATACAATTTGGTATTGTCTCTCATATGCTGTGTTATTCTGAATTCTAGTTACTTGGTGAATCTGGTTAATTTCCGCATATTAAGTTGCTTGGTATTAGTAATCAAATTGTGTGCTTCCGGTTTAATCCACCCATCCTCCCAACATATCTTAGTTTTTTAGGGTTTTCCCTAACCATCGATAGTTAGGGTGACCATCGATGGTCGACCTTTAGAAAAACCCTAACCATCAATAGTTGGGGTCCCACCCCTTTCAATAAAAATTGGTAACCTTACCTAGGTGTTTCCCTTTTAGGAGATCACCTACTCTCCACCCACCCAAAATTTGCCCTTTTTGAGCTTATCCTACTCTGATCGACCTATTTGCCCACATCCACCTTAATGTTGGTCATTTTTGAACCAAACATTTGCATGTTTTATGATGACCTTCCCTTAGTCTTTATGACCATACTGACCAACCTTGCCATGTTGAACTTTTACAATTTGTAACACCTCATGCATGACCAGCCCATTTGTGTTATTTTGTGGCAGCACTTCCTACCTTGGATACCTATGCACACCACCAAACTTGTCTAGATGACTTGATAAGATTGACCCAATCAGCTATTACCAATGCTATAGACCAATTACCCTATTATATGTTTCCCTAAAACCTGAATTTATTTTTATCAACATTGGTAACTTTAATCTTTATGCAATCTTGAATATCACACTTAGTTGTATTTTGTATGCAAGTTTGTGTTTCAAATGCCCAACCCATTTTGTGTCACCCACCTCATGACTCACCCTTTACCATTTATCAAGCCTTGACTTGATTTCTCTTTCACCTCATCGACTCTCCATTTAAGGGGGAACACCTCCTCCCATACTTAGGGCAACAAGACCTTGATCAACAATTAGTTTTTGTTATATAGCTTATTAATTCAAAATTGAATAACAAAAAGGGGAAAATGTAAACACTCAAAAATTGCACAATTTTAGATGTTGAAACATATATAACCCCTACTCAACCTTGAATCTAGTTGACTACCTAGTTGGCTTACCCCAATTATTAATTTACTAACTTAAGTTTCTAATTCACCTCTCTTTTAACTTGTTTTCATCTAGACCTTTGACCACTGATGGTCAATATAACCATCAACAGTTAGCTTGACTCCAATCCTACTTTAAAATAATTACCAACTATACGAGATAAGCATGGATACATTTAGTAACTTCCCTTATGTGAGGCTAGCTTGCTTTAAAGCATCATAATTATAAAAAAAATCCTCTATCTATTTAGCAACTTACTCCTACACTAATTAGTAACTTCATCCTATAAAAAGAGATAAGAAAGAGGATATCTAGATCTAGAATTCTAGTAATCTACATCTAAGCTATCTTACATACAGGTATCCATCATCCCTTTAACAAATAAGTAGTATCAATGGAGACCCAAACCTCTATTACAATCACTTTTGAAGGCCAAAAATATTGTCACTTTGGCCAAATTGTTTCAGCCTTCCACCATCAAGTTATAGGTATCTCATGCTAGTTTTCTTTGATCTATTTCATTTCTAACCTCCCTTACCTATCCATACCTATCTTTATCTCATTTTCCATCCTTCAAATCCATAACATCCCTCTATTTTAATAATTACCTAATCTACCATTACTTTTTTAAACATTTTTAGAATTTCATAGGCAACCATTAATGGTTATCCCAACTGCTAATGGTCACCTCAACCATCGATGATCACCCAACTACCGATAGTTACCCTAACCATCGATGGTTCACCCAACCATTGAAAATCACTATAGCATAAAATAATAGCATTTTATTTTCACCCCCTTACCCCAACCAAACCTTATTTTTTGTGTTCCTGCCTATTCACAGAGACTTTTCTAATTTTCTAAACCTAACCCCAACTATCTTAGCATGAGTATTGACTCACTTTCACTATATTTAGTCATTTTATTTAACAAGAAATTTAATTCCATCTTGTATTTCATTCATTTACTTTCATGTTATTAAATTCAAGTTCTCATTCTTTTTATTTATATCAACTTAATTATTATAAATAGTGGATTGACATCCTCCTAACAAGCATATGCTTCTTAGATCTAGCTCACACTTGGAAATCCACTCAACCATCCATCTAATAACCTCTTTTTTAGTATCTTTTTTATCTTTAGGTTATTCCTTCTTAGCCAAAGAGGAGTTATCACCATCTTCTAGATCACATGCACACTTTATCAAGTATCCCTCTACACACCCTATTACTAGTTTCATTACTTGCTTCCAAATTAAGAGAAACACAGTGCTCAAGTATGAGTCATAAATTGGCATAGTGGTCCTTGAGCAACCTATACACGGTGATATTATCTAAGTAGACTTGGAGAAACTTATGGATAAAATCTTTGAAATCCTTAATTTATATCTATGAGAACACCACTGGAGCATTTTTAACCTAAAAAGAATGATAGTATAGGAAAAAGATCCCCATTAAATAGTGAAAGTAGTCTTGGATTGGTCTTTCTTAGCTATCTAGACTTGGTGGTACCCTAATAACCCATTGATGAAAGAGTATACTTCACAACTGAAAACACCTTCTAGGATTTCCTTCGTGAAAGGTGTTGGAAAAGGATCTATCACATAAGATGCATTTAAAAAATGGTAATCTACATAGATATAGATATGTCCATCCTTTTTGATAATGATTACCATGGGACTCACCCATTTATATTCATCAATAAATTAATTACTTTGGTACACAACATGTTATTGATTTCCTCTTTATGCATGCCTAAAGGTTAGGATTCATCCTGTATGGTTGTTTCTTCATAGAGTGAGCATCATCAATCAGCTTTATGTGCATCTTCCTTAGAGAAGGGTAAACCCATTTCATTTCATTATAATTCCTTATAAATACATCTTGATACTCTTTTAGCAACTCAAAAATCTGTGAGATCTCTATTTCAATCCAATAATTTCTAATTGTATCCATCTTAGGCTCTTGCTCTGAGCCAATGTTACATTAGATAGTTTGAATGGGACCATGATAAGGGTTGTCCATTAGATAATTTATGTCCTAAAAAATTTGTGAACCAATATTTGTAGGGACATTTAGATGGTTAGTTAAGGGGTTGAGTGAGGTATATCCTTCACCTTCATACACTTGAAAGGCAAGCTTCTACTTTCCCAAGCAAATCTCTTCATGACATTCTTAATTAGGAATTGTTGATGATGCAGGAATTTATTATGTGGGAGGCTTAGTGAATAAATGTAAGGGTTATTTAGGTTCATAATGAATATGGTGTAGGTAGTCTTTGATGAAACATGGGTCTCCAATCATTTCTTCATTCATGGCTTGAAGGGTGAGGCACAAGTCCATCCTTGGTAAAAATTAAGAAAGTGTCTATGTCATGTTCTCCTTTAATAACTACTAGAACCTTGTTCCCATGTGCCTTTATTCATGAATGTACCAAGCCTGTGCCCAAGTGTGCAAAGTCTCATAAAATGCATGGACCTAGAGATACTATGGTAATAATGTCTTCTCAGCTTACCATATTGTCTCACAAGCTTCAATGTGAGGTTCAGGTGCTTTCATGCCACTATAACTAAGTGTGCCTCTAATATTATTATCATGGTGAAATTTATGATGTAGAATAGCTCACACTTGATCCCAATAAAAAAGGCTCTCTTTATGATTATGCCACCATCTAGAAATGTTACCATCAAAAATGTGATCTAAAGACCTCATCTGATCATTTTTGGTATCATATAACTCTTTGAAGTGTTGAAAAAATTCACACACCTCTATTTAAATTTGGAACCATAGAGCTTCATCAAGTCTCTCCAATGGTGGTCCCTCTAGTGACCCTCTCATTGTTAAACCTATAAGGTGCACAAACTTGTGACATTTAGGGAACTAGTGCAGGATGATTTCTCCTTTGTTTATAGTGATACATAATCTTATAGTGAGGTCATAGTCATCATGGTCCTAACAGTTGCAAGCAATAATATTATTATCCAAGATAGACTAGTTGTTCATCCATCAGATAGTACCATCAGGCATTGGATCATAATGTTCATCATTTTGAGTGGTCACATTATACAAGTTATTGATGTCTTCATCAACACTCATAGGTTCGATACAGGAAGGTCCATGTGCTTGGTCTAAATGTATTACTATGTGTTGATCAGTATTCTTAAAGATAATGTATCAATTTTTAAATCTCAAATCTAGATGATTATCATAGCACCAAGACCTTCCTAGTAAGGTTGGACAGTTATCAGCTTCTACCAACTCCAAAACCTCAAAATTTTCTTTGAAGGGAACCCCAAGTGTGCCAATGGTTCCATTTTTTAGGAATCCAATAGGATGCACTCGAGTCTAATTTGCCATGAACAAGACATGAAGAGAGGGATATAAGGTTGGACTAGATATTCTTACCAAGCATCTTTAGTGATAATATTAACTTTCATGCTATTATCTATTAGAATATCTTGGATTACCCATTTGTTGATAATATCATTAACTAATATCTCTTCATATTTTAGGGAAGATGAACTAGACTTTTTTGACATTGGGCGTGATTTAAATAGATATCTTTACTTTGATGAATAAGGTGAGGGTGGACTTCATTTGTTATGTGGGCTTAACCTTTAAGCCAAGTGCTGAGTTGGGGAATGCTGTCTTCATCAAGCATACATTTGTATTATTCTTAAAAATTGTCCCATGCCACTAAAGGATCAACTTCCCTTTACACTGGGGCATGCTATATGACATCCTTGTCCTTGAGGTACTGAATCTCACCTTGGATCTCTTGCATAAGTGTCATTGTATCCTAAAGGACATCCTTTTTATATTGTACATTAGGGTACTTCCTTGCCCATGGTTCTCCCTAATATACCTTCTCAATCAGGTTGTTTGTGGATTGAGTTTGACCCCCACTACAAGAGATGATATTTACTTGTTACACTATGGGGATGGTTGGTCATGTGAACCATTGTGGTTTGTCTATGAAAATCATGCCAACAAATTTTTCATTATGGTCCTTAGCAATGTTTTCATATAGATTATGACACTCTTCCAATTGATGGTCTTTTTTATAAAATGCACAGGTTGGGTACTTTAGGCAATCCTTTTAATAGTGGTCTGGTGACCCACATTTGTATCAAGTTCTTGGTGAAACTGGTCATCACCTCATCCTTGTCCTATCCCTCACCCATGATATCCACCATTGTCTTAGGTATAAGTGATCAATTTTTGGCACATTCGATGTGCTCAAACTTCATGAATATCATTGATCAATCGACAATCATTGGTGTCATGTGTGTAGGCATCACAAATATTACAATACTCCGATACCTTAGTGTTTGTATCTCATTACACAAGTGGACAAGAATGGACATCATGTTATTCATGATAAGTCTCATAGGTTTGTTTTAGCATTACATAGATGTTCTTATGTAGATAGTTATTCCTTGTATGCCCTTCAGTCTCATAATTAGTACACTAGACACCATTGCATGTCTCATGTGCATTTTTTACCATCAACTTCTCAAGTTATGACTCCATGGATGCTATTTTTTAATCCATAAAGGAACTAATCTCGGTATCCATACTTCTAACCACTTCAATGAGGAGGATAGCTTTTAGAGCCTCATGTATGCTGGTGAAGGTTCTTTATGACAACATCCATGAAAAAGGTAGCAATAATCTTCCCACAAACCATTGTGCATGCTGAGCAGGATTTATTTCAAATGACAACTTAGAAAGCAAAGTTTTAAATCATGAATAATATTCATGTACTCTCTTTATAATTCCTTAATTTATGTCTTTCAACACCACTACACTTTTTTTTTCAAACTTAGGAATGCCAAATTCCTATAGGAAGGCTACTTTAAGCTAGTCATAGTTGACCACTACTTATTGAGGGTTAAATTTTTGATACCATTTATGCACACACTCTAAATGTGTGGTTACAAACTATGTTGCCTTTTACTCAAAATATGTGATGTTGCATGCTCTCCAAATTAATTCATAGTTATGAACATGCTCAGCTACATTTTCTACCCCATGGTATTCAGGTAAATGTAATGTCATCTCATAATAGACTATAGTGGGTTGTGGTTAAGTAGGTGGTTTTTGGGAATATCTAGCTTCAATTTTAGGAGGGGGTTTATTTCCTCCAGTTCCTCCTCATAATGCTCCTCTAGCACCTTCAGTAGCAGTGTCCATAGGAAAAGGCATGGTAGAGGATTGATTTCCTAGGTTTGGGCCTCTATTTTGGCTTTGAGGGCAAGATCCACCATGCATCCCAAGATGTGCCATAGAATTCCCTTGAAAATGGAAAGATAATGTAGATTTTGAATGATCACCTAATGATCTAGTTTCAATCTCCCTTATTCAATTTCTAACTTTGTGTTGTCTATATCCCAATTTTATATATGTACTCTTTTTGACTCAAAGGCATGAGCACACACTATGGTGGGGGAGCCTATTTTATTTTTACTTGGTTTTTTTATTCTTAAAGTCTAGCTTAGTTTTCTTTTACAAGATAGAAGTGGCAAAGAACATGGCACAAATTTATGGATCCTTCAGGCATATTTGCCTCCCTGTGGCTCTTCACAGCACTCCTCAAGGTCTCTCGATCTCTTCACATTTAAATAACTCCCATAATCCTCTATCAAGCTTCATCATACTTTCATTTTTGTAATTCTCACTATCTTACTACCATGTTGAACCTATAATCCTCAATTAATCACTAGTCTCCCCTTCCAACTATTAGGCTCATGCATAGGAGATTTTAGCCTTCTATGGGTAGAGTTTCCAATCCAAGATTAATAATTAGATTCTTAACTTAAAAATAAAATAATGAGAGATAATTTCCCCTTGGTTATTATATAAATTGGAACTTCACCTTCTTAAGACATGAATAGGTGGTCACCATGTACTCCAAAATGTAGCTATTCTGAATACCTCTCCACTAATAGTTAACCACTCACATCTAGGGAACTCCAAACCATGCTAAACTCCTCTATCATTCAAGTGTCCATGATTGCCTTCATCCAAGATTTTGAGATCATCCCTAAGCATATGTTATGATCCAAGAATGCAAAATAACTGGGACCTCAGAAAAGAAAGTCTCATATAAAGAGCTATAGAGATTTTGCTCTACCCACTATCATGCATAAGTTCCTAGTTTAAGATATAGAACTGCAAAGTTTTCAACATTGGTAACCCATTATTTGATATTATCTAATGTAATGCACTAAAAAATTTCCCATGTTCATGCTCTAATTGCTTCGAGTCTTGACAACAGAACCAAATTGTTGGGTTCTTTTAATTAATTCCACTACTATGTTAAAGCTTTCTCCTAATAAGCTAGCACACTAGCCCTATTTAATGAAAGGTAAGTCTCACATGCTCACCTAGAGAACATAATGAAAGACTAGTTCTTGAAGGCTTTGAAGCACAATGTTATATGTTTTTTCATCTCTCAGAACATAAATCTTAAGTTATTCAATACCATAAATATACCACTATTATCCTTATTGTTCCAGATTTAACTACTATGATAATTACGATCACCATTACTATTCAATAATTGTAATAAATAAAAATATACCCATGACTTAGAAATAAAACATATTCATTATTTAACACTTAGGATTTTCATGAATCATCACATGATATGGAAAGCATTAACTATTCATTGATTGCCTAACAAATTACAAGACAGAATGTTGTATCAATTCTCCAAAGGACCACACTCGTAAATGATTAAAATAGGGGTTATTATACTTGTTTTACCCTGACCAAGTTTCAAGATTCTAACTATCATGGATAAATGGCACATGAACTCCCAACAAGATAAGATTCATGGCTCTTAAAACTAGTTGTTCTTATAGAATCAGGCCTCTGCACCCCTAGATGTTTGCTCTATGTTATGTTCTAGTAGTCAAATATTTTATTCCTCATGGGCTAGTACATAACCTTTGATTGATGGGATCAAAGTTTCCTAATTGAATTTCTCTTATAATTATTCATGTATCCCTTGCACTCCACTTCCCTCATGCTCTAATATTCTTCCACTTCTTTTTTTGAGTCCTTTATTCCTGGGTCCCTCATGACCCATTCTACCTTGACTAGGTCCTCTTGTGTTGGGTTTCCTATGCCATTATCCTTCTATTCCTGGAAAGTTCCATGCCATGATACTCCTATACACCATGGTCCTCCCACACCGTGTTGATACTTGCATCAAAATAAACAATGGTCCCTCTATTCCATGTGCAAAAATGGAACAATACTTGTATAAAATTTAGGGGTCAATAGATCATACTAATTTTTCATTATACCAGGATGGTTTAGGAATGTGTGGGTCAAATGGTTTGATAGGTGGTAATTTTAAGCAATATTCTTGTAATAACCTCTATATGAGGGTTCAATAAGACTCAGGCAAAGGTGGCAAAGGCATGGAGGTCTTAGGTTTGGTAGTTGATGTGAAATCTTTTTTAGGAGTAGGTTTGATAGTAAGAGATTTAGGTGAAGAAGCATTCTTGGTGGATGGTTTTGGTATGGATTAGTTAGGAGTGAAAGGTGTTGGGGTAGATGCCTGAGCAGTAGGTGGTTTGGTGATAGAGGGTTTGGTAAAAATAGGTAAGGATGAAAGTAGGAGTGATGGTGTAGCCAAAAGTGGTGGTTATATTTGAGTTTTGACTGTGATGGTTAGTTTCCTTACCAAGGTAGAAGGGTAAGGTCCCAAAATAGAAGGAAAAGTGGAAAAGAGAGGTAGAGTTTTGGTTTGTGTAATATTAGGTGGTTTTACCTTCTTTTTTGGCTTGGTTTGGGGTTTCTTTGATAGGTTTGGTGAAGTTAATTCTAATTTCAATGAGGGGTAAGGTTCTAAATAGGGAATATGCCAAGGGTTTTGGTGGGTTTAGTTACAATGGTAAAAGGTGACTTGGTTATTTTAGGTAGAGTTGGTTTAGATAATTTAGTTATGGTTTTATTGGTAGAAGTTTCTAAATCTTTGGTTAGGGTAATGGTGGGTTCATTAATAAGAACAGAAGGTTGGGATGATAGTAGTGTGGTTGGAGGTTCTTACTTGGTTGGGTAAGGAAGCCTAAGATAGTACCAAAATGTGGCATGATCTACGTTAGATTGGGTTAAGTACTCCAAGTTTTGAATTAGTCTTGATAAGGGATTATAAATAGGTTTGACCCCTTTGATATTGATCTCAAAGGACAAACCCATCGGTGGAGAGAGAGAAGTGGTTACCTCACCCTTTTCATTAATAAAAAGCTCTAAGGTTTGGTAAGGTGAGTTTCTTATGGGAGTGGTAGGTAGAGTGACCTCTTCCTTAAGGATGTTTTCTAAAGGAAGAGTGGATTGTTATATGATAGAGGAGAAAGATATAGTGGCAATGGCTACCTTTTTTGGTATGTCTCCCAAAGGAGAGGTTGGTGGCTCAAATACCTTGATGAGAAAAGAAAGGGGAATAGTCATTTTATTGGTCTCATTTTCCAAAGGGATGGAGAGTGACTTCACTAACTCAATAAGTGGAGTGGAAGGGAAGGTAGTCTCATCAACGATCTCCTCAATAATGAGTTCATTAAGAACCATGTTAATGGTATGGATCCCATGGTTATGAGAGAATTTTTCTCTATTATTTTCATTATTCATGGAAGGGGCATGGTTGGGAAATGATTGTCTAAATATGTCAAGTGATTGATTTGGGGGTGTGTTGGGATTATGCAACACAAGTTCCCCCTTATCTATGAGATTTTGGATGATGTTCTTGAAGGTATTACACCTACTAACATCATATCCAATGACATGATGGAAGGCACAAAATTCATTCTCCTTATACCAACTAGGTATAGCATGAGAGGAATTAAATTTTTGTGGAGGTTTGATTGATGGATGTTGTATGATATTTGATTTTAACAACTTTTCCAATACTAAAGCATATGGATCCCCTAGCAAAGTAAATTTATTTTGGTTGTTGTAGTTTGGGTTCTTAGTGTTTTAATTAGAGGAACTAGAAGATTTGGTTGGTTAACAATGGGTGGAGGGGTAGTTTTAAGTACAATCACATTCATAGTTCCTTTGTTCTTGGAATTAGTGTTAGTTTTATTATTAGGTTTGGAGGAGTTAGTCTCATTTGATTTGAAGGTGGAGTTATTGTTTCTTAATTTTAACTTCCCCTCATTATTGGCTTTATTCTCTAATTTCCATGCCATGGTGAAAGCCTCATCAAAGGTCCTCAAATTATAAACCCATAAAGTAGAATAAATGTGTTTGGCACAAGCCCAAGTAAAGAGTTCAATCAATTTGGGTTGGGGCAAAGAGAAAGAGAGTTTATTTATAAAGCTTCTCCAAAGAACTACGAAGTTAGATATGGACTCATCATCAAATTACCAAAAGGAGTAGATATTGGTGATGGAAAATTTCTTAGATATTTTTATGGAAAAGTGATCTAAGAATGTCTAAGCTAGTTAGGCAAAAGAAAAGAGGGAGTGCTTTGTAATATCACTGTACCAATCTAGTGCCAAACCTGACAGAGATATGTGAAAGGTGCAGAGAAGGAGAGCATCATCATAGGTGATCAAATAGCAAGAATTCCTAAATGATCCTAGATGTTATTGAGGGTCTTCCTTTCTCTAAAATTTTTAAAATTTTGTAAGTTCCCATTGAGGAGGATAGGTTCGAATGGGGACAAATGGATGAATTAGTTTGTTATAATTTGGTCATAAGATCAGAAGTTATGGGCACTAAATAAATGATTCCAAAGTAGTCATTTTTACATTAACATTTTGATAAGGTTTGTTTTTGGTTGTGCACCCCATAGTTATAATGTAGATTATGTTGGTTTTGGGCAGGTGAAACATACAGATAGCTAGTGGGGGTTTGAGAAGCTACCACATATTGGTATGTGGACATGGGTGATTGGAATGATGTCATATATGAATATATAGAGATAGGTAGTTGGGTGGAAGGTATAGGTACATACCCTTATGGGTTAGGGACATAGCTCAATTTTTGTGCAATGGGCATATGTTAGGGGATTGATGTAAGTTCAGTTGGTAGATAGAGGATAGGTGGTAACTTTGGTACTGATGGGTGGAAGGGTAGATGGTATGGGGACCACCAAGTTTTGTAATGGAGTGGAGGTAGGTGGATTGGAAATAAGAGGAATGGTGGTGACACTAGTAGAGGGTACTCACATGGAGTATCAATACCCAAAGTTTGGGTTTCTCCTATTCTAGAAGGGTTTTTAGTTGGGGTAGAAGTTGTTTGGGTGTTGGTTGGTTGGGTGGGCTAGTTTTGGATGGTGGTATTGGTTGGATTATTGGTAGAAGAGGATGATTAGGTGACCAAGTGTTGGGTGAAAATGGTGGCAACATAAGTGTTGCCCATAAGTTATGATGACATGTCATAGGGTGAGTCAATAGATAGAACTAAATTAGGATTATGGTAAGATATGGTGTTAAGATAATGTTGGAAGGCTATAGGTTTATTATCTAGAAAGGTGGTGAAATTTGCATCACCTTGGGCAACCATATGAGGGATGCTAGGACTTATAGAAGGCTAGGGAGAACTCTTTGTATCTTAGATGTACTCCATGGGTGAGGAAGAAGAGGAAGATGGATGATTAAGAAGTGGATCCTAATTTGCTTGGTTTCTTAGTTGTTACCTAGTTAAAACTATGCAAATAAGGGAAAGAGGAAGATAGAAGTAATATCATAACTCAAAAGAGAATCAATAAAAATATCTCATGGAAATGAATACATACACTAATGTGTATTAAAATATTAGGATACTTTATTATCTCTCTTTAGGATTATGCATTAATTTTAAAAAAGTTATGAAGATGAACTTGGGCTTGTAGAGCAAGTATTAGAAGAAGATATCTAAGGATTGTTTTAGGTAGTTAAAGGCTCTCAATATCTATACTATAACTTAGTACATGGCTTGATATTGGGTCTTACCCCTCACTTCACACACCACAATGATAAGGGTGTTGGGTGCTTAGCCAAAATATACTGAGTTGCTAGAGTTTATACTCAACTAGCATACTAAGTTGGTTCTCCCCTTGGTGGTGAAATCCAAGTAAGATAGATGGGAAAGGTAATCGCTAGGTGATGAAATCTTAGTAGGGCATTATGTCAATGTTATTATGCTTGATTAAGTGTAAGTGTTTTGGTCTTGTGTGTGTGATAAGAGTGAAAATATGATTAATTCACTTGAGTAATTAAGCTATTGTGAGCTAAAATAAGCAAGAAAACAATGTATGCAATCAATTTTAAGCCTAAAATGAAATTTTGATTTCATTTGTATGAGAAAAAAAATAAGAAGAATAAAAACCTAGATGTAACTATAAATCCAAGAAAAGAATCAAGGGTCCCATTGGGTGTGACATAATGTTTGACGTAAATTTTGCTTATTTTTTTAGAAGAAAGTTGTAAAACTTGAAAGAAGGGTGAGGTTAGTAGAACCTAGATTTGGTTTGCACTTCATGATCCAAATGGTTGTAAATCCTCTTTATCTGGGGAGGAATGACCTATAGATAAGAAAGCACTAAATAAATGGTTGATTATTTAGATAGTAGAGTGGATTGCCTAGTAAGATAGGTCTAAGAAGCACAAGCTTCCTTGGATGCTGTCAATCCACACTTTTAAACAGTCAAGTTCTAGAAATGAAAGATAAATTGCTTGCATAAATAATAGAAGTTATTGAAATCAAATACAAGTTCTTGAAAAGAGATGAATTTTAATATATATAGAAATAAATGATTAGATGTTAATGCTAAGTGAACCAGACATGGTTCAAAAAATAGGGTGATGTTTTGTGATCAAGTAGGAAGTCAGAAAGTGGGATTTGGTTGGGGTCTGATAGGTGAAATTAACTTGTTGGAATTGACACATAGTGACCGTCGATGGTTAGGTAAACCATTGGTTGTTAGGTAACCATCAGTGGTTGGGTGATCATCGATAGTTGAGGGAAAAACATCAGAGGTTAAGTGACTATTGACAGTTACTGTCATATTTGGCTTAGGTGAGAGTAGGTCTAGTTGGGAAAGTGGTTGAATGATTCTGGGAGGTAGGTTTAAGCTAGAGGTTGGTTGCAAGATAGAGAGGAATATTTAGGGTTGTCTGGTTTAGAGGTTTGATTAGGAGAGAAACAAAAGAACTAATTACTAAAAATATATACTTAACTTTATTATTTTTGATCTGAATAATGTTGAGGTGTGTGGCTAAAAAACTTATTTGTGGAGTTTAGAGCAATTTTGGTAGAGTGTCAATGTCTTGGTTGTGATTGATGAATTGCATCACTTGCACTCTCTATCATGCTCATTGGAAGCTTTCCTAGATTCATCAAAAGAATACCTATCAAATAAAGTTTAATATAAGAAGCTCTTGTAATTTTTAATTTTTTCTAATGATTCTTGCTCTTTCTTTCACATCCTCCTCCTCTCTTTTTATAGAAAGAAGGGAGAGGTAAAGCAATAAGTTTAAACAAGGTGTTCAATAGGTTATTTTATTTTAGTCTTAATATACATAATTATGTGAGTGGTTAATAATAAAAAATCAAGCTAGAGTTGAGTTGGAGTTAACCTTTAAGGTGGTTAAAGGTTGACCATCAGTGATTGGGTCTAACCATCGACAGTTAAGGGTTGACCATTAACGGTGTTTAGGATAAGGATAGAATAGTCAAAGTTAGTCTTTTCATCTTAGGTTTATGGGGTACTAGTTAGGAAGTGGTCTCTAGGGGGTCTTGATATGGTATAAGGGTTAGTATGACATCTATAACTATAATGCATGGTTTTCTAGTGTCTTGAGTTTGCTCTTAAGATCCATTAACATTTTGACTCACTGCTCACCATTAGATCTACCTTGTTAGCTTACATGTATGCCATTGATCTATTTGGGCCCAATGGTCTTGTTAAACAATGTACATCATTAGATCTATTATGAGCTCATGAGATCATGCCACTTGTTAGTTTTACATTCATGCTGACCTTTTAACTCAATGTTCACCCTTGATCTTTGATGCATTATCAAATATGTACCATTAGATCTCAGGACCCACTAACACTATCATTAAATGCATGTCATTATATATTCTTGGTATTATTCAGCCCTAACCATTGATATTTGGGAATTTGAACTCAAATGGCTATTTTTTGTAGCTTGAATTTGACATTCACACGCCCATTTTACTCTACAATTCTAACTTTGAACCTTTATATCTTGAGATAGCAAGCTCATCAAGACACCAATTTTTCAAAGGATGATTTTGACATGAATAAATTCTTGTCCATACAATATTTTATCTTGAGAGGCTCCCTAGGTGCATTTATTGAATGTGTAATCAAATCAACCCATTTGTTTCTACATGATGTATTGGTGATGGTATGGATATTTTATGCTTATGCAAGAACTTTCAAGGATCAAAATGAGTTTCTAAGACCTATGAAACCTACTTTATGTCCATGAAGGTCATGATCACCATGAGGACATTTTGATTCTTTTTTCCTTGTAACTCTAGACCTATTTCAAGACTTGCTTCTTAAAGATCAATAAATTGCACTTTAAGATTGATTAAAGTGTTTTAAAAGCTTTGTAAGCAACATGTGATATTTGGACCACTCATTCCATCCAAAACTCTTGTTTAGCTCATCCATTTAGGTATAATCTTGGCATATGGTCAAAAATGGCCAATAGGTATGTAAGCCACAAGTCAACCACATATATCCCTAGACACATTATATGTTAAGAGAATAGCACCTACATACACATGTGTCAAGCTTCTACTTGAGGGTGATACAAGCATACCTAGATACATGATATATTCTTATTTTAGATGTTGGGCCTTCCCTCTATTCATGTCATGTGCACATTAGAGGAATCTGACTCTTCGATCTTGATATACATAGGTTATATGGTTTGATTATCATCCTTCATTACCATGTTTGAGCTTATATGTACTTACACATTCCTTTATCCATGATTATATATTTCATAGGGTGCTTGATATGTTATGCACTTGACATTTTTATAACACATTTGATCCATGGGATACTATGACATGTTTATGTTGGTTGTTTATGCTTTCCTTTATGTACTTTCATGAGTGTATTGTCTTACTATTGTCTTGTTTATTTGAGCATTTGAATATGCTCCTTTTTTTGCATCCCCCATGCCTATATGTGTTTTTTTCACATTTTAATATGTCATTATGTGTTGTATGGATAGTTAAATATGTCATCCTTGATTTTGTGGACATTGGACTGTCATGTCCCTTTGATTATGTGGCATTTTAACATGCCCCTTATTTATTGCCTCTTTAGACCATGCCCTTTGTTTTCTTTTGTTGACTTACTTTTATATGTTGGATATTTATCATGCATCTTCGGCCTTCATGTTGTCACATTATCTTATGTGTTTCAATTATATATTTACCCAGACATGTTCTTATATATGTTACATGATTCCATTTATAGAATATATAGTTTTCTTGTCCTTTTGAGGTGAGGTAAATACTAGTTTCCATTATTCCCTCACCTCAAAGGGGGCATGTCATAGAGACATGTTCTTAACATTTGGAATCATTTCAAATTCAGTGGGGGAAAACTTTGGAAGCATATTTTCCATACTTATTTAGTATTTGGTAAATATATTAGTTTTCAAATTTAGTGGGGACATGTCATATAGGAATATCTTCTACACGTTCATAATTTTTAGATTCAGTGGGGTAATAATTAAGAAGCATGTTCTCCACACTTACTCAGTACTCAAGATAGCTAGATTACAGTAAAGGCATGTTTTGGAAACATGTTATCCACTTTGGTACTTATTTAAAATTTTATATTTCTCCAAATATAGTGTGGCATGCTTTGGAAGCATGTTCTCCATAGTTACACAATTTATGAATTGGCCAAAGCACACAGTTATATGATTTAGATTCATATTTATGGTAGAATTATATATATTGGTACCATTGTTATACACAATTTCATCTTAAGGCATATCTAAGGTGTGTTTTCTATGAAATGTGTACCTAATATTGTAAAATACAAATTAGTTTTAGATTTCAAAACTCTTTTATGGACTGTCACCATATTATGGAATTTTACACACTGATACCTAGGATAGACTATTATGGTCTATATTGAGTCAATCTATTATAGTAGTTGGTTCACTTTTGGTATGGTTGAGGTTATTAAATAGCTTTATATTACCAAGTTTTTAGCTTGGACTTTATTATATCATATAGCCTCACCAATTTATAAGTATCATTAGGTTGCACAGTTGAGATAATCTCAATTATCGAGTGGCAACTCACCTTTTCTCCAAGGTTAGGACATGTGCCTTCAAATCTCTTTCTCTCTTGATCTCCTTAGATACATGCACTTTCTATATTTTTTTATATTTTTCTTAATCTTAGTTTCATATCCTTATAATGATACATATTTTTAAATCAACTTACAAATGGGCAAGGCAGTTACATCCATACATAGGGGTACTCCTAAACCTTGCTCATTCAAATTTCAATCATTTCAATACTTTCAATTTTAGATTATAGGCATTGATTATATATAATAATATGATCTTGATTACAGGTTTATCACCAACAAAACACTCAATTTGGAATCATGTAAAGATAAGGTGTGTTATACACATCTAGATACACATTTATTTCCTTTAAACTAATAATTTCATTACTAGATTAAAGGGGGGATGTGGACACTATTTTATGGATTATATAGCACCTCAGTCTTATACACTTGGAAAACTTAGACCTTGGTTGGTCCTCTTATTTCTAAACCTTTCCGGCTTTTGGAAGTCTTCATCTACTCTATTTTATTCCCCTTGGCCTATCTATTCATCTAGCCAATCTTATGTTGATGACCCAAACCTTTTATATCTATCATAATGATTAAAACATATTTATCTTCTACCTCTACAATTTATGAGTTTGTACCTACTTTCTTGTTTCTTGGACACTAGCCTCTAGTATAGACATCTGCACCGACGTAGGTGTTCTGCTCTGATACAAGTATCCAATCCCTAAATTCATATAATTTACAAATGGAATGCATATTTTGCTTTAATTTGAGTTACCTATCCAAAAGGATTGATATAAATACAATATTAAACCTCATTTATTCATCACCTATCATAGACCAAGGAAAATTATCAAAAGCATTAAATCAAACATTCAATAAAGTAAAGTTTTCCTATTTTCATATCAGTCATAGGAACAACACATAAATAGGTCTGAAGTAATAAAGGAACAACCCAAGAACCTGATTTATAAAGTTACAAATTTTATCACTATTGTACTTACTTATCACATATTACATAATTCACACACAACCCAACATGTAGGGGAGAACTACATTAGTTTGAGGCCATCCTTAGAGTATTGGCTATGTCGACAACACTCATTAATAGAGAGGTTTATTGGGTAAACTTGACATCATGTGCCTATTAACCCATTTTTTCTCAAGGTTATTATGAAGATGAAGAACTAGTGTTTTGTAATTTCATGAGTAAAAATAGTTCATGACCTAGATCTAAATGCTCTAGAGTGAAGGCAAAGACAAACCTAGAAGCATATAGGTGGTTGCATCATTTTCAAGTAGTTATTTTATATAGGACACCTACATTAGGTTTAAACAGTAGTGTTGATGTAATTATCCAAGGCTAATGCTAGTATTCGTGGCTCTAGAAGCACTTAGTCTAGAATTTTGTGACTATTTCAAAACCCTCTTCTAATCTAATTTTTTCTTGTTTTAGATCCAAAATTGTGTCAGCATCAGAACCAACTAAGTACATTACTTATTTCTCATTTCCATATCTATCATAGTTGTACTTACTATTTTAAGCCTATCTTAGTTTAATAAATTCAACATATATTATATCTAAATTTATCATCTAATTAGTCTACTATAAAGATAGTTTATGATCCTTGTACCTTAATTTATCTCTATCCCCTTTAACCCTACATAACCCTAATCTAGATCTTTCTAGGGTTAAACACTTAGAGTGTACTTGAAATTTTCTTACTAATGATAATGGTGTGGTAATTTAAAAGGATATTTTTTCTTAACCCTTTGGACTACATAAGACCAAAAAATAGTAGGTGAGGCTCAAAAATCAAAGGGGATGTTAAAAACCTAAACTGGACTTCAAGGAGAATCCACTACCAATGAAATCCCTCTATCTAGGGAGGTTTGGGAGAGAGATATTGGTGATAACACTGGGTTTTCTTCCACTAGATGAAGGACCCAAAAGTAAGACAAAATATCAAGGCATTTCATGGCATTTTTAACATCCTTATCCTTTTGAAGATTAAGGAAGGAGTCATTAGAAAATATCCCATTGATGAATTTATGATCTTAATTAGGGAGATAAATACGCTTTACCAAACCCTTGTAATCATAATTGGTCAAAAGTTATTTGGAACATTCATTATCCAAAACATAGAGAGAAAGAGCTAAAGGAAAACCCTGCCTAATAGATTTATGAATTTCAAAACAATGAGATTGGGAACCATTGATAGTAACACACACACTAGCATCTTGAAAAATCATGTTGACAAATTGTATAAACCTAGGGCCAAATATAAGACCTTGAAGCATTACTATAATGAAGGGCCACTCTATTCGATCATAAGCCTTTTCAAAATCAATCTTAATAAATAGGGCATTTTGATTGGATACCTTGGCTCATTCCATACCTTCCCAAACAACAATAAAATTATCAATAATGTACATATATATATTTAATAAACACTATTTTTTCACTTCTAATAATTACGTGAAGAAGATTCTTAATTCTAAGGGCCATAGCTTTAGTAATAATATTGTAAGAATCATTGAGAAGGGTGATAAGTCTCCAATTAGTGATGACTTTAGGATCACCAACCTTAGGAATAAACTTGATATTACTTTGGTTGATAAGGGACCCCAAATAATTAATCAAAATAGTTTTAGATTAGACTCTATGAATATCAGGGCCCACAATATCCCATAAGGTTTGATAGAACTCACAAGGAAAACCATAAACACCTGGGGCTTTATCAGTGGCCATCTACATAAAAACTTCCTTAATATCATTAAAACTAAGGGGTATATCATAATCCACTCTCTAAACTTTATAAATATTTCAAGGGATAACACTAAGGCATTTAGAGAGAATAACTTCTTGAGCAGAAGTAATAGACTGAGCTAAAAATACACCATGATAGTGATGCACAAAGGATTGCATAATATCAGGTAATTTGATAAATTTAATTGAAGAATCCTTAATATATTTGATTTTATCTACAACCCTTTTTGAATGAATGAGAGATAATAAATATTTGGTTACTTTATCTCCAACTTTTAGCCAATATACATGAACTCGAAGTTGTGCACCTCTAGCTTTATATGCCTCTTTAATTTGGAGCTTACATATCCAAAGGGATGCTTGAGTCTGAAGCTAAATATTAAAAGGTGAAGCCTCAAGTTATTTTGAAACCCTAAGGAATGCATGTTTTTTATGATGGTTAAGGTGTTGTCAAAATATATAGCTTGTTTTCCATATATTTGAAGAAAACCAATAGTGTGAGAAATGGCATTGGACCACCATTCAATCTAACTAGTATCCCCAAATGGGTCTGGGGAGTAAATTACAAATTCGAATAAAATGTCCAACATTTATTTCATGCTTGAGATGAGTAATGTTGAGATAGAACTATGTTTTTGAAGGTCTAACCTGAGGAGTATTATATTCAATACAAAATCAAACAAGATAATGATTGCACAAAAAAGTGTTAGGAAGCATCCAAATTGGTTGATCATGAACATGAGAAAAGAAAAAAAAGATCTTTTTTCAGAAGGAGAACATGATTAAGATGATTAAATAATCTATCTTCTCCAATTTGTAAATTATATTAGGTGAACCAAAGATAATATGAATATTTCCTTTAGTGTTGATTAGAATCAAACACCCTGAGTTTTCTATGTAGATAGAACCATGCCTCCCACTCCCCAGCACACCAACACATGGGTAGGTAACCTTCCTTGTCTTCAAAGGATTAAACCATATTAAATTCTCCACATATGATTAAATGGGCATCAAGAATAGAATCTTAAAACCATCTCCATAATGGAGTTCATTCCACAACTTCATTGGATGCATATATATTGACCAACCCAATTATGCATCTATCAAAATCAAAAATGGTAAAAATAACCCTATGAGATTGGTTTGAGCCCCAAGAAATAATATTTTGAGAAATCTCAAGTGTTAAAATGTTAACAACATCACCATGCCTAGATTCATGATATGTATCCTGATAGAGGATACACAGACAAATAGTATGAGCAACAAACTAAAGAAGAAATTCAAATATCTTGACTTCTTGCATGCAAAAAAATTTCATATGAGATATTTTTTGATAGTTGATCCTAACCATATGATTATGTGGTGTACCAATAAAACATCAAACATTCTATGAGTAGACTAACATTGGGAAACATCAATATTCATGCCATTCCCATCTACAATATCTTTGAAGACTGAAAACTAATTAAAAGTGGGATTGTAAAGCATAAAATATCTAAGCTAGAAAATATGACTTTTATTTGGTAGGAACTCATCATCCTTAGAAGGTGAGGGACTATAATAATGCGATGGAATACATTTACAATTTAGAGTAAAAAGATTAACCTTGGTGTCTAGTATTTTTTCCCCATAATGGGGTTGTGAAGTAGTTGAAAGAGAAAGAGGTAGAGAAGAAACAAATTTGGCCACCACTTGAGGTGTACAAGAAAAAAATGTCAATGCCTTAATAGGTGCAGGAATAATAACTTTACCAGAAGAGGTTGAAGGGTTAAGACCACTTGTGGGTTGGTACATAATGGCTTGAGGTTTAGCATTGCCACAAGTCAAGCTACTTTTTTTATTAGTGACTATGGTCCAATCATTAGAGTTCCCATTTTTGGGTTTGAGTTTAGACCCGCCTTTTACTTGAGGAATATGAGGGGTGGTGAACATTAAAGGGAATTCTTGAATCATATGGTCTAAGGACTAGAATTTGAAGCAAGTTCTTGGAAAATCAATATAAATAACATGTTGTTTCAACTAATTTTTTTCCCACTTGAATCTCTATGGGCTCTTTATGTTACATCCTGATTCCTTGCTAAGCAAACTTACTTGATTGTCTATGGATATTTATAGTTGGCAATTTGATTTGGTTATTATTAACTAATTTATGAGCTATATTTTGTTATGAGATAATTGAATATTGCTTTGATTTCATGATTACATCAATATGAGTTAATTGTATTATATATCCTTTACATTGTGATAATATTAATTTATCATTTTAGTGGTATTTCATGATATATATGTCATGATGTTATGGTCTAACTACCTGCTTGTTGTAAATTTGATACAAGAGAGACTCATCCCTCAAGACATGACAGAGGAAGAGAATCATTGGAGAGGGTGACATAGATGGAGATGTTAGGAGATGACAGAGGAATGGTTAGAACCCTACACACACCACATTAGTTAGTACATGTATATGCATAATTTAATGGTTAGTGTTAGTGAAATTTTTATGTTGTGTGAATTTAGATAATAATATATGCATGGTTAGTTGTGTGTTATCTTAGTTTATTGCTCATTTATAATTAACCTCATGTGATTTGCATTATGGTTGTTTTAATTTGGTTTGAATAATGATGTGTTATTAGCCATTTTTAATGATATTATGTGATTGACTTACATTAGTCATATTGAAAATGATTTACCTATGCTAAGTTAGTAGCAATAAAATGATTTTATTATGATTAATGAATTAATTGTTATCATAAAGTCAAAAATATAAAAATTGGAAATAAAGCCTCATAAGAGAAATAAAACACATAAAACAATTTGATTATAATTAAAATAAGAAATTGTATTTTAATATACCAAAAAGTGAATTAAAAATAATAAAAAGAAAGAAAAAATAATAAAAGGAAAAAGCAGTGCCATATTATTTAAAAGGGGAAGAAAAGTTAAAATGAGGGGCACATTTGTAAGGAGGAGGACATAGAGAATAGGATAAAGGAGAAAGGAGAAATAGAAACATGAAATTGGGGAGGAGAAGAAGATAACTATGAGGAGGATAAGCGGTGTGAATCTGAGGGAGAGCGTGTCCTTCCAAATTGCAAGGTAGGTGGAGTTATTTAGATTTATTTAGAAGTTTGGAAAATTTATATTATATTCCTATTAAATTATGTAATTCTATTATGTGCCCTATTTATATATGTAGATATTTAGACATATAGCAATCTAGTT
The DNA here is from genome assembly GCA_037957365.1 of Torreya grandis. Taxonomy (NCBI): domain Eukaryota; kingdom Viridiplantae; phylum Streptophyta; class Pinopsida; order Cupressales; family Taxaceae; genus Torreya; species Torreya grandis. Next base: position 1,178,047 of record JARHVA010001799.1, on the reverse strand, counting down.
TTAATAAACTTAAATATGGCGATACACATAGGTGTGGTGATCAACATATATATAGGAGACTATATATTGAACTGTATATATATATATATATATATATATATATATCTATATATATATATATATATATATATATATATATATTGCAAACCATATAAATATATATTTTGAACTATTTGTATTGATACTAAACTAAATATATATGGTGATTTAAGTATATAGGTTGAATTTCTTAATGAGGTTTGGACAACAAACTAAATTAAATATATACAATGAGTCATATGTTAGGCTTCATATATTATGAAATTAGATTATTGTAATATTTAATATAATGAATTGTTTAATCAAAAAATAATGACCAATATAGTTATAAATACTCACTATAACATAGTGAAGAGAAAATATAACCATTGACCTATTAAAATATACTTATGTAATTCCAAAAATAATGACATATAGGTAGGGCAATCCATATGAAGGTAGATGTTTGCATGAGAAAACATTAATGGTAGCAATTGGTTTAAAAAAAGAGATAACCACAAACTAAATATCAATGAAAACAATAATGGATATAGAGAATATCACACACAAGAGCCATACTTATATAGAATGCTTGACTTCTAAAAGAAAACATTGATTTGTTTATGTTTTTATTCTATAATAAAGACAAACATAGCGATCTGGTGTAAGGATATTCTCTAGGCATGGTCTTGGAATACCATTCTATGTGTAGGATGGGATAGACAAACTACCACTTGTTGGTTTATAATTAGTGCATGTGTCTCTCAAAGATGCCTTCTATCTCAAATGGATTTGTATTATTCCAAGTTATATACTTGTGCCAATGTTGAATGTTGTTTATGTTGTATATATATTTATAATGAGTGTTTTGATAATGAATTCTTTAGTATAAGTTATGTATTATTGTATTTAAGTATCATGTTATTTTGATTTCATAAATATGGTGAATTATGTCAATGAATGGTGTAACTGGTATTTAAATAGTGGCTTGAGTTTATAAATATAGTGACCTATTAATATATTATTATTTATCATACCAGATAATATATCGGAGCCTAGGTTCAATGATTCTAGTTAATCATGATGAATTTTGGAATAATCTTGGTGGTTCACTATACTAAATACATATAATTATTTAATCTATATTGAATAATTATAGTCTTAATAGGCACATAGATGATATAGATATATAATAGATAAACAAAATAATCTATTTATACATGCTCAGAATCTATAATTGAACTTGAATAATATATATGTGAGATGACCAATGGAAATTATGACATGCCATATTTATATAATGACCTATGTATGCTTTATTTATTAGGTGTATATTCCCATCATCCTCCATATTCCTTGTTTAGCGAAGGACAAGTATATCTATCATATCTTTATAGGTATTTTACTTAAATTGAAAGTACCTATAGTAACATAACCAAAGGATGGGGTTGATTGAACATTTATTTTTTCACTAATTTAGGTTAACATGATTTAATTAGGGGTTCATGTAATAGCTTCATCTAAATTCTCTATTTATATAGTGATATTATATATAGATGTCTGGTGTGGACACTGCTATAATAGTCCACAAATCGAATATGATTTATTATTTTTTTGAAATTACATGTTTAATTCCTAAATAATAAATTAGTCTAAGTAGATAAAATCAGTAAATAATGTACAATAATTAGGCTAATAATTTGTGAAATTTGACTATAGTTAAGGTTTTTCTAAAAATAGTAGTGAGAAAGAGAAAATTAAACTTATCTGATTATGTGTTGTTTTGATTGAGACAGGGTCTAGAAATCTATGTAGGCTTGAGACACTAATGGAAATAGGAATTTGGAGTTTGTTTCTTGATTGGATAGGAGCACTGAAACTGGAACACCCTAGGTTCTAGTGTTGTAATCCTATTTTGGTGTTATTATCTTGGGGAACTAAGATTTTTGGGTTTTGTGTGTCAGGTCTATGTGACCTTGCCTATGAAATATCAAAGACTAAAAGTTGGTGGATCTCGTTGTGTACCTGATTTAGTCTTCAATACCCTAGGTCCTCTTTGTGCTTGAATTTGAATGTAAAATTTAGAGAAAGGAGAGGAGGGGTTAGTGTGTAAAGGATACATTGGATGCACTTCACACCCTATATGTGGGCATGTTGCCTACATACCAATACTTCAAAGAAGGATCAAGCTATATGTAGTTTTCTTGTTGAAGTGCTTGGTGTAATAGTGTGATGAAAATTAAAGTAAATACAAAACTAGGTGTACTTGGAATGAATAGGGACTAGTGTAAAGGTTTAAATAATCTTGAAATACTATTGGATGGCTATATGCAGAGAATAGGAAAAAGTATTTGAGTGGTCTTTCTTGTATTCTTACTTCTCTCTTATAAATGAGTGCCAACCCTCTAAATGGAATTTGGATGGCCTTTTATAGGGGATTTAATGATCATGGGTTAAATGAAATTGTGTTACGCTAAGATTAATTAGGATAAGGATTAGAATAATATGATTGTTAGAATCCAAAATACACTTGGACAATAGTGTCAGAAACAAGAAACCCTAGATTTCAGTGTTGTAGTCCAACTTTGGATGCTATTGTCCATGGTTGACAAGACTTAGTAGAATGGATTAAGCATGGAAAGATAAATCTAGGTCTACAAGGGTTTAATTTGGGAGTCTATAGATGACTACGAATTAGTGAAAACATACCTATGAGGGTCATGAGAGTAAGCAAGATAGACCTATGGATTGGGTGTCATTAGCCACACTCAAGTTACCAAATTTTGAATTTTATATAACTACATTTACCCCTCCTTTATTCTAGTGATGCAAAAAATTGAAATACTAGGATAAAGGAAAAATATAAAGCATCCCTGAACTTTCCTGTAAAGGTGAATCTCATAAATCTATGTGATGCTAGATATGCGTAGAGAGAGCATGATGTAAAGTGTGAATCTGTAATGAAAAATATAGAGTAGATTAGTCCTTACTAGATATGCTATATCTAAAATAATAATGTATAAAAGTTTGGTAAGAAAGAGGAAGATAAAGGAATGAATACACCTCACTGAGTATATTAACCAATACAAAACCTATTGTGATGTTGGATTGTATTGGGTGTGTGCTCTACCAAAAGTAATATCATGAACAGAGATGAGTGCTTAATTCCTTAAAAGTGGCTCAAGAATGAAAATATAGGCCCTTTGGCTCCATCATCACCTAACTAATGAAGCTAATGAATCATGCATGTGTCAGTCAATGTTTGGAATGTATATCTAATCCCTTTTAATAGGTGGCTCAAGAATACAAAGGCTAGATAGTCCTTTGGCTCCATCATTGCCATATGAATTGAAGCTATGAAGTAATACCAATATGGAATAGATGTCATATGAGATGGATCCTAAATCCCATGAATGTATTGTGATCTGATAATGTTGGCATGGATAGCTGAATGTATGCTCAAAACTAGGCCACTCTTGGCCATTTTGAAAGATGGAGATTAAGCTTGTAATGAAAGCCACTTTGAAACTAGTGCAATAGGCTTATGTGAAATCCAACTTGGGAACTTAGGTACTCAATAAGTTAAGCTTGTATTTAAGTCAAACTTGAAAAAGGATGCCAATTACCTATAAATGGGGTAAAGCACATAATTACTGAGAAATGCTTGGAAAATAAACTAAACTTAGAAAAAGGAGAGGATCAATGTGCCATGTACATTTCCCCTAATCACTAGTGTCTGGAATATGGATTCTGATATAGAAGTTATGTCAACTACATAAACTGAAACTAGAATTAAGAGACATCATGGTGTGTATGATACCCTTTATATCTAGATTCTCTGAGTAAAAACTATACTAAAACATGTTGAATCTAGACTGTACTGAGTTGACAAACCTGTGACTTAACTCAATTTTCTATCTATTTCTATAAAAACTATTTTTTATGCTATATAGATAGGAGCATTGAAAACAAGGCACCTTGTTATCTAGAATTGTAGTCTAACTTTGGCACTATTGTCTAGGGCCAAATCTAGTAATTGTTCTAGATTCTTTGTTGTTTGTCTGGTTTATTATGCCTAGTCTAATGTCTAGATTATGTTCTGAGAGTTCTAAAAATTGATTTTTTGACTGTTAGGAGATTTGATCTCTATGACAAAACCCCTATTTGTTGTCCCCTCTTTTGAGGGTAAGAATAGGTACCTTGTAATGACTTCCCTCAGAAGAAGAAGCCCTACAAGTGTGTTGAGCTATAAATATACATGATATAGCAATGATAATCAACAAAATATTTTGAGATATAGCATGGTTTGAATTGAGAGATTGTTAGATCAATAGGGGAATGCCTAGATAGATATAAAAATGTAATAGTAAATAAAATATACTAAATTGAAACTAGAATTGGAAGTCTGTTTAGTTGTTATTTGTTAGTTGTTAGTTAACAAGGATGGATGGAGCATGATGTCCATCATGGCATCCAAAAAATCAAGGAAATGCATGATATGGATCATGGTATTATAAATTAAAAAATTAATTAGGTAACAAGCATACAAATCAAGAAGCATACAAGAGTGGCCAAGGGGCCAAGAAATCAAAGGACATGGGCACATTACACTCAAACTAGAAAGTAAGCACACAAGGCATGTTAAAATGCCACATACACATATAATTGAAATAAGCAAAGTTGGCATAAGGGCCACAGGCACATAGAAGAGTACAAGGACATTTGGCAAATGTCCAAAGGTACATACACATGAATAAAATCAAAGGACATTGGAAAATGTCATAAAATACATACAAGGCATGGAATAAGAACTGATAAAATGCAAACACATCAAGTTATGCTAAGAAAGAAAGGAAATCATGTATATATTGGAAATGCATTTTCATCTAACTAATCAAAGAAAGAAGTAAAAGTATGCAAGACATGTTTAGTAAAAGATTAGGTTTATGCTAAGAGATACACAAGTGTTAGATATTAGTGAAATATCAATGTAGTAATCTATGTAATTGTAGTAACTAATATACATCAACATGATAACTAGAGTGTGTGGTGTAGGAATGACATAACCTGGATGGTGTAGTCATGTAGAAGATACCCCTAGTGGGTATGTATATCGATGTGTGTCTCAAATGTAGAAGTAAGAAAAAATCAAGGATCTAGATGTCACTTCACACACTCAAAGAAGATCAAGTGAAACATGGTAATGTAGATAAATCAACATACAATAGCATGAAATAGAAAATGTAAGTCCTAACATGATATTAGTAATGTAAAACATGGATGATGTATATAATCAAAAGGATTTTTTGGTGTTTTGTTATATTAGAATGTTTTTAGATTTTTTTAATTTTATATTATTTTTGTATGTTAGAATTATGAGCTATGTACAATAGATCATATGAATACTATGTATAATAATTTTAAAAGAAGCTATTACAATTAATTATAAAAAAGTATGTACAAGCAAGGTTGAGAAGAGATGATACTAATCGATGAGTCTCATGGGAGACTCCCTATCATGGTGTCTTGTATCAAATAAAGGAATCATGTGTGATTGTGAAGCATGAAGAAATGGATATGAATATGACTCTAAATATTTAGATTCATTGTTGGTATCTTGGAAATCATAATAACTTGTATTTTTCCACTCATGATTATCATCTTAATTTTGAACTAATGGAATGCTAGTGTTGACTTTTGTTGTATCTATATCTTTTTCTTTGATGAACTATGTCTCTGAATGATTTGCCTTAGGATATTAAATAAATTCCAAACCTTGGTGACAAACATTATCAACTACTGGAATAAGAGTAGTGATGCCTTGAGCATGCTTGCCTAACCCTTGACCTTGATAATCAAACTGTTGTAGATATTTTTGACCAAACCCATACTGCTTTGAAAGTTGAGCTTTGTTTTGGAGAGGTAGATTTACATATTTTTCAATATTTTCATGTGCTTTTGGTACTATTTAATTATCTAGTTTTGCTTTTTGATCCTTTTATTATTCTGAGTTATGCTTTGGTAACCACTTTTGTATTATTTTTGAATTTTACCCTTTGTGAATGTGTCCCTATGTCACTGTGGATTGCTTTACTGATTTACCTTGTATAGGGTCTTCATTATCAATAATCTATTGTATATGTGTTTTCAATGACAAACATGAATCTATGTGATGCCCATGCATTCTATGATATGCACAATAATATCTAGATCTTCTCACTGGATGTAGAGGAGGTAGTTTGATCAACTTATATTTAATCATTTCCCTTAGTACCTCACTCAAACTCTTATGTGATCTTTGAATGCTTTTTGAATCACTAGTTGTAGAGTAAATTTATTTTTATTTCTTGTTTTGATATGTAATATTTCTTGTAACCAATTGAATAGGTGAAAGTGCATATACATGATTGGCACTAAGATGCCTTTGAGGCTTTTGTATTATAATCTGATTTTCCAATGTTGTGATCTTGCCATGTAATAGTTGATTATGCATTTATAAATCTTAAATTAACTTGCTCATACTAGTGATTTGATCCCTTAGAGTCTTAGAAATGCAAACCCTAGATGCTTTTGATTGAACATGTAGCTACATATGTAGAATAGGTTTTGAAGCTATAGGCTAAATGTATATATTAGGAATAATAGTATGGGTTGACTCACTTTTTTTAGGGGTGATAACATGGACCTAGTTAGAGAGAAAGTAACTATCACCCTCTTGCGGGAGACGAGGAGAAGGAAAATATTTTGTGTGCATAAGATATGGAAATGAAACTTGACAGGTGGTTGTTAGCTTATGCAATGGATGCTCTAAGTAGAAACCATATATATGGGATAAAATGCATGTAATTGGAGTTATAATTTATTTAAAAATATGTTTATAAAGAGCATTCCACATGAGAGATAGCAAGCAAGGGAGAGAAATCATGTATTTATTCATTGATGCATAAAGAATTTTGACATGTGCTATGACATTTCTAATGTGTTTAGCATGATAAACTTGAAAAAAATTCCATATGAGAGATAGAAAGCAAGGGATAGAAATCATGAATTTGTGTATAAATGCATAGAAAGTTTTGACATGAATCATAACATTTATATCATGTTTAGCATGATAATCTTGAAATTTTTTCCACATGAGAAATATAAAGTAAATGGTAGATATCATGAATTCATAAAGGCATATAAGCTTTTGACATTTAACATAACATTTTGAATGTGTTTATAAAAATGGAGTTGGTAATTATTTCATATGAGCAAAAGAGAATATGCAAAAAGAATTTTGAAATTTTGTGCATTTTTGGCAATGAATTTTGTAATATCATCCCATATAATGAACCTTAAGCATGAAATGTAAAGGATAAAGCTTTATAATAACATATGATAGACTTCATCATTCATGTACATGATATGGCCCATTATGGTTTCCTTGTTATTTTCAAGAAATGTCAAAAAAAAGTGTACATAAGTGAGCAAGATTTTTGCAATTTTATTATAGATGTAAGGTGATACGTCAAGAAGCAAATAGGAGCTAGTATATGCAACTAGGGATTTGATAATAATATTTTTGCAAAATATTATTAATTTTTGAAATTGAAATTGAATTTTTGAGTTAAGTATGCAAGTAAAATTCAGAGATTTATGAGAAAGTGTTTGATTTAATGGGACCTAGAAGATGCAACTAGAGTTTTGAGGAAAATAATATTTTTGAAAATTACTATGAATTTTTGAAATTTGAATGGATTTTTTATTTAAATATGCTAGTAAAAATTTATAAAATTATTGGAAAATTACTTGAAAAATATTGGGAGTTAGTTGATGGAACTAGGGTTTGAAATAAATTTATTTTAAAATTTACTAAAAAAATTTAAAATTTGAGAGGAATTTCTGATTTTAATGTTCAAATAAAAATTCAAGAATTAATGTGAAAAATTAGCTAGGAATTCTAGGGTTTTTATGCAAAATTCAAAGTAAGTTGGGTTCACTAAATGATTTATTATTTTTTATAAATTAAATTTTTAATTTCTAAATAATAATCAAGTCTGAGTAGATAAAATTAGTAAATAATGTAAAATAATTAGGCTACTGATTTATGAAATTTGTTTGTAGTTAGGCTTTTTATAAAAATAGTAGTGAGAAAAAGAAAATTAAAATTATCTAATTTTGTGTTGTTATGACTAAGACAGGGTATGGAAATCTATGTACAAGTTTGGGAGACTATCATAAATAGGAATTTGGAGTTTGTTTCTTGATTGGATAGGAGCACTGATAGTGAGACACCCTAGGATCTGGTGTTATAGTCTTATCTCAGTGTTATTGTCTTGGTGATCTAAGCTTTATGGTTTTTATGTGTCATGTCTATGTGACCCTGCCTATGAAATATCAAAACTTGAAAGTCTATAGATCTCATTATGTACCTGATTTAGTCTTCAATACCCTAGGTCTTCTTTGTGCTTGAACTTGAATGTAAGATTTGGAGAAAGGAGAGGAAGGGTTAGTGTGTAAAGGATATGTTGAATTCACTTCACACCCTGTGTATCAACACATTGTCTACATACTAATACTTCAAAGAAAAATCAAGCTATATGTAGTTCTCCCATTGAAGTGGTTGGTGTAATAGTGTGATGAAAATGCAAGTAAATATGAAACTAGGTGTACTTGGAATGATTGGTGACTAGTGTAAAGATTTAAATAAGCTTCAAATATTATTGGATGGTTGTATATAGAGAATAGGGAAAAGTTCTTGAGTGGTCTCACTTTTATTCTTGCTTCTCTCTTGTAAATGAGTGCCAACCCTTCTAAATGGACTTTGAATGGCGTTTTATATGGGATTTAATGATTATGGGTTAAATGAGTTTGTGTTAGGCCAACATCAATTAGGATAAGGATTAAGAATAATGTGACCATTAGAATCCAAAATGCACTTGGACAATAGCCCCAAAAATAAGACACCTTAGGTTTTAGCACTGTAGTCCAAGTTTAGGCACTGTTGTCCATGACTAACAAGACCTAGGGGGATGGATTAAGCATAGAAAGAGCAATTTGGGTCTATAAGGTTTCAATATGGGAGACTATGTATGACTAAGAATTAGTGAAAACATGCCTATAAGGTTCATGAGAGCAAGCAAGATGGACCTATAGATTGGGTGTCATTAGCCACACTCAAGTTACTAAATTTCAAATTTTATATGACTATAGAATACTTACATATGGATTGAAAATATATCTATCTAGAATTTTAGGTATTCTTATAAGAAAGTAATAAATATTGGTGTATTGGGTCGTATACCTCTATTTATATTAACCAATAAGAAAATAGGTCTTAGGACTTCATGAGTTAAGGTACTATATCAACATCAATATAGTCTCATAATAAGACATAAATAAAGAACATGTTCATACAAAATATAATTAGACATTTGAATCTTGAAATTCTTATGACTAATTGTTTGTAATTGAGTAATTATGTTCAAGAATAATGGACTATGATAATATGGGTTGTCATAGATGCACTATATTTTAAAAATACTTATAAGAATTAGAAAATTGTAGTATAATTATATATTATACTCGATTGGTATAAACTATAATTATTGTTCTTATTATTTATTTGTTAAATAATGTTATGGAGATTAATTCATACATTTGACAGATTGCATGTATGCATTTTGATTATTCATGTGCTTATCATATTTTATGATTGCTAGTAGGAAGTAATATCTAGGAATCTATTGGTTATATTTATGTTAACTAAATATCACATTACTAGTACTGAGTAAGTAGTGAGATGGACTTCACTATCTTACTAGCATCACAATATCAGATGAAGGTAATTTGATCAAGTGGTGTGTACAAAACTGACTGATCCTAGAGATCAATGACTATTGAAAACTTTGTCCAAAGTAATGTTAGTTAGACATTGTTATTTCATGTGTATGATTTACATGTTTGTGAAATATCATGTTAAAACAAATTTATTTATGGTACATTGCATGTTCTTAAAAATCATATAACACACAAGTACTATCTTATTTCTCTAGATTCCCACACCATCACTATCTACTCATCCACAAAGGGAGGGTCATTCCCTATGTAAGGAATAAATCAAAAATTAATGTAAAACAATTTTACAGAATCTCAATAACAAGAGATATGAACAAAGATATATAAAAAATAGAAATTAAAATGCACAAGAAGATAGGATTTAACATGGTTCACCCAATATGGGCTACATCCACCAAGAAACACTTGATCAAATCTTATTATAAACCAAAAATAGTAAAATTCACTCTCAAATTAGTCATCTTATAATTACAATACATAAATATTATTTTGAGTTGCACTCAACAAACTCTCCCAAATTCATACTTGAATTCACACCCTCTATTCACCTTCTCAAACTCAATTCTTATGATGTATTACCTACTATATGTCCATCCATATATAATTACATCAATATAAAATCAACATAGCAGTTTTACAAAATAATGGGTACCAAAACCATGGACCAAGTTAGCCCATAACGGTTCCTCATTAATCATGGATGATGACACCACACATATACAAGTATAGATAAACCATGTATCTATACTCCCAAAAAAAAGGGGGGTCCCTAAACCTCGATGAGAATACATTAAGAATATATAGTACATTTTAATGTAAAATATTTGAAATATATTTTAATGTGAAAATAGGTTCCACAACATAACAATCTCCCACTTGGAGACTGATTTCCTCTTAGCAGGCTTCTCAACTCTTCACTATCATCTATGAAGGCCAACCAAATATGAACATAGTTTCAATTTCTCCCTTATGACCACCTTGGTCATCATGTCTACAAGATTCTGACTGGTATGAATCTTCTCTAGCTTCAACTTCTATTCCTCCAAAGATGTACTGATGAAATGGTACCTAAACTATATATGCTTCATTTTAGAGTGGAATGCAGAGTTCTTTGCTAGGTGTATAGCACGTTGAATATCACTATATAAATTCCCTTCCTCCTATTTATGCCCCAACCCTTAAATTAACTATTGTAACTAAATCATCTCTTTTCTTGCCTCTATGGTAGTAATATACTCATCCTCTATGGCTTACAAAGCCACAAGTTTTTATAGTTATGAAATCCATCTCATCGCTATGTCACCTATAGTAAATACATATCCTGTCATGATCCTCTTGTTGTCTAAATCTCTAGCCTTGTCTGAATCTAAATAACCATGCAAAGTGGTGTCCAATCTATCATATCTTAAAATTTTCCCCATGGTCCCTCTCAAGTACTGAATGATCCACTTCACTGCCTTCTAGTGCTCTTTACCTAGATCACTCATGTACTTACTTACTACTCCCATTGCATGGGCAATATTTGGCCTAGTGCACACCATGGCATACATCAAGCTAAAAAATATTGATGAGTAAGGTACACAAGACATCTATATTCTCTCCTCCTTTATCTTGGGACACTACTCCTTTAATAACTTGAAATGGCATGCCAAAGGATTCCCAACTGATTTAGCATCCTTCATACTAAACCTCTCTAAGACCCTTTTAATGTACTCTTCCTAAGATAAATTTAGTTTTCATTCTTTCCTATCCTAAATTATTCTCATACCAAGAATTTGTTTTACTACCCCAAAATCCTTCATAGAAAAGGAATTACTAAGTTGTTCCTTGATTACCTTTATTTCCTACATGTTCTTATTTTCAACCATGTCATCTACATACAGACATAGGATAATGTAACTACCATCATCAACCTTCTTAATTTATACATAATGGTCTAAATGGTACCTTGAGTATTCCTTCTTCATCATAAAACTATCAAATTTCTTGTATCATTGTCATGGAGCTTGTTTCAGGCCATACAAGTTCTTATTTAGTTTACACACCATGTTCTTCTTCATTATGACCTCCTATCCATGTGGCTAATCTATGTATAAGTCCTCCTCTAAATCACCATGAAGGAATGCAATCTTCACATTTAGCTACTCTAAGAGCAATTCTTCCACTACCACTATCTCAAGAATAGTCCTAATAGAAGTCATCTTCACCACTGGAGAAAAAATATCATCAAAATCAATTTTCTTCTTCTATACAAACCCATTTACCACTAACTATTCCTTTTACCTTTTCTTACCTCCATCATCCTCTTTAATTCTATACACCCACTTTTTCTACAATGCTCTCTTATCTTTAGGTGGTTTTACCAAATCCCAAGTCTAATTTTCCATGAGAGACTGATGTTCCTCATCCATCGCTTATTCCCACTTCTTCCTAACATCTACCAACATTACTTCTTCAAAGCACTCTAGCTCTCCATTATTAGTGAGTAATAAATAATTAGGAAATGGTGAAAATGTTTAGGTTCCCTTCTTACCCTAGAAAATTGTCTTACCTCAAGAGTTTGGGATTCTTATGGATTAGCTGCTTGAACTAGTTGTTTGGACACTTTACCATCTACAATTTCCTCCAACACTATGTGTTCTTTTCTAAAATCCTCTTTATAATTTTTTAAATACTATTTATACATGACTTTTTCATTAAAGACACATACCTGGATTGAAAGATTTTCTTGTCCTTTAGACTCCAAATCTAGAAACCAAAGTCATCCTCACCATAACCAATAAAGGTGAATTTTTTAGACTTAGCCTCTAACTTGGTCATATCATCTTTATAAATATGAAAAAAATATTCATATCCAAGTACTATAAGAAAGAAATAATTAACCTTCTTACCAGACCAAGTTTCTTTAAGTATGCCTCCATCCAAAGAAGATGAAGGTCCTCTATTGATAAGATATACATTCATGTTTACTACTTATGACTAAAACTGAAGGGGAAATCTTGCATGTAACTTTATACTCCTAAAATTCTCCATGATAATATTTTTCATCCTTTCTGACACTCCATTCTACTATAGAGTTCTTGAAACTATCCTATGTCTGCAAATTTCATTCCTAGAATAATAATCAAAAAATTCATTATTGCAATATTCTCCACCATTATCTGACTTGAGATATTTTAAATTGAGACA